>CAWUFW010014245.1:0-425222 GCA_963921515.1 Calotriton arnoldi | reverse complement strand
ACCAGCCCCACCACGACCCCCTACACTGCCCGAACACCACTGCACTGCCCTAAACCTTGAAACACCATCCCCTGCACGACCCCTACACTTCCTGAACACCACTGCACTACCCTAAACCCTGAAACATCACCCCCAGCACGACCCCCTACACTGCCCGAGCACCACTGCACTGCCCTAAACCCTGAAACACCAGCCCCAGCACGACCCCCTACACTGCCCGAACACCACTGCACTGCCCTAAACCCTGAAACACCAGCCCCAGCACGACCCCCTACACTGCCCGAACACCACTGCACTGCCCTAAACCGTGAAACACCAGCCTCAGCACGACCCCCTACACTGCCTGAACACCACTGCACTGCCCTGAACCCTGAAACACCAGCCCCAGTACAACACCCTACACTGCCCGAACACCACTGCACTGCCCTAAACCCTGAAACACCACCCGTGCATGCCCCCCTACACTGCCCGAACGCCACTGCACTGCCCTAAACTCTGAAACACCACCCCCAGCGCGACCCCCTACACTGCCCGAACACCACTGCACTAAACCCTGAAACACCACCCCTGCACAACCCCCTCCACTGCTCGAACACTACTGCACTGCCCTAAACCCAGAAACACCATCCCCAGCACGACCCCCTATACTGCACGAACACAACTGCACTGCCCTAAACCCTGAAACACTACCCCCAGCAAGACCCCCTACACTGCCCAAACACCACTGCACTGCCCTAAAGCCTGAAACATCACCCCCAACAAGACCCCCTACACTGCCCGAACACCACTGCCGTAAACCCTGAAACACCACCCCCAGCAAGACCCCCTACACTGCCCGAACACCACTGCACTGCCCTAAACCCTGAAACACCAGCCCCAGCATGACCCCCTATACTGCCCGAACACCACTGCACTGCCCTAAACCCTAAAACACCACCCCCTGCACGATCCCCTACACTGCCCGAACACCACTGTACTGCCCTAAACCCTGAAAACCCACCCCCAGCATGACCCCCTACACTGCCAGAACACCACTGCACTGCCCTTAACCCTGAAACACCACCCCCTGCATGACCCCCTACACTGCCCGAACACTACTGCACTGCCCTAAACCCTGAAACACCACCCCCAGCACGACCCCCTACACTGCACGAACACCACTGCACCGCCTTAACCCTGAAACACTACCCCCAGCAAGACCCCCTACACTGCCCGAACACCACTGCTCTGCCCTAAACCCTGAAACATCACTCCCAGCAAGACCCCCTACACTGCCCGAACACCACTGCCCTAAACCCTGAAACACCACCCCCAGCAAGACCCCTACACTGCCCGAACACCACTGTACTGCCCTAAACCCTGAAAACCCACCCCCAGCATGACCCCCTACACTGCCAGAACACCACTGCACTGCCCTTAACCCTGAAACACCACCCCTGCATGACCCCCTACACTGCCCGAACACTACTGCACTGCCCTAAACCCTGAAACACCACCCCCAGCACGACCCCCTACACTGCACGAACACCACTGCACCGCCCTAAACCCTGAAACACTACCCCCAGCAAGACCCCTACACTGCCCGAACACCACTGCTCTGCCCTAAACCCTGAAACATCACTCCCAGCAAGACCCCCTACACTGCCCGAACACCACTGCCCTAAACCCTGAAACACCACCCCCAGCAAGACCCCCTACACTGCCCGAACACCACTACACTGCCCTAAACCCTGAAACACCACCCCCAGCAAGACCCCCTACACTGCCCGAACACCACTGCACTGCCCTAAACCCTGAAACACCACCCCCAGCACGAGCCCCTACACTGCCCGAACACCACTGCTCTGCCCAAAACCCTGAAACACCAGCCCCAGCACGACCCCTACACTGCCCGAACACCACTGCACTGCCCTAAACCCTGAAACACCAGCCCCAGCACGACCCCCTACACTGCCCGAACACCACTGCACTGCCCTAAACCCTGAAACACCACCCCCAGCAGGACCCCCCACACTGCCCGAACACCACTGCACTGCCCTAAACCCTGAAACACCAGCCCCAGCACAACCCCGTACACTGCCCGAACACCACTGCACTGCCCTAAACCCTGAGACACCAGCCCCAGCACGACGGCCTACACTGCCCGAAAACTACTGCACTGCCCTAAACCCTGAAACACCACCCCCAGCAAGACTACCTACACTGGCCGAACACCACTGCACTGCCCTAAACCCTGAAACACCACCCCCTGCACGACCCCCTACACTGCCCAAACACTACTTCACTGCCCTAAACCCTGAAACACCACCCCTCAGCACGACACCCTACACTGCCCGAACACCACTGCACTGCCCTAAACCCTGAAACACCACCCCAGCACGACCCCTACACTGCCCGAACACCACTGCACTAAACCCTGAAACACCACCCCCTGCACGACCCCCTACACTTCCGGAACACCACTGCACTGCCCTAAACCCTGAAACACCACCCCCAGCACGACCCCCTACACTGCCCTAACACCACTGCACTGCCCTAAACCCTGAAACATCACCCCCAGCACAACCCCCTACACTGCCTGAGCACCATTGCTCTGCCCTAAACCCTGAAACACTAGCCCCAGCACGACCCCCTACACTGCCCGAACACCACTGCACTGCCCTAAACCCTGAAACACCACCCCCAGCATGACCCCCTACACTGCCCGAACACCACTGCACTGCCCTAAACCCTGAAACACCAGCCCCAGCAAGACCCCTACACTGCCCGAACACCACTGCATTGCCCTAGACTCTGAAACACCAGCCCCAGCAAGACCCCCTACACTGCCCGAACACCACTGCACTGCCCTAAACCCTGAAACACCAGCCCCAGCACGACCCCCTGCACTGCCCGAACACCACTGCACTGCCCTAAACCCTGAAACACCAGCCCCAGCACGACCCCCTACACTGCCCGAACACCACTGCACTGCCCTAAACCCTGAAACACCAGCCCCAGCACGACCCCCTACACTGCCCGAACACCACTGCACTGCCCTAAACCCTGAAACACCAGCCCCAGCACCACCCCCTACAATGCCCGAACACCACTGTACTGCCCTAAACCCTGAAACACCACCCCTGCACCGCCCCCTACACTGCCCGAACACCACTGCACTGCCCTAAACCCTGAAACACCACCCCTGCACGACCCCCTACACTGCCCGAACACCACTGCACTGCCCTAAACCCTGAAACACCACCCCTGCACCACCTCCTACACTCCGAACACCACTGCACTGCCCTAAACCCTGAAACACCACCCCCTGCACCGCCCCTACACTGCCCGAACACCACTGCACTGCCCTAAACCCTGAAACACCACCCCCAGCATGACCCCCTTTACTGCTCGAACACCACTGCACTGCCCCAAACCCTGAAACACCACCCCCAGCATGACCCCCTACACTGCCCGAACACCACTGCCCTAAACCCTGAAACACCACCCCTGCACGACCCCCTACACTGCCCGAACACCACTGCACTGCCCTAAGCCCTGAAACACCACCCCCAGCACGACCCCCTACACTGCCCGAACACCACTGCACTGCCCTAAACCCTAAAACACCACCCCCAGCACGACCCCCTACACTGCCCGAACACCACTGCACTGCCCTAAACCCTAGAACACTACCCCCAGCATGACCCCCTACACTACCCGAACACCACTGCACTACCCTAGACCCTAAAATACTCCCCCAGCACGACCCCATACACTACCCGAACACGACTGCACTGCCCTAAACCCTAAAACACTCCCCCAGCACGACCCCCTACACTACCCGAACACCACTGCACTGCCCTAAACCCTAAAACACTCCCCCAGCACGACCCCCTACACTACCTAAACACCACTGCACTGCCCTAAACCCTAAAACACTACCCCCGGATGACCCCCTACACTACCCAAATACCAATGCACTACCCTAATCCCTAAAACACTACCCCCAGCACGACCCCCTACACTGCCCGAACACCACTGCACTGCCCTGAACCCTGAAACACCAGCCCCAGTACAACACCCTACACTGCCCGAACACCACTGCACTGCCCTAAACCCTGAAACACCACCCGTGCATGCCCCCCTACACTGCCCGAACGCCACTGCACTGCCCTAAACTCTGAAACACCACCCCCAGCGCGACCCCCTACACTGCCCGAACACCACTGCACTAAACCCTGAAACACCACCCCTGCACAACCCCCTCCACTGCTCGAACACTACTGCACTGCCCTAAACCCAGAAACACCATCCCCAGCACGACCCCCTATACTGCACGAACACAACTGCACTGCCCTAAACCCTGAAACACTACCCCCAGCAAGACCCCTACACTGCCCAAACACCACTGCACTGCCCTAAAGCCTGAAACATCACCCCCAACAAGACCCCCTACACTGCCCGAACACCACTGCCGTAAACCCTGAAACACCACCCCCAGCAAGACCCCCTACACTGCCCGAACACCACTGCACTGCCCTAAACCCTGAAACACCAGCCCCAGCATGACCCCCTATACTGCCCGAACACCACTGCACTGCCCTAAACCCTAAAACACCACCCCTGCACGATCCCCTACACTGCCCGAACACCACTGTACTGCCCTAAACCCTGAAAACCCACCCCCAGCATGACCCCCTACACTGCCAGAACACCACTGCACTGCCCTTAACCCTGAAACACCACCCCCTGCATGACCCCCTACACTGCCCGAACACTACTGCACTGCCCTAAACCCTGAAACACCACCCCCAGCACGACCCCCTACACTGCACGAACACCACTGCACCGCCCTAAACCCTGAAACACTACCCCCAGCAAGACCCCCTACACTGCCCGAACACCACTGCTCTGCCCTAAACCCTGAAACATCACTCCCAGCAAGACCCCCTACACTGCCCGAACACCACTGCCCTAAACCCTGAAACACCACCCCCAGCAAGACCCCCTACACTGCCCGAACACCACTGTACTGCCCTAAACCCTGAAAACCCAACCCCAGCATGACCCCCTACACTGCCAGAACACCACTGCACTGCCCTTAACCCTGAAACACCACCCCCTGCATGACCCCCTACACTGCCCGAACACTACTGCACTGCCCTAAACCCTGAAACACCACCCCCAGCACGACCCCCTACACTGCACGAACACCACTGCACCGCCCTAAACCCTGAAACACTACCCCCAGCAAGACCCCCTACACTGCCCGAACACCACTGCTCTGCCCTAAACCCTGAAACATCACTCCCAGCAAGACCCCCTACACTGCCCGAACACCACTGCCCTAAACCCTGAAACACCACCCCCAGCAAGACCCCCTACACTGCCCGAACACCACTACACTGCCCTAAACCCTGAAACACCACCCCCAGCAAGACCCCCTACACTGCCCGAACACCACTGCACTGCCCTAAACCCTGAAACACCACCCCCAGCACGAGCCCCTACACTGCCCGAACACCACTGCTCTGCCCAAAACCCTGAAACACCAGCCCCAGCACGACCCCCTACACTGCCCGAACACCACTGCACTGCCCTAAACCCTGAAACACCAGCCCCATCACGACCCCCTACACTGCCCGAACACCACTGCACTGCCCTAAACCCTGAAACACCACCCCCAGCAGGACCCCCACACTGCCCGAACACCACTGCACTGCCCTAAACCCTGAAACACCAGCCCCAGCACAACCCCGTACACTGCCCGCACACCACTGCACTGCCCTAAACCCTGAAACACCAGCCCCAGCACAACCCCGTACACTGCCCGAACACCACTGCACTGCCCTAAACCCTGAGACACCAGCCCCAGCACGACGGCCTACACTGCCCGAAAACTACTGCACTGCCCTAAACCCTGAAACACCACCCCCAGCAAGACTACCTACACTGGCCGAACACCACTGCACTGCCCTAAACCCTGAAACACCACCCCCTGCACGACCCCCTACACTGCCCAAACACTACTTCACTGCCCTAAACCCTGAAACACCACCCCTCAGCACGACACCCTACACTGCCCGAACACCACTGCACTGCCCTAAACCCTGAAACACCACCCCAGCACGACCCCCTACACTGCCCGAACACCACTGCACTAAACCCTGAAACACCACCCCCTGCACGACCCCCTACACTTCCGGAACACCACTGCACTGCCCTAAACCCTGAAACACCACCCCCAGCACGACCCCCTACACTGCCCTAACACCACTGCACTGCCCTAAACCCTGAAACATCACCCCCAGCACAACCCCCTACACTGCCTGAGCACCATTGCTCTGCCCTAAACCCTGAAACACTAGCCCCAGCACGACCCCCTACACTGCCCGAACACCACTGCACTGCCCTAAACCCTGAAACACCACCCCCAGCATGACCCCCTACACTGCCCGAACACCACTGCACTGCCCTAAACCCTGAAACACCAGCCCCAGCAAGACCCCCTACACTGCCCGAACACCACTGCATTGCCCTAGACTCTGAAACACCAGCCCCAGCAAGACCCCCTACACTGCCCGAACACCACTGCACTGCCCTAAACCCTGAAACACCAGCCCCAGCACGACCCCCTGCACTGCCCGAACACCACTGCACTGCCCTAAACCCTGAAACACCAGCCCCAGCACGACCCCCTACACTGCCCGAACACCACTGCACTGCCCTAAACCCTGAAACACCAGCCCCAGCACGACCCCCTACACTGCCCGAACACCACTGCACTGCCCTAAACCCTGAAACACCAGCCCCAGCACCACCCCCTACAATGCCCGAACACCACTGTACTGCCCTAAACCCTGAAACACCACCCCCTGCACCGCCCCCTACACTGCCCGAACACCACTGCACTGCCCTAAACCCTGAAACACCACCCCCTGCACGACCCCCTACACTGCCCGAACACCACTGCACTGCCCTAAACCCTGAAACACCACCCCCTGCACCACCTCCTACACTGCCCGAACACCACTGCACTGCCCTAAACCCTGAAACACCACCCCCTGCACCGCCCCCTACACTGCCCGAACACCACTGCACTGCCCTAAACCCTGAAACACCACCCCCAGCATGACCCCTTTACTGCTCGAACACCACTGCACTGCCCCAAACCCTGAAACACCACCCCCAGCATGACCCCCTACACTGCCCGAACACCACTGCCCTAAACCCTGAAACACCACCCCTGCACGACCCCTACACTGCCCAAACACCACTGCACTGCCCTAAGCCCTGAAACACCACCCCCAGCACGACCCCCTACACTGCCCGAACACCACTGCACTGCCCTAAACCCTAAAACACCACCCCCAGCACGACCCCCTACACTGCCCGAACACCACTGCACTGCCCTAAACCCTAGAACACTACCCCCAGCATGACCCCCTACACTACCCGAACACCACTGCACTACCCTAGACCCTAAAATACTCCCCCAGCACGACCCCATACACTACCCGAACACGACTGCACTGCCCTAAACCCTAAAACACTCCCCCAGCACGACCCCCTACACTACCCGAACACCACTGCACTGCCCTAAACCCTAAAACACTCCCCCAGCACGACCCCCTACACTACCTAAACACCACTGCACTGCCCTAAACCCTAAAACACTACCCCCGGATGACCCCCTACACTACCCAAATACCAATGCACTACCCTAATCCCTAAAACACTACCCCCAGCACGACCCTCTTCACTACCTAAACACAACTGCACAATTTGCTACAGGCGTTGCAACGCAGGCCTGTGGTGCTTACTGGAAGTACTTTGTGGGCTAGTTGGGCCCCAGGGACTCTCAGGATTCAAGGTGACCTAATCCCCCAACTTAAAACGCGCCACGGGGCGCGTTTGCACAGTGGTGAAGGATGGGGGCGGGCCTCAGGTGACATGTGCGCAAACACGCCCTGTGGTGCGTTTTAAGTTGGGGAGTTAATTCCCTTTGAATCCTGGGGGCCAACTAGCCCACCAGGTACCTTCAGTAAGCACAACAGAGTTGCGTTGCAGAGAGGAGAAAAAAGGTGCGTGGCCTCGGAACGCCTCTCTGCAACTCAGCTCTGTGGTCCTAACTGTAGGTACCTGGGGGGCTAGTTGGGCCCCAGGGACCCTCCGGATTCAAGGGGACTTAATCCCGCAACTTAAAACGCGCCACGGGGCGCGTTTGCACACATGTCACCTCAGGCCCCCCTCCCTTCACCACTGTGCAAACGCGCACTGGCTCTGGTTAGTCAGAGTCAGTTACCACCAGTACCCGTCTGAAAAAGTTGTGGGCACAGGATGATTTTGCAACAAGGCCTCTTTCTGCTCCTCTGTTGTTCTTTCTGCACATCTTTTGCTTCTTTCTGTGCGTTTTTTCTTCTTTCTTTACATGTCCTACCTCTGTTGGCATAGTTAGAAACTAGCATTTAAAAAACCTTTGAAATTCACTTAAAAACCATAGGTTTCAGGCACGTTATAGTTAGAAATTAGCATTTAAAAAACCTTTGAAATTCACTGAAAAAACCATAGGTTTCAGGCACGTTATAGTTAGAAATTAGCATTTAAAAAACCTTTGAAATTCACTGAAAAAACCATAGGTTTCAGACACGTTATAGTTAGAAATTAGCATTTAAAAAACCTTTGAAATTCACTGAAAAAACCATAGGTTTTAGGGACAGTTATAGTTAGTTGGACATTGCACTCGTACAAAACCTGTGAAATTCCCCTGTTATAGTTAGTTCAGCTAACTATAACTCGCGCCCCCGCAATGCACTGCTGATGATGTCACATATTACATCACTCATGACATGGTCAGTGACATCACTGATGACATCACTGATGACATCTCAAATGACATCACTGATGACATCATCCATGTGATAATTTCATGAATCTTCTCCCACCCTAATATAACTTTTGATACACCCACTCTAAATTACAGACTGCCATTCTCAAAACCATAGACACTCCAACACCAAAAACTACATACCCACTCACTGATTCTTAGGTCTACACACACATCCACTCACTCACCTGTACAGTCACTCATACTTACAGTCACTCAGTACAGGACTATCATATGCACTCATACACCTATATAAACACTCACACACCGCCACTCATCCATTGAGGTACTCACACACCTAGTCAGTCATGCAAAAATTAATCACACACCCATTTACTCACCTATACAGTTATACACACACCAGCTCACTTACTCATACAAATACTAGCACATTCTTACGCTCTTATACAATAACTGATACAAGCACACACGCATCCATACAGCCACTCTCACAATAACACACTCTCACTTATAGCCATTTAAATACTCTAACACACATATATACTGCCTTTTACATATGTAGTTACTCGCACATGTACCACTGAGATATACATTCACTCACTAACACACCCATACACACACTCACCCACCCAAGCAGTCCATCACAGATGCACTCTTGAAATCATGCACCCAGTGAATCACCCACTCACACATCTATGTATAGAGTCACACACACCCCACCCACACAAACACTCAGGCAGCCATACAGATACTCAGAGAACCAATCAATAACCCATATAGACACTCATGTAGCTATTCGCAAATCCATGCATCCACTTACACACCAACAAACAGACGGATACAGACATTCACACAGTTTAGTCACTAACCCATGCATTCAGTAAGATACGTTTAATCACTCACTTGTAGAGTCAGTCACTCACGTACTAAATCATCCATTCAGACACTTATACACCCACTCATTCTTCAATACGCCTTTCCCTATATATATTAAACATATTTAAATTTTACAGAAACACACAGTCACTGGATGAGGTCATCAGTGATGTCATCAGTGATGTCATTTGAGATGTCATCAGTGATGTCATCAGTGATGTCACTGACCATGTCATGAGTGATGTAATATGTGACGTCATCAGCAGTGCATTGCGGGGCGCGAGTTATAGTTAGCTGAACTAACTATAACAGGGGAATTTCACGGGTTTTGTACGAGTGCAATGTCCAACTAACTATAACTGTCCCTAAAACCTATGGTTTTTTCAGTGAATATATATATATATATATATATATATATATATATATATATATATATATATATATTCCAACAAAAGAAGTTACTCCATGTAGAAGAGCCACACAAGGTAGGTAGTTGATAGCTTCATTTATTCATTCACGAAGGCTGCATGCAGTTTCAACAAAAAACGCCATCACAATACAACCAGACGCGTTTCGGGACCTCTTGACCCTTAATCATTGGTTAGTGACGTATGCTGCAGGACCGGCAATGCAACCTTATAAAGTTCCACAAACACCTCCCCAGTGGGCGTGGCCACTCCTGTGGCCCTCTGGTATTTGAAGTTGCAATGTTAATCAAACTCCAGTGAGTCAGTCCTGTATGCAAACGATATTCAAAATATTAAAAACCACAGTGGGCTGATGCTTCGTTATTGTTTCACCCCTGCTGCATCATTAGTTCCTTCGCTACGAAGTACCTCCATAATCAGGTGACGCCCGATGGCCTCACCCTAAAACGCCGCACTCGCTGCGGGGGCTTCTTCCGCGGCCGGAGTAGACCGCACCATATTCCAATGACAGAAGTTACTCCATGTAGAAGAGCCACACAAGGTAGGTAGTTGATAGCTTCATTTATTCATTCACGAAGGCTGCATGCAGTTTCAACAAAAAACGCCATCACAATACAACCAGACGCGTTTCGGGACCTCTTGACCCTTAATCATTGGTTAGTGACGTATGCTGCAGGACCGGCAATGCAACCTTATAAAGTTCCACAAACACCTCCCCAGTGGGCGTGGCCACTCCTGTGGCCCTCTGGTATTTGAAGTTGCAATGTTAATCAAACTCCAGTGAGTCAGTCCTCTATGCAAACGATGTACAAAATATTAAAAACCACAGTGGGCTGATGCTTCGTTATTGTTTCACACCTGCTGCATCATTAGTTCCTTCGCTACGAAGTACCTCCATAATCAGGTGACGCCCGATGGCCTCACCCTAAAACGCCGCACTCGCTGCGGGGGCTTCTTCCGCGGCCGGAGTAGACCGCACCATATTCCAACAACAGAAGTTACTCCATGTAGAAGAGCCACACAAGGTAGGTAGTTGATAGCTTCATTTATTCATTCACGAAGGCTGCATGCAGTTTCAACAAAAAACGCCATCACAATACAACCAGACACGTTTCGGGACCTCTTGACCCTTAATCATTGGTTAGTGACGTATGCTGCAGGACCGGCAATGCAACCTTATAAAGTTCCACAAACACCTCCCCAGTGGGCGTGGCCACTCCTGTGGCCCTCTGGTATTTGAAGTTGCAATGTTAATCAAACTCCAGTGAGTCAGTCCTGTATGCAAACGATGTTCAAAATATTAAAAACCACAGTGGGCTGATGCTTCGTTATTGTTTCACACCTGCTGCATCATTAGTTCCTTCGCTACGAAGTACCTCCATAATCAGGTGACGCCCGATGGCCTCACCCTAAAACGCCGCACTCGCTGCGGGGGCTTCTTCCACGGCCGGAGTAGACCGCACCATATTCCAACAACAGAAGTTACTCCATGTAGAAGAGCCACACAAGGTAGGTAGTTGATAGCTTCATTTATTCATTCACGAAGGCTGCATGCAGTTTCAACAAAAAACGCCATCACAATACAACCAGACGCGTTTCGGGACCTCTTGACCCTTAATCATTGGTTAGTGACGTATGCTGCAGGACCGGCAATGCAACCTTATAAAGTTCCACAAACACCTCCCCAGTGGGCGTGGCCACTCCTGTGGCCCTCTGGTATTTGAAGTTGCAATGTTAATCAAACTCCAGTGAGTCAGTCCTGTATGCAAACGATGTTCAAAATATTAAAAACCACAGTGGGCTGATGCTTCGTTATTGTTTCACACCTGCTGCATCATTAGTTCCTTCGCTACGAAGTACCTCCATAATCAGGTGACGCCCGACGGCCTCACCCTAAAACGCTGCACTCGCTGCGGTGGCTTCTTCCGCGGCCGGAGAAGACCGCACCATATTCCAACGACAGAAGTTACTCCATGTAGAAGAGCCACACAAGGTAGGTAGTTGATAGCTTCATTTATTCATTCATGAAGGCTGCATGCAGTTTCAACAAAAAACGCCATCACAATACAACCAGACGCGTTTCGGGACCTCTTGACCCTTAATCATTGGTTAGTGACGTATGCTGCAGGACCGGCAATGCAACCTTATAAAGTTCCACAAACACCTCCCCAGTGGGCGTGGCCACTCCTGTGGCCCTCTGGTATTTGAAGTTGCAATGTTAATCAAACTCCAGTGAGTCAGTCCTGTATGCAAACGATGTTCAAAATATTAAAAACCACAGTGGGCTGATGCTTCGTTATTGTTTCACACCTGCTGCATCATTAGTTCCTTCGCTACGAAGTACCTCCATAATCAGGTGACGCCCGATGGCCGGTGATCTGTGTTTTTTGATATATATATATATATATATATATTATCTACTGGCGGTCGCCAGTAGATAGTTATAGTTACAGCCTATTATCCATAGGAAATCCGCGACATTCTATTTGAAATAACTCTCTTGCCGGTTGACGTATCTTCGCGAAATTTTCAAACTTCGAGGGCGCTCCGGTCCACTCCTACCCTGAAAGTCTCGGGGTGATACGTCAAGCGGGGGCCGAGAAAAAGGGGGGTCCCAAAACGCGTTTTCCCCATGCATTTTCCCATAGGAAACTTTAGACACGGCTACAGCCCGAACTGCTGAACGGAATTACACCAAATTTGGCAAAGAGGTAGTTCTTGGTTCAGAAAGAACCCTTTTGTTAAATGGTGTAAATCCGTTCAGTAGTTGCTGAGAAAATGAAAAGTAAAAAGTTAGTGATATCTAGGGACGAGTAGGGTCCGCGTACCCTCCCGATCACGAGCTGCATGTTAATTGGCTGTCAGCTGGCTGTCAACATTCCGATTCAGGAAATGTTGGCAGCCATTTTGTCCCTCGGTAGAACCGAGGGACAGAAACAAGTGCGCAAAGCGCACAAAGGGGGCAGGGTAGAAACACCCTGACCCCTAGGTTTGCTCAGGGGTCCCACAAGGACCCCTGGGCAAAAAAAAAATTTTTTTTTTAAAAATCGGCAGGATGCGCTCAGGGTGCGCGAATCCTGCCGAAAAAAAAATCGAGCGCGGTCTCCGCGCTTCGATGTTAATTGGCCCCCGGGTGGCCCAAGTCCCGGGGGCATGGTGGGGGGATAATTTAATGTGTGGGGGGCCTCAAAGGGCCCCCCAAGCCCCGGGGACCGCCACCCCCGGGGCTTTTTTTAAAAAATGGTGCGGGAGGGCTCTGAGCCCTCCCGCAGCCCCGGGGACCACCACCTCCCCGGGGCTTTTTTTAAAATAATTATTAAACCTGTGTGGGGGGGGCTCCAGCCCCCACACGCCCCGGGGACCACCACCTCCCCGGGGCACTAAACATTTTAATATGGGGGTCCGTTACGGACCCCAGAGCCCCGGGGACCACCACCTCCCCGGGGCTGTGTACTGAATGGGAGGGGGCCGCGCGGCCCCCTCCTGGAGCCCTTGATGGCCCTGGGGACCACCACCCCCAGGGCTGGCTCCTGCAGTGTCCCGGGGTGCCTACCCCCGGGACACTGTAGTTTGCTATGGCAGGACGGGAGCCTCGCGGCTCCCGTCCTGCCATAGCAAACTGCTTTGGATATTGGAAGAGAGAGCAGGAAACCTGCCTCTCTTCCAATATCCAAAGCGATTGCTTTACCACATGGGGAGCAGCATGTCAGCTGCTCCCCATGTGGAACAGCAATGCCGGCTCCCAAGGGACGTGGGGAGCCGGCGGGACTGTGGGGGATTGGGGACCCCCACAGTCCCCAACGGAGAGGGCCAGCCCCGGGGATGGGGTCCCCGGGGCAAGTAGTGGCCAGAGGAGGGGGCCACGCTGCCCCCTCAAAAAAATAAATATAGAGGCCATGCCCCGGGGATGGGGTCCCCGGGGCCAATACAGGCCCAGGGAAGGGGGCCACGCGGCCCCCTTCCCGTTTTTTTTTTTTAAGGTAATTTAAAAAGGGGTAAGGCCCTGGGGGATGGGGTCCCCAGGGCCCAAAAAAAGAAAAAGGAAGGGGGCCACACAGCCCCCTTCAGGAGAGAAAAAAACGATCGGGCCCGCAGGCCCCGCCCCTTCCTTCACCACTCTGCAAACGCGCCCCTGGCGCGTTTGCAGAGGAGGAACGATTCCCCTTGAATACTGGGGGTCCCTGGGGCCAACTAGCCCACCAGGTACCTCCAGTATGCGCCAGGGGCTGTCTTGCAGAGAGGTGTACAGAGGCCACGCCCCTTTTACACCTCTCTGCAACGCAGCTCTGTGGCGCTTTTGGAGGTATATGGTGGGCTAGTTGGACTCCGGGGACCCTCAGGATTCAAGGGGACTTAATCCCCCAACTTAAAACGCGCCACGGGCGCGTTTGCACAGTGGTGAAGGGAGGGGCGGGGCTTCAGGTGACATGTGTGCAAACAGGCCCCGTGGCGCGTTTTAAGATGGGGAATTAAATCCCCTTCAATCCTGAGGGTCCCTGGGGGCCAACTAGCCCAACAGGTACATCCAGAATGCGCCACAGAGCTGCGTTGCAGAGAGGTGTAAAAGGGGTGTGGCCTCTCTACACGTCTCTGCAACGCAGCCTCTGGCGCATATTGGAGGTTCCTGGTGGTCTAGTTGGCCCCTAGGGACCCTCAGGATTCAAGGGGACTTAATCCCCCAACTTAAAACGCGCCACGGGGCGCGTTTGCAAAGATGTCACCTCAGGCCCCGCCCCTCCCTTCACCATTGTGCAAATATTCCTCTAAAATCAGCCGAAATAGGAATTCCGATTTACTCACCTGTTATAAGGAGAGACCTCAGTGCTGTATCTTTCAGCCCAGTACTGGTCCTGAAAAGTAATTTTAACCGTACTTACCAGTAACTTGAATTTCCTTCCATAGGCTAACATTGACTGGTTTCACTTGGAAATTCTTCTAAGTGTGGAGTTTTGGAACTTTAAAATATTCCTCTAAAATCAGCCGAAATACGAATTCCGATTTACTCACCTGTTATCAGGAGAGACCTCAGTGCTGCATCTTTCAGCCCAGTACTGGTCCTGAAAAGTAATTTTAACCGTACTTACCGGTAACTTGAATTTCCTTCATAGGCTAACATTGACTGGTTTCACTTGGAAATTCTTCTAAGTGTGGAGTTTTGGAACTTTAAAATATTCCTCTAAAATCAGCCGAAATACGAATTCCGATTTACTCACCTGTTATCAGGAGAGACCTCAGTGCTGCATCTTTCAGCCCAGTACTGATCCTGAAAAGTAATTTTAACCGTACTTACCGGTAACTTGAATTTCCTTCATAGGCTAACATTGACTGGTTTCACTTGGAAATTCTTCTAAGTGTGGAGTTTTGGAACTTTAAAATATTCCTCTAAAATCAGCCGAAATACGAATTCCGATTTACTCACCTGTTATCAGGAGAGACCTCAGTGCTGCATCTTTCAGCCCAGTACTGATCCTGAAAAGTAATTTTAACCGTACTTACCGGTAACTTGAATTTCCTTCATAGGCTAACATTGACTGGTTTCACTTGGAAATTCTTCTAAGTGTTGATTTTTGAAACATACAAATATTCCTCTAAAATCAGCCGAAATCCGAATTCTGATTTACTCACCTGTTATCAGGAGAGACCTCAGTGCTGCATCTTTCAGCCAAGTACTGGTCCTGAAAAGTAATTTTAACCGTACTTACCAGTAACTTGAATTTCCTTCCATAGGCTAACATTGACTGGTTTCACTTGGAAATTCTTCTAAGTGTGGAGTTTTGGAACTTTAAAATATTCCTCTAAAATCAGCCGAAATACGAATTCCGATTTACTCACCTGTTATCAGGAGAGACCTCAGTGCTGCATGTTTCAGCCCAGTACTGATCCTCAAAAGTAATTTTAACCGTACTTACCGGTAACTTGAATTTCCTTCATAGGCTAACATTGACTGGTTTTCAGCAAAAAAGTTTCAAAGTGTTGATTTTCACAAACTACAAATATTCCTTAAAAATCGACAGTATGACTTAAACGCATTCTTTCAACTGTTTACAGGAGATGCACCAGTGCTGGATCCAGGATCCAACACTGAGTAAGAAAAAGTAACGATAACAGTTTTTACCTGCTAAGTGAATTTCCTTCCATAGGATAACATTGGTGATTCTATGAGAAAAAGTTTCAAAGTGTCAACTTTTAAAATACAATAATATTCCTTAAAAATCACGACTGTAACCAAAACGCTTTTACTCAACTGTTTACAGGAGATGTCCCAGGACTGAATCTAGGATCCAGTCCTGTGGTTAGAAAAGTAATCCATAAAGTAACTAATTGCATTTAACTAGAAATTCACATTGAGCTGAATGTTGCATTGTGTTTGAAAATGTGTTGCCCATTGCAACAACTGTAACTACTGTACTTAAAAGTCTATTGCCTATCTGCAAAGTATTTAAACTAAAGTAATTCATTAAGAGAAAGTATTTTTTGTAATGTAATGTATAATGTAATTACAATGTAATTTAAATAATAAAATATGTAAAAAAAAATTGTTTCTAAAAATGTAGTAAATCAGTATTTTAAAAATGTATATAACAATTAATACATTTAAAAATTGTCATTTACAAAACCTTTGAAATTCACTGAAAAAACCGTAGGTTTCAGACATGTTATAGTTACAAATTAGCATTTAAAAAACCTTTGAAATTCACTGAAAAAACCATAGGTTTCAGGGACGTTATAGTTACAAATTAGCATTTAAAAAACCTTTGAAATTCACTGAAAAAACCATAGGTTTTAGGGACAGTTATAGTTAGTTGGACATTGCACTCGTACAAAACCCGTGAAATTCCCCCGTTATAGTTAGTCCAGCTAACTATAACTCGCGCCCCGCAATGCACTGCTGATGACGTCACATATTACATCACTCATGACATGGTCAGTGACATCACTGATGACATCACTGATGACATCTCAAATGACATCACTGATGACATCACTGATGACATCATCCATGTGATAATTTCATGCATCTTCTCACACCCTAATATAACCTTTGATACACCCACTCTAAAGTACAGACTGCCATTCGCAAAACCATAGACACTCCAACACCAATAACTACATACCCACTCACTGATTCTTAGGTCTACGCACACATCCACTCACTCACCCGAACAGTCACTCATATTTACGGTCACTCAGTACAGGACTATCATATGCACTCATACTCCTATATAGACACTCAAACACCGCCACTCATCCATAGAGGTACTCACACACCTAGTCAGTCATGCAAATAATTAAACACACTACCATTTACTCACCTATACAGTTATACACACACCAGCTCACTTACTCATACAAATACTAGCACATTCTTACGCTCTTATACAATCACTGATACAAGCACACACTCATCCATACAGCCACTATCACAATCAGTCACTCTTGCTTATAGCTATTTATATACTCCAACACACATATATACTGCCTTTCACATATGTAGTTACTCACACATGTACCACTGGGACATACATTCACTCACTAACACACTCTTACACACATTTACCCACCCATACAGTCTATCACAGATGCACTCTTGAAACCATCCACCCAGTGAATCACCCACTCACACATCTATGCACAGAGTCGCACACACCCCTCCCACACAAACACTCAGGCACCCATACAGATACTCACACAAGCATTCAATAACTCATATAGACACTCATGTAGCTATTCTCAAACACATGCAGCCACTTACACAGCAACAGACAGACGGATACAGACATTCACCCAGTTTAGTCACTAACCCATGCATTCAGTAAGATACGTTAAATCACTCACTTATACAGTCAGTCACGCACCTACTAAATCATCTATACAGACACTTACACACCCACTCATTCTTCAATACGTCTTTTCCTATATATTAAAAATATTTAAACTTTACAGAAACACACAGTCACTGGATGATGTCATCAGTGATGTCATCAGTGATGTCATTTGAGATGTCATCAGTGATGTCATCAGTGATGTCACTGACCATGTCATGAGTGATGTAATATGTGACGTCATCAGCAGTGCATTGCGGGGGCGCGAGTTATAGTTAGCTGAACTAACTATAACGGGGGAATTTCACGGGTTTTGTACGAGTGCAATGTCCAACTAACTATAACTGCCCCTAAAACCTATGGTTTTTTCAGTGAATATATATATATATATATATATATATATATATATATATATATATAACCTACTGGCGGTCGCCAGTAGGTAGTTATAGTTAGGACCTTGTTTCTATTCAAAAAGCGTTTATTCTTTTGCCAATATCTGTGGCGCCATTTGATGAATCTTCGCGAAATTGTCCAAAAAAAAGGTTCACTCAGGTCAGCTCCTGTCTTGAAAGTTTCAGGGTGATTCGTCAAGCGGGGGCTGAGAAAAAAGGGGGGTCCCAAAATGCGTTTTCCCCATGTTAATTTCGAGAGGAACTTTAGACACGGCTACAGCCCGCACTGCTGAACGGAATTACACCAAATTTGGTAAAAAGGTAGCTCTTGGTCTAGAAAGCAACCTTTTTTTTAAATGGTGTAAATCCGTTCAGTAGTTGCTGAGAAATTCAAAAAATGCAAATTTATACATCTGAGCACCGAGGAGGAGTCGCGACTCCTCCCGAGCACGAGCTGACTTCTGATTGGCTGCCAAAACTCCAAAGCAGAATGTGTTGGCACCCATCTTGTGACTCGGTACCGAGTCACAAGAAAACGGGGAAAAAAAGGGGAAAATGAAGAAAAGGGGGTAGGGTAGAAACACCCTGACCCCCTAGGCCTGCTCAGGCCCAAAAAAAGCATTTTTTAAAAATAATTTTGGCCAAATTCACGCTGGGTGCGCGAATCCGTCCAAAATTATTTAAAAAAACGAAGCGCGGTCTCCCGTGCTTCGTTTGTTTCAAGCCCCCGGGTGGGCCATCATATGTGGGGGGCACGCGGCCCCCCGCAGCCCTGGTAACCGCCACCTCCCCGGGGCTTTGTCTTAAAAAAAATGTGTGGGGGGCTCCTGCCCCCCATGCTGCCCCGGGGACTGCCACCTCCCCGGGGCATTCCTAATTATGTGCGGGGGGCCTCACGGCCCCCCAAGCCCCGGGGACTGCCACCTCCCCGGAGCTTAAATATATCTAAATAAGTGGGGGGGCTCCTGCCCCCCCACACTGCCCCAGGGACCACCACCTCCCTGGGGCATACACTAATTTAAATGCTGGGGTCCGTAGCGGGCCCCCGTCCCCGGGGACCACCACCTCCCCGGGGCTTTGAAAATGTAGGGAGGGGGGCCGTGTGGCCCCCCTCCTGGAGCCCTCGATGGCCCTGGGGACCGCCACCCACCAGGGCCAGCTCCTGCAATGTCCCGGGGTGCCCACCCCCGGGACATTGCCATGTGCTATGGCAGGGCGTGTGCACTGCTCCCTCCCTGTCATAGCAAACTCTGCTTTGCTTCGTTGAAGCAAAGCGGAATTGTTTTTGGGCAAGGGGAGCTGCATGTTAGCAGCTCCCCTTGCCCAAAAGCAATGCCGGCTCCCGCAGGAGGTGGGGAGCCTCCTGGGACCGTGGGGGCATTGGGGCTCCCCCCATGGTCCCCAACGCTAAGGGCCGGCCCCGGGGGCTGGTGTCCCCGGGGCCAGAAGTGGCCCGGGAGGGGGGCAGTCGGCCCCCCTCCCTTTATTTAAATAAAAGAATGGCCGGGCCCCGGGGGATGGGGTCCCCGGGGCCGAAATTGGCCTGGGGAGGGGGGCCACACAGCCCCCTACTCATATAAAAATAATTTAAAAAATGGCCAAGCCCCGGGCGATGGGGTCCCCGGGGCCAAGAGTGGCCCAGGGAAGGGGGGCCACGCGGCCCCCTTTCCCTATAATTTTTTTTTTTTAAAAGAGGCCATCCCCGGGGCCAAAAGTGGCCCAGGGAAGCGGGCCACGGGGCCCCCTTCCCTATAAATATATTAAAAAAGGAGGCTATGCCCCAGGGTATGGGGTCTCTGGGGCCGAAATCGGCCTCGGGAGGGGGACCACGCGGCCGCCTTCCCGTTTTTTTTCTTCTTTTTTTTAAAAAGGGTCAGGCCCTGGGTGATGGGGTCTTCAAGGCCCCAAAAATACTAAAAGAAGGGGGGGCACACAGCCTCCTTCTAAAAATATATATTAAAAAAAAGCCGGCATCTCGCCGGAGGCCCAGCCCCCTCCCTGCACCACTCTGCAAACGTGTCCCCTGGCGTTGTAAATGTGAAAGTTTTTTACTAATGTTTTTTGGAGTGGAGTGGATGTGCGTTGTGTGTAGTGGAATTATGTGGTATGTTGTGCAGTGAAATTATATGGATAGAAAGTATGCGGTATTTAGTGTAAAGGAATTATGTAGAGTGAGATTATGTGTTATGGACAGTTATAATGTGGTATGGTAGTCTATGTTGTGGAGTGGTAACCTCAGGTTTAGTCTTCCTTGTTTCCATAGAAGCTCAACTATGAACTCAGTGAGACAAAAAAAGAAGGAATCACTGAGGAGCACTTGTGGACCTAGTCAGAGGTATGAGCAGGGCCACTGGAATTATGCGACTGTTTGGCTGCACTGACTTTTGCACAATTATACATTTTCCGCATTAGCCACATAATCCATCATCTGCTCCCTAATCTGCAGATTTGAACAAAAAAAGCCTTGTTTCTACCTCAAACGGCTCAAACCATACCAAAAATGCAGCGACAAGTGTTACAGCGTGGTGGAAGGCACTTTGCAAACCTAGAATCGTCACCTGTTACTTATTGCTAAATGTGGGTGTTAAATTGGTACTAATGGTGTGCAAGCCACTCTTGCTTCCTTCTGCGCCTCTCTTGCCTCTTTCTGCATTTCTGTTGCTTCTTTCTTTTTCTGCACTTCTCTTGCCTCTTCTGCAAATCTCTTCTACTTTCTGCACCTCTCTTGCCTCTTTCTGCACCTCTGTTGCCTCTTTCTGTACCTGATTTGCTTCTTTCTGTATCCTCTTGCCTCTTTCTGCACCCTTCTTCACTCTTTCTGAACCTCTCTTGCCTTTTTGTGTACCCCTCTTACGTCTTCCTGCTCCACTTTTGCCTCTTTCTGCACCTCTGTTCCTTCTTTCTGCACTTCTTTTGTTTCTTTCTGCACCTGTCTTGCTTCTTTCTGCACCCCTCTTGCCTCTCTCTCCACCCCTCTTCCCTCTTTCTGCACTTCTGTTGCTTCTTTCTGCACTTATCTTGCTTTCTGCACCTCACTTGCCTCTTTCTGTACCTCTCTTGCCTCTTTCTGCAGTTCTCTTGCCTCCTTATGCACTTCACTTGCCTCTTTCTGTAACTCTCTTGCCTCTTTCTGCACCTCACTTGCTTCTTTCTGCACCCCTTTTGCCTCTTTCTACACCCTTCTTCCCTCTTTGTGCAACTCTCTTGCCTATTTCTACACCTCCCTTCCCTCTATCTGCACGACTCTTACCTCTTTCTGTACCTCTGTTACTTCTTTCTTCACCTGTCTTGTATCTTTCTGCACCCTTCATGACTCATTCAGCACCTCTGTTGCTTGTTTCTGCAGTTCTCTTCCTCTTCTGCACCCCTCCTGCCTCTTTCTGTACCCCTCTTGCCTCTTTGTGCACATCTCCTACCCCTTTCTGCACCCCTCTTGCCTATTTTTCCACCTCTGTTGGTTCTTTCTGCACCTCTTTTGCTTCGTTCTGTACTTCACTTGCCTCTTACAGTACCCCTCTTGCCTCTTTCTGCACCTCTGTTGGTTCTTTCTGCACTGCTCTGGCTTCTTCCTGCACCTCTGTTCCAAATGTCTGCATACCTCTTGCCTTTTTCTGCACCCCTCTTCCCTCTTGCTGCACCTCTCTTGCCTCAGTCTGCCCACCTGTTCCCTCTTTCTGCACCCCTTTTGCCTGTTTCTGCAACTCTCTTGCCTCTTTCTGCATTTCTCTTGCCTCCTTCTGCACCTCACTTGCCTCTATTTGCACCTCTGTTGGTTCTTTTGCACTGCTCTTGCTTCTTTCTGTACCTCTCTTGCACATTTCTGCACCCTCTTGCCTCTTTCAGCACCCATTTTACCTGTTTCTGCACCCCTCTTGCCTCTGTCTGCACCTCTGTTCCCTCTTTCTGTACCTCTTTTGCCTGTCTCTGCAACTCTCTTGCCTCTTTCTGCAGTTCTCTTGCCTCCTTCTGCACCTCTGTTGCTTCTTTCTGCACTTCACTTGCCTCTATCTGCACCCCTGTTGCTACATTCTGCACTTCCCATGCTTCTTTCGGCACCTGTCTTGCTTCTTTCTGCACCCCTGTTGCCTCTTTCTGCATTCGTCTTCCCTCTTTCTGTACCTTTCTTGCCTGTTTCTGCATCTCACTTGCTTCCCATGCTTCTTTCTACACCTCTGTTGCTTCTTTCAGCAATTCTCTTGACTCTTTCTGCACTTCTCTTGCCTGTTTCTGCACCTCTCTTGCCTCTTCCTACACCCCTTTTGCCTCTTTCTGCACCCCTCTTCCCTTTTTGTGCACCACTCTTGCCTCTTTCTGTACCTCTGTTGCTTCTTTCTGCACTTCTCTTGCCTCTTTCTGCACCCTTCGTGCCTCTTTCAGCACCTCTGTTGCTTCTTTCTGCACTTCTCTTCCTTCTTTCTGCACCCCTCGTGCCTCCTTCTATACCTCTGTTGCTTCTTTCGGCACTTCTCTTGTTTCTTTCTGCACTGCTCTTGCCTCTTTCTGCATCCCTCTTACCTCTTTGAGCACCTCTTTTGCTTGTTTCTGCACTTCTCTCTCCTCTTTCTGTACCTCTCTTGCCTCTTTCTGCACCTCTGTTGCTTCTTTCTGCACTTCTATTGCCTCTTTCTACACCTCTCTTGCTTCTTTCTGCACCACACTTGCCTCTTTCAGCACCTCTGTTGCTTTTTTCTGCAGATCTCTTGCCTCTTTCTACACCTCACTTGCTTGTTTCAGCACCTCTGTTGCTTTTTTCTGGAGATCTCTTGCCTCTTTCTGCACCCCTCTTTTCTCTTTCTGCACCTCTCTTGCCTCTTTCTGCACCCTTGTTCCCTCTTTCTGCACCTTTTCTACCTGTTTCTGCACCTCTCTTGCCTCTTTCTGTACCTCTGTTGCCTCTTTCTGCACTGCTCTTGCCTCTTTCTGCACCCCTCTTGCCTCTTTCTGCACCTCTGTTCCTTCTTTCTGCACTTCTATTGTCTCTTTCTGTACCTCTCTTGCTTCTTTCTGTACCTCACTTGCCTCTTTCAGCACTTCTGTTGCTTTTTTCTGCAGATCTCTTGCCCCTTTTTGAACCTCACTTGCCTCTTTCAGCACCTCTGTTGCTTTTTTCTGCAGATCTGTTGCCTCTTCCTGCACCCCTCTTTTCTCTTTCTGCACCTCACTTGCTCTTTCAGCACCTCTGTTGCTTTTTCTGCAGATCTCTTGCCTCTTTCTGCACCTCACTTGCTTCTTTCAGCACCTCTGTTGCTTTTTTCTGGAGTTCTCTTGTCTCTTTCTGCACCCCTCTTTTCTCTTTCTGTACCTCTCTTGCCTCTTTCTGCACCCCTGTTCCCTCTTTCTGCACCTTTCCTGCCTGTTTCTGCACCTCTCTTGCCTCTTTCTGTACCTCTGTTGCCTCTTTCTGCACTGCTCTTGCCTCTTTCTGCACCTCTGTTGCTTCTTTCTGCACTTCTATTGCCTCTTTCTGCACCTCACTTGCTTCTTTCTGTACCTCACTTGCCTCTTTCAGCACCTATGTTGCTTTTTCTGCAGATCTCTTGCCCCTTTTTGCACCTCACTTGCCTCTTTCAGCACCTCTGTTGCTTTTTTCTGCAGATCTCTTGCCTCTTTATGCACCCCTCTTTTCTCTTTCTGCACCTCTCTTGCCTCTTTTTGCACCCCTGTTCCCTCTCTCTGCACCTTTCCTGTCTGTTTCTGCACCTCTCTTGCCTCTTTCTGTACCTCTGTTGCCTCTTTATGCACTTCCCTTGCTCTTTCTTCACCCTTTGCTCCTCTTTCAGCACCTCTGTTACTTCTTTCTGCACTTCTCGTCCTTTCTGCACCCCTTCTGCCTCTTTCTGTACCTCTCTAGCCTCTTTCTTTACCCCTCCTACCTTTTTCTGCACCCCTCTTGCCTCTTTTTGCACCTTTGTTGGTTCTTTCTGCACTGCTCTTGCTTCTGTCTGCACCTCACTTGCCTCTTTCTGCACTTCTCTTGCTTCTTTATACACCTCTTGCTTCTTTCAGCAATTCTCTTGCCTCTTTCTGCACTTCTCTTGCTTGTTTCTGCACCTCTTTTGTGTCTTTCTGCACCTCTGTTGCCTCTCTCTGCACTGCTCTTGCTTCTTTCTATACCCCTCTTGCCTCTTTCTGCACCTCTGTTGCTTCTTTCTGCACTTCTATTGCCTCTTTCTGCACCTCTCTTGCTTCTTTCTGCACCTCACTTGCCTCTTTCAGCACCTCTGTTGCCTTTTTCCTCAGATCTCTTGCCCCTTTCTGCACCTCACTTGCCTCTTTCAGCACCTCTGTTGCTTTTTTCTGCAGATCTTTTGCCTCTTTCTGCACCCCTCTTTTCTCTTTCTGCACCTCTCTTGCCTCTTTCTGCACCCCTGTTCCCTCTTTCTGCACCTTTTCTGCCTGTTTCTGCACCTCTCTTGCCTGTTTCTGTACCTCTGTTGCCTCTTTCTGCACTGCTCTTGCCTCTTTCTGCACCCCTCTTGCCTCTTTCTGCACCTCTGTTCCTTCTTTCTGCACTTCTATTGTCTCTTTCTGCACCTCTCTTGCTTCTTTCTGTACCTCACTTGCCTCTTTCAGCAGCTCTGTTGCTTTTTTGTGTAGATCTCTTGCCCCTTTTTGCACCTCACTTGCCTCTTTCAGCACCTCTGTTGCTTTTTTCTGCAGATCTCTTGCCTCTTTCTGCACCCCTCTTTTCTCTTTCTGTACCTCACCTGCCTCTTTCAGCACCTCAGTTGCTTTTTTCTGCAGATCTCTTGACTCTTTCTGCACCTCACTTGCTTCTTTCAGCACCTCTGTTGCTTTTTCTGGAGTTCTCTTGCCTCTTTCTGCACCCCTCTTTTCTCTTTCTGCACCTCTCTTGCCTCTTTCTGAAACCCCTGTTCCCTCTTTATGCACCTTTCCTGCCTGTTCTGCACCTCTCTTGCCTCTTTCTGTACCTCTGTTGCCTCTTTCTGCACTGCTCTTGCCTCTTTAAGCACCTCTGTTGCTTCTTTCTGCACTTCTATTGCCTCTTTCTGCACCTTTCTTGCTTCTTTCTGTACCTCACTTGCCTCTTTCAGCACCTATGTTGCTTTTTTCTGCAGATCTCTTGCCCCTTTTTGCACCTCACTTGCCTCTTTCAGCACCTCTGTTGCTTTTTTCTGCAGATCTTTTGCCTCTCTCTGCACTCCTTTTTTCTCTTTTGGCACCTCTCTTGCCTCTTTCTGCACCCCTGTTCCCTCTTTCTGCACCTTTCCTGTCTGTTTCTGCACCTCTCTTGCCTCTTTCTGTACCTCTGTTGCCTCTTTCTGTACTTCTCTTGCTCTTTCTGCACCCTTCGCACCTCTGAATTAGAGGTAGTTTTAATCCCCTGCCCTATTATGTACTAGGGCCTTACAGGGGAGGTCATGCCAATTACAGGGGTACCCCAACCCATAGTGTACCCTAGTGTATGTAGATGTTTTCACTGTATTCTAAGTGTCTTTTAGCATAGCACTGCCTCCAGGCCTGGTTAGTCAGAGTCAGTTACCACCAGTACCCAACAGCAAAAAGTTGGGGGCACAAGATGACTTTGCAACAAGGCCTCTTTTTGCACCTCTGTTGGTTCTTTCTGCATATCTCTTGCTTCTTTCTGCACTTTTCTTCGTCTTTCTGGATTTCTGTTGCCTCTTTCTGCATTTCTCTTGCTTCTTTCTGCGCCTTTGTTCCTCTTTCTGCACATGTCCTACCTCTGTAGGCATAGTTAGAAATTAGCATTTAAAAACCCTTAGAAATTCACTGAAAAAACCATAGGTTTCAGGACGTTATAGTTAGAAATTAGCATTTAAAAAACCTTTGAAATTTATTGAAAAAACCATAGGTTTCAGGGACGTTATAGTTAGAAATTAGCATTTAAAAAACCTTTGAAATTCACTGAAAAAACCATAGGTTTCAGGGACGTTATAGTTAGAAATTAGCATTTAAAAAACCTTTGAAATTCACTGAAAAAACCATAGGTTTCAGGGAAGTTATAGTTAGTTGGACATTTCACTCGTACAAAACCAGAGAAATTCGTCCGTTATAGTTAGTTGAGCTAACTATAACTCGCGCCCCGCAATGCACTGCTGATGAGGTGACATATTACATCATTCATGACATGGTTAGTGACATCACTGATGACATCACTCATGACATCTCAAATGACATCACTGATTTATTGGTATACATTTTACAATTTTTAAAATATATATTTGTAATTTAGATTGTACTTTACATTTTTTAAGTTAATTAGCAGTTTATAATTTAGTATCAGGTTGTATGGATTATAAGGAAACAGGGTGGGATGTTAATTAAATTATAAATAATTGTTTTTAGGGTTAATTATTTTATATGTAAATTAAATGTGAACATTTATTTTGTATTGTTATATTAAAATGTACATTTTCATCAAATGTATATAGTATACATTTTTGGTTTAAATATATTTTAATAACTTTATGTTGTTAGGTATTTAAATATTTTATTAAAAGGTGATTCCGGTTTGGAATGGTGTTTCTTTCTGAATTCTAACACTTTTGTACTGCTGCTCAGACTAGAGTGGGAATCGTAAATCAAACCCCTCTGAAGTCCAATACTTTCCCTAGTGGTGCCTAAATTGGAGTGGGAACTGTAAATCTAACCTTTCCGAAGTTCAGTTCTTTCCCTGCTGTTGCTTCCATTGGAGTGGGACTACCAAATCTAACTCCTCCGAACTCCAATGCTTTCTGTGATTTTGTTTACGTTGGAGTCGGAGTAGTAAGCGTAACCCCTCTCATGTGTGACTCTTTTCCTACTTTTATTTATAAATTATTTATTTTTGCTGTTTTTATTAATTGTTGGTATATTTTTAAAATTATATATATGTTGTATTATCATTTTAAAATATATACAATATGTTTTTGTTTAAAATGGAATCTATTATTTTTATTCATTTAATTAATTGTGGTGTTTTTGTTAATATATGTTTTACATTTTTTAATAGCTTAATAGTAATGGAATTTTGTTTAACTTTTTTAAATATTCTGTTTACATTTATAAATATATTCCCTTAAAAAAACAAAAGATATTGGGACATTAAAGTTTGGCTCAGATTTCACTCGTGCAAAACCATAGACATTCAGCAGTTATAGTTGCCTGAGCTAACTATAACTTACGCCCCTGCAATGCACTGCTTATGACCTTATATATTTCATCACTCATCAC
Source organism: Calotriton arnoldi (assembly GCA_963921515.1). Lineage (NCBI taxonomy): Eukaryota > Metazoa > Chordata > Amphibia > Caudata > Salamandridae > Calotriton > Calotriton arnoldi. The sequence goes on along the minus strand of CAWUFW010014245.1, from coordinate 397,675 downwards.
ATGGTCAGTGACATCACGGATGACATCTCAAATGACATCACTGATGACATCATCCAGTGATGGTGAGTGTTTTCTAAACGTTTCTGAGTGTTACAGATATATAGTAGGATACGACAAATTTTAAATTAGTAAACTTTACTATTTGTAACACATATTATGTGAGTGACTGTGACTGCATGTATCCATCTGTGATTAGCTGTCTGAGTGCCTTTATGGTTGTGTGAGTTGCCGTAGGGATTACAATGTCCCTTTCCGCCCGCCGTTTCATGGCGGTCAACCTGCCATAAAATGGCAGGCAGAAAGGGACTTTGGGGGCCTGAAGCAGGCCCCCCTTCCACCTGGCCCTCAGCTGTGGGTCACCTATTATGCCCCCCTACATATCCCTGCACGAAGTCGCAGACACCGCATGGTGCCTGCCACGTAGTGCAGGGATATGTGCAGTGTCCCCTTTTTGTATTGCGGCGTGTGCTGCAGCCAGCAGCACCCGCAGCAATACAAGATATAGGTATTGCGACCTCCGTGGTGGTGGTCGCATCCTAATGCCTATGGCGGGACCGCCGACAGCCTGTCGGGCGGTCCCATTTACGAAAGGATGGTGGTCGGGCAAAAGTCCGACCTCCATCCTAATCAGCACCATAGTGTAATTATTTATTAATAACATTGTGGGGTTTGGGAAGGGGTCTTGACTCACAAGAGGCAAAGCCTCGAGCGAGTCATGATCCTTTGGCCCTCATGAGTCAGGACACCCCTCCCTTCCCTTACGTATGACATAATATAGCATAATTTACTTTTTACATCTGCATATTTAGATTATGGTGTCATATGTTTACATGTAATTGTAAGTTGTATTCAGATAGCGCTTACTACGTCTGATGAGGCATTGATGCATTTTGAGGCAAGTAGCACACTACTCAAGGGTCCAAGTTTAGAGGTAAATAGGTAGCAGATTATTCATTGTTATATGCAATCTGCGAGGCAGTAAAACATTTTGTTCATGTCTCTTTTGCTATATGCAGCGCCACTGGAATTATATGGTTGTGTGGCATATTTTGCACAATTATAGATTTGCTGCATTTGACACATAATTCTTTATCTACTGCATAACCTGTGGATTTAAAAAATGTTCTGCTGTGATCCTGGGCTTCTATTGGAATTCACAAGGGCATATTATCAAGCCCATTATCGCCGCTTTAGCGGCAGTTTCCTGCCGCTAAAGCGGCGATAATTTTAACGCCGTTCTTGCTAATATGCCCCTTAATTTGTTAAAATACCTCTGTGCTCATAGGGAAGTGTAAGTGTGAGAAGTTGGCCTGGCATATGCTGTCCACTAATTATAGTGGGCACCTTGCACCAGTCCAAATCGACTCTTATGGTAGGTAGGTCAAAGACAACCTTATTGAAAGCTATCCTAGTGGTAGCTGTGGAGAGCAGCCTTCAGGCTAAGTCTTGAAGGAATGTAAAGCAGCTTGTTTTACCAGTCTATAATCTCTTGAGTGACCAAATGAAAGAGCACCACACCAGGTATATATTCAAAATATATGTATTTATTACTAAACACACCCCTCTAGTCTCTTTATGAGGCTAGAGTTCGAAGTACATAGGTTATAAGATCTTAAATCACAGTAATAGCACAAATACACGTTTGGGCCCTAGGGGCGTACCAAACCATATACCAATAAAGTGGTATGCGAACCACGACTGAACTAGACACTAGGCCTAGAGCCTCTAGAAGGGCTTGGACCACAAGGAACCACCCAAGGTAGTGACCCAGGGGACCCACGGGAGACGCGTGCAGTGTAAATACACAACCGCGATACGCCGTTAACTTCTATGGAGAAAGTCGGGATCGGGAAAATAGAGGAAAGGGACACTTAGAAGAGGACTAGGACAAAACCCTTTGAGATCTAGGACTTTGAAGAGTCTCTACCCACGGGAGCACCGGAGTACTCGTGTTACCTCACCCAGGGAAGCCGGGTGCATAGGTGCCTTTCGGGGTCGGGTTTCGTCGTCGTTTCTTATGGCGATCTGCTGCAAAGTGCTGCTGGCGACCAGGAGAAAAGTGTCCGGGTGGATCCAAGAGTGGATCGGAGTTCTGAAGAACCTGAAAGCAGAGGGGACAGAGTCTGGGTCACTAGCCAGTGACCAGGAAGGCGATGGACAGATGCCCACCGATGTCGAGTGCTTCAGGTGCGTTGACGGTCGTCTCGTTTCTGCAGCCACGAGGTCCAGGAGGCGTTGTTGGCGACCAGGAGCAGGATTCGGGCTGGTACACGATGTCTGTCGAGTGCTGCGGTGTCGGCGACCGGATTGGACCCAACAAGCCTTGGCAACGGCAAGTCTCGATGTAGCTGAAGATCGTCGATGGTGCAGACCAGCAAGGTCTGGGGAACTCACCCAGCGAAGGTAAGTCAGGGCAGGCCTGGAGCAACCAGGGGAGCCCTTTGGTTTCTTTAGAAAGTCTTCTGGGGACCCACGAGCCGGCTGGCAAGGGATCGCGAAGACACCTCGGGCGGAATCACTCAACAGGGGCCCACGGTCACTCAGGACGGTGTAGGCCTCTGATCTTCGGAGGGATTCCTGCTGGAGGTGGGGACCACACGTGGTCCAAAGCACAGATTCGTAGAATGTTGTGAAGGGGTTGCACTCGATAATAGTGCACGGTACCCAGGGGTCGCGGTTCCTCGTCACTCGTGGGGTCCACTTGCCTCAGCTTCGCTGGGGACTCACGATGGCCTTGGAGAAGTCAGGAAATCCACTTCTTGGGCTGCAGGGACTTCGGACTCCGGCGGGAGCGGCGTAGTTTGCGACCGTCGTTATCATTTTTGGTGCCTGCCAAGCAGGGGAGTCACTCCTTGACCCCAAGGGAGATTCTTCAGTCCTCTAATCGTGATGTAGAGCGTCGAAGGTCCAGGATTCAGTTTCAAAGTTTAGTCCAGGGATATCTAATCTTGCTGTGGCAAGGGTTCCCCATTTTAACTAGTAAAACAGGGAGGGACTAACTCTATGACCCCACCTATGGGAGGGTCAAGGGAGGGGTGGCTACACCCACTTCCCTTTGTCCAGTTTTGCGCCAGAGCAGGGGCAGGTAGCCCCTGAGCTGGTTTGAACTGGCATATGCACAGAGGAGCCTTTTGCTCCCCCAGTGCAGGACTTCAAAGCACTCTAAGAGTGCACCCACCCAGCCCCAATACACATTATCCTGTCTGGGGAGGTGGTCACACCTCCCTGCAACAGGAAACCTATTGTCCAGGCCTCCCCTGCCGGAGTTTCGTCCAGCAGCAGGAGGCCAGACTTGTGTCTGTGGCAGCAGCATCCATTTTGTGATGCCAGGGCTTCAGAAAGAAGTTACCGGGTAAGCCAGAGTTAACATGTCTTTCCCTCTAGAAGGGTGGAATGCTACCCCCGCCACCAGGATTGGCGGGGGGTAGTATTCCAAGATGTTTGACACCAAACACGACATGTTTAGGTGCAGCCATTCCAAAGTTAGCATTTTACCGCGAGGATATAATGCGCTTAAGAGTATATGGTCAGGCTGCACTACAAACAGCATCAGAGATGGTCTCCGAACGCTGCAGAGGGGCCCTGCTCATGCAGGGGCACCCTCTCACATAGGAACCATGCACTCTGCCTTTAGGATTGATAAGGCCTGCCTTAGGAGTGACTTATAGGTTTATATGTGTGTATGTATTTAGTGATATAGGTAACCTATATCACAGTAAGGGGTGCATGCACCACCTTACCCAGGCTGCAGTAGCAGACCTGTGGTGTCAGTTTGGATGGCCTTCCAGGGGTGGCATAATACATGCTGCAGCCCCTGGCAGGCCTCTGAGGTACCTATGCCCTTGGTACATAGTATACCATATACTAGGGACTTATAAGGGCACTCCAGATTCCAATCAGAGATGTGCCTAAGGCACATGGAAACCTTTTACAGAGAAAGCAGATAGACTGGGGCCCTGAATAGCAGGATCCCAGTCCAACTAAGTCATAAACCAGCAAAACACCATAAAAAAAAGTGGGGGCAACCATATAGTCAGATTCCACCTTCCTACAGTAAGCACAAATGTTAATTTCAGAGGCCGCACCCTGCCTTAGCAATGAAAAATAAAAGGAAGCCCAACACCTCTACAGAGACAATACAACAGATTTACAATTCAATTCTATCAGAAGACTATAGGCTCACACGGGGCATATCTCCAAAGACCGCCCGTTCTGGAGGTATTTATAAATGAAAATCTGGATGTTCTAAGACAAATAAATTTGCAGAATTGATTCATGCGTAACCTGCCCTTCATCTGGATGCTGCTTGTTTTCACAATAAAAATGTTAAAAGAATATTACGTGAAAAATAGAGAAATGCGGGCAGGACCTAGAGCTCCTCTCACCTTGAGCACCTCCCCCACGAGCTGTTAATGTCTTCCATTCAGTGCTACGGTTTTGACCGCCCGCATTTGAACGTGGCCTCACGGGGTGCTTTTTAGCCCCCCAAGGCTTCCACACTGTGTGTTTGGGAAGAGTCTGGGATGGGCGCAACTCAAAGCCATTAACTGTCTGTTCCTACACAGGGGCAGTTACTCTTCGTCTCTATTCCAGTCAGTCTTTCAAACGGGTGCAAATGTTTTGTTAAATAGTGGAAGAATGTCTTGTTACTTACCGGTAATCTTCATTACCCCGATTAGGGTCCTCCTCGTCCCAGTCCTAACATAGTGAGGCAATCCTGCCTCCCAACAGCCAATCAGAACCTTTATAATATTTTCAAAGGATATATAAGCCTCTCTCCCCCCACCGCCATGCCTGTTATCAACAAGTCCTGACACAAACACAGCGGGAGGGAGGAAAAAAACAGGACTGGGACAAGGAGGACCCTAATCGGGGTAATGAAGATTACCGGTAAGTAACAAGACATTACCCCCTCATGGGTCCTCCTCATCCCAGTCCTCACATAGTGAGGAACTCACAAGCAGAGACCCAAGAAGAAAAAACGCAGAACACCAGGGATCCTTGCAAAAGTACAAAACTTAATCAAACAATGGATTAAGGAACAGCAGCGTGCAAAACGCCAACAGCAAAACGGGCCACAGAGGCAAGGAAAACAGCAAAGTGATAAAGCCGAACAAATGTGTGAAGGGACAGCCAAGTGGCCACCCCACAAAACACCTGGACAGCCAAGGAAGCGGACACAGAACGTGTCGAACGACCCAGCACCAGAGACGGAGGAGGCAGACCCACAGGATAGGCAGACCGCCAAACGCACATAGCGAGTGAAGGTGGAAGGAGAAACCAACCATCCCTGAGCCACACCCCCACATGTGAAAAACAGGGCAGGGGAAAGACGAAACCCCAAGGTACAGAGGAAGAAAAAATGAAGGGCGTGAACAACCAAGGATGAAGGAACAAAGGAATCCCCATCCCAAGGCAAAATAGGAAGGAATCACCTCCAGCAGCACATGGAACCCGGAGGAAGCTCAGGGAAAAAAACCGGGCCCAGCCGCAAAACAACCCCATCCAGCAGAAAATGCAAATAAGGGAAGGAGAGAAGCAAAGCACCCAACAGCCGCGCGGAGGAGCCGGATAACAAAAAAGCCACAGTTGCGGACAACAACAACAAACAGCCTCCAAAAAAGGCACAAAAGGGTGCAACTGCAGACCCCGCAAAACAGTAGGCAAACCCAAGAAGGCACAATCACAGGAGAGATCGGATGTGGAAGCTAAAAACAACACAGAATCTGACTCACCCAAGGAGCAACAACCTCCAAAGAGGCCCCGAGACCCCGACAAGCCTGAACCACAGCCCAACGAGCAGACAAGGTGGAAGGGGAAAGGTCCATCAAAAACCCATTTCGCAGAAAGACAAGAATAGAAGCCGGACCACCAACCATGGATCCAGACCAAGAGAAGAGCACCAAGAGACAAAAGAGCCGCAACGTGCACCACAGTCCTTAAGTGTTGAAGGCCGACGCGACAACGGAATGCCACAGGCCACCACAGAAGAGCAGCCCAAAGACGCCAACGACAGCCGCACAAGAGCCAGGCCGACAGATGCAGGCGACAAAGATAGGGCAAAGACAGGTGCGGACACAGAAGCGGAGCCGGAGTTAAGGGAAGCCGGCCAAACCCGCCCCCCTCCAGCAGCAGCATGAGCGGAAACCAAAGGCAGCGAGGTCAAAAAGGAGCAATGAACAGCACAGGCACCTTCACCCCCCCAAATCCTCTGCAGCACCCCCGGGAAGAGGGAAATAGGAGGGAACGCATACAGAAAGACCGAAGGCCAAAGAAACGAGAGAGCAACCCCCAAGCCTGAGGACAGACCACCTCAGAACAAAACCGGGGGAGAAGAGCATCGCGAGGGGAAGCAAAAAGACCGATCCAAAGAGTCCCGATCCAAAGACAAAGGTCCCGGAACAAGAGGAACAGACAGACGGCACAAAACAGAGGACGGGAGGTAGCGGCCCAAGCCGTCCTTACGAAATTCAGAAGCCTCTGAACGTAAATAGCCCTCAAAGCCAACAGACGAGATTCCACCCAGGCACAAATCACAGAAGGCAGCAGGTACAGAGATGCGCACCTGGACCCCCCAATAAGGCGCAAGTAACAACAAGCCACCTAATTGTCGGGACGAACCAACAGACTCGTCAGCCACCAAGGACCCCAATGCGGCCCCCTAACCCCAAGGACAGGCGTCCGAGGTCAACAAGAGGAGAGAAGGAATCAGAAAACGCACCCCCACACCAGGGTGGGAGAGCAAAGCCACCATACCAAATTAGGAACCAGAACAGGGGAGAGAGGAACCAGAGCCACGCAGCCTGTATGGGAAGGGTCCCAACGAGCCAACAGAAGAATCACCAAGGACCTGAGGCGCAGGTGAGCTCAAGGAACCACAGCCGTGGAGGCAGCCACCAACCCCCGGACCTGCAACCAACCCCGAGCCGGGGCAGAAGGGCGACCCAGCAGGACCCGCAGAAGAGTCAAAAGGGCAGAGAACCGAGCCGTAGGGAGAAAACAGCACCCTGCAAAGCGTCGAACAGGCCTCTGAGAAACTGAAGTCCCAGAACAGGAACCAGATGAGAAAAGGCCAGATCCAACATGAACCCCAGATCCTGGAACAAGGCCATCAACGCCACCACCGCCAGAAGAGCCACAAGGAGGGTGGAAGCAGAAACCAGACAAAAGCAACATAGGGAAACACAGGGAAACCCAGACTCAGCAAAACCCCCACAGCAGGAGCCAACACCACGGAAAAACCCGGGGAGCAGTAGAGAGGCCGAAAGGCAACACCTGAAACTGGTAATGGAACCCGTCCACCGCAAACTGCAGGAACCTCTGACCTGCCGGATAGACGGGACTGTGAAAACAGGCTACTTCCAAACCCAGGGAAGCCAAAAAATCGCCCACCAGGATGAGGGAAACGACGGACAGCAAGGGGATCATCCAAAAATGACCCAGCTGCACCAAACTGTACAAAGCCCAGGGAATCAGAAACCGAGCGGAAGGAACCATCGGACGCCGGGACCAGGAACAGAGAAAAATAGAACCCCAGGCCCCATTCCGACACCAGAACCAGCACAACAGTGCCCCAGGACAAAAACAGGCTGACGCCAGAGAAGATGACAGAGTGCATCACGGGGCCAATGGACAACGGAGTAACCTCGAAAACAGTCCAAAAAGGGGGGCGGCCACGGAACAGAATCTGGTAACCAAGATCGATGACCGACAAGACCCACCAGGCGGAAATCAGACCGGACCAACAATCCAGGAACAACCGAGCCGAGTCCCCAAAATTGCAACATCGCCAACAATGTAAAAAGGGAACTCACAACCAGCAAAACACCAGGAGTTGAACACATAACCTTCGGAGGAAGAGACCGCAACCGGAACCACCAGGCCACGGTGACTCCTCCTGGGCATAACAATATCTGACCAACACCCCGGGGCAGCAGCAGGCGCTGCAGAGGCTGGGAACCAAATGGAACGCAGCCCCCCGACCACAGGCCCGACCACGAAAGGGCCGAGAAGAAGACAGAGAATCTGGAAACTCCAGAAGAAGGAAAAAAGACAAGTCCCTCTGCACAGACTGCCTGTGGAGTAAGCCAAAAAGCCTGAGAACCACAAAAGGCAGGTAACGGACCAAGGCGTCAGCGCAGCGTCAAGGCACCAAAGCGCGGTCCAGAAAGACCTCCTACCAGCCACCGCCACCCCAGCAGCCGAGGAGAGGGCTCTCAGGGCATCAAAACACAGCAGACAGAAACTGAGCCAAGACCTCCATCTGCGCCAAGATAGGAGTGAGATCCCCCCGATCCGGAAGACGGACAAACGGGTACCCAAACCCCAGAATGGACCTGCAAAGCAGAGGCTGAGAAAGTGCAAGCACGAACCCCAAAACGAGAAGCAGCAGAAGAAGGCATGAGAGCAAACTCCTCCGAAGACAAAGATGAGGAAAAAGGAATGGAGGTCAAAATAGACAGACCCCAGGAACCAGAGGAAAATGAGTATCAAACACCGGCAGGTGATACCGCTTCCCCAGAAAACGAGGAATGCCCTGCATGTCGACCTCAAGCCATGCGACAGCCAGAACCTCCAAAACGACATAATGGAAAGGCAGGTCATGCTCCACCGAGGAACAACACAGGGAGTCACCCCTCCGCAGACAATGAAGCAGGCGTAAAGCCGAGAACCTCACGAAATGGACCAACATGACCGAAAAAAAAAAGAAAAACTCACGGCACCGCAAACCCAGCCCTTCAAATTCGGGAACCGGCAAGCAGGAATCACGGAGCACACCAGTGTTCTGGCCGACGTCAGACAGCAAAAAAAAACAGGCATGGTGGTGGGTGGGAGGGGCTTATATATCCTTTGAAAATATTATAAGCATACTGATTGGCTGTCGGGAGGCAGGATTGCCTCACTATGTTAGGACTGGGACGAGGAGGACCCATGAGGGGGTAATGTGGGTTTTTTCTTTAATCTGGTTAAATATACGAGAGCAGGAAACAAAATACAACTCTTTTATGTCAGGGAAAAAGTGACATTTTATTATAAAAGTGTTTTTGTACATAGTGCTTTTATTCAAGCCCTTTAAATAAAACAGTATCAGTCGATCGATGTTATAACTAACTCTGACATAGTGCTCGTTTCATTGACCTTAAATGGATAAAAGGCTCTGTTCCTCATTTCCGTATGTGACCCTGTATTTACGGTCACCGGTAGATTGAAATTTGCAGTGTTTAATCCACCAATCTTCATTTAAATTTAGCAAATGTTAAGGATAATTACAAAAGGAGCATGAAGAAATCAGTGATAACAACGCCAGTAACTTCTGGCTTTTGTAAAGTAAAATCTTTACAGCTTCGTTAATAGACAATAAAGGCACTTCATGGGCAGCAGCCATACTCTTCTCTACCTCAATGAAAAAGAAGCGGTTATGTACCAGCAGTTATAGTGGCAACTTCCATAATATTTCCCCACAGAACAGTGCAGCATGTTGAACTGCTCACTAACTACTCAAGCTGTCTTACTCGTTTTCAATTCTCTCAATGGCAGAATCAACACAGATCGCTGTATTAGACACACAGCCTATTAAGCTATCTTGATGTCTTTCTGCAGGCCTCCAACATTGAGATATGAGTATACTGCACAGGTCTTTAAAGAGGTGCATTGTGAGAAGTATGCAAATGTCACAAGAATATTAGGACAGATCTTTGCAAGCCTCAGCACTGGGATACGAGTCCTACATATATGCATTTAAGAGTTTGGGGGATAATTTCTTACTCAGAGGTCAGAGCACTTTGAAAGTGACGATACATGTGTTTTGTAACAACTGTTAGGGTGTTTGAGAACTGGGATGCCTGTGTAGGACAGTTCAGAATGGACATGTTCTTCAAGACTGAGTAGAACATTTCAGACCTGACAGGTCTGCACAGTGCCAGCCAAGCCCTGTGAATGTCTCAGTACTTTGATATTTACAGGTATGAATTATGCCCAGAAGACATTTTAATTATACTGGCATAATTCATACAATTTCAGGAATTTCCCATTATGACTGTTATGTGACATCTCCAAAATGACTCCATTATGCCAATCATGTAATTATGCGCCGTTCGCAGTAAAATTTTACTGCGAGCATGCAAGAATAACCTATTTTTAATTTAAAAATAATGTAACAATAAATTGGTTGAAAAATAGTTACATTCATTTTAATCAATTATTTACATCATTTAAAAAAAATGTTTTTATTTATTTTTAGTAATGTAAACTTACAATCAAAGAAATCATGAATATACGATACAAATTGGTTGTTGGGCAATAGCATTTGGTGTAGGGCAAAGAATATAGCAACAGTTCCTCTGAAAGAGAGCAGGAGGTTAGAGTCCAGTGTTATATACATATATGTGCTAAGGGTCACATCCAACGTATCCACACTTATCAACAATGGGTCAGGTATCACAATTTTCAAGGCTCTTTCCCCCATCTTCCCAGTGGCAAGTTCAATACCTCCTCCTCCTCACCCAGTTCTAAGCCATAATATTTTATCCATGGCGCCCATATCTTTCGGAATTTTCGGGGACAACCCTTCGTCTTGTATGTCACTTTCTCCACAACCATATAGAGATCTAAACATGTTCTCCATTCCTTGAGTGTAGGGAGTCGGTGGGCACCCCGGCACCGAGCTATGTCTCTCTTGGCTACTACTAGCCCCAAGTTAGCCAACATGATATTATGAAGTGGCAGGTCCACATCCGTGGGGATTCCCAGTATGAGGAATCTTGCTTCCAACTCAAGTTGGGCTTCCAGTATATTGTTTAGTTCCTTCACTATCTTACTCCAGTATGTTTGAACCCTACTGCACTCCCAGAGGGTGTGTATAAATGTACCGCGTTCTGTGTGGCATCTGAGGCAATCCGGGTTATCTGCTCTCCCTATAGAGTGTAGTCTTGCTCTGTCAAAGTAAGTCCTGTGCAGGATTTTATACTGAATGAGCCGTAATCGTAGTTTAATTGCCACTTCACGTGGGTGCATAAGGGCGGCCTCCCAGTCAATGTCTTCCATTGGGCCAGTGGTGAGTTCCCATTTAGCTCTAAGTGGGCCTAGTTTGTCAGGCATATTTTTAATTAGGGTTTTATATGTCAATGAGATGGCTTGAATCGGAATCTCTTCCTGCAAAAGTCTGCCTTCTAATGGGGCATATTCCGGCAGTGTCTCTGTCTCTAGTCCCTCTGCTTGCCAGGCATGTTTCAGTCTGAGATAAGCATAGGATTGAGTGTCGTGAAGCTGATATGTGGCTTGAAGCGAGGTGAATGGGGACAATGTGCCTTTCTTTAGTACATCCCCTATTTTGGAGATCCCTATTAGATCCCACTGTTTGAAGCCTCTCAATTCTCTGATCTCGGCCAGTCTAGTTCCCTTCCATAAAGGGGTCTCCCTTGTTGGTTTCATGTCCCATTTCATTTGCTTCTCAGCACTTTTCCACGCCTCTAACACTCGTTGGGTAGCTGATAGGAGCTGACTACAGCCTTTACCTCCGTATATATAGTGTAATTGTGTGCGTTCTCGGAATTGTAACCTTTCCAACCTGTAAGTGGGATGGTCTCTCGGAGCGTGGTTCCATTCATTAATTACAATGAGATGGGCCGCTCTGTAGTAGGCTCTGATATCCGGCAGGGCCAGACCCCCATTGTACAGGTTTCGCCGCAGCATTTGCAGTGCTATTCGTGGATGGGCCCCGTCCCGTAGAAGTAAGCGTAGCTTGCTGTTGAGGGTTGTGAACATGGTCTCTGGTATTTTGCAATAGCTATTTTGCAAAATATATAGCAACTGAGGGAGTGTGATCATCTTGTACATAGCGGCCCTCCCCATAATCTTCAGGGGGAGTTTCCTCCACCTCTTGACATCTTCTTGAAAGTTCAAAAGAATTCGTCTGATATTGTGCTCTAAGTTAGTTGTTACCTCAGTGGTAATATAGAGTCCAAGGTAAGTGAACCCCTCTGTGGACAATCGTAGGCAGCTCGGATAGGTTTGGGGCTCCACCACCCCGCTCACTGGGTATAAGGTAGATTTGCTCCAATTAATCTTGTATCCGGCGTGTCGGCCATATTCCTCAAAGATTTGTAGCATTTTGGGGAGTGTCTCGGCTGGGTCTGTAACGTATAATAAAATATCGTCCGCATATAGCGATATGCGTTCTTCCTCTAATAATCGGGACTCGTCTATGAAACCACCCAGTCCTTGGCGGGCTCGAACTACACAGGCCAAAGGCTCCAATATGAGGGCAAACAGTAGGGGAGACAAGGGACAACACTGTCTAGTGCCTCGTTGAATCGGCCAACTCGTCGAGAGGACCCCGTTGACCCGGACTTTAGCCTCAGGAGCATTGTATAGAAGTGCCAACCATTCCCTAAATATTGGACCAAATCCAAACTTTTCCAAGGTGCATCTCAGAAAGGGCCAATGAATGATATCGAACGCCTTATCGGCGTCTAGCGAAAGGAGCAGATGGGGGCTATCCCCACTCTGAACCGTGGCCATCCAATTAGCCAGTCGTCGTAGGTTAAAACGTGTGGCTCGCTTTGGCATAAAACTGGTTTGGTCTCTATGTATCAGGGGGGTAATAACTGTCAGGAGACGCATCACAAGAATAGTCGCCAGAATCTTTGTTTCAATGTTGAGCAGAGATATGGGTCGATAGGACCCACAGTCTTCCGGAGGCTTCCCTGTTTTATGAATTACCACCACAGTAGCCATTCGGAGATCTTTTGGGAGAATCCCTTGTTCTTTTGATGTCTTAAACATATTTAGTAAGTGTGGTGCCAGCAGGCTACTATATAATTTAAAAAATTCTCCCGGGAGTCCATTTGGACCCGGGGTTTTCCCCGACTTTGGCGGCCAATGGCCTCTGTCACTTCTTCAAGAGTGAGGTCCTCTTCTAGCCTGTCCCTCTCCTCTTGGGAAAGTGAGGAAAGCTCAATTGAGTCTAAGTATTGGGTTATTTGCGCTTCATTCGTCTGTGGTTTCGCTGCATACAATTCCGTGTAGTACCGTGCAAAGGCCCCCGCTATATCTTTGGATGTGCTGTGCGTATAGCTTTGTTCTTTAATGGTCCTTACCCATCTCGACTCCATTTCTTTCCTGCCCTGCCACGCAAACAGTTTCCCCGCCCCGTCACCCGTCTCATATAGCCTATGTTGGACTGCCAATTGTTGAGCCCTCACCTCTCGAGTCGCTAGCGCCTGATACTCCCTTTTGGTTATCTCAATTTGGCGAAGGGTATGTCCAGTCAGTGCGGAGGTGCCACTTCCCTCTAAACTTAACAGCTTGCATTCCAATACCTCCATCTCTTGGGTTTCTCGTCTTTTTTTATGGGCAATTATATTTTGTGCTCTATCCCTAAGCACCGTCTTGAATGCTTCCCATAAGGTGACTGCCGACTGTACTGAACCTATATTTTCCTTTAAGTAGAGCTCTGAGTCCACCCTGAGCTCTTTAGCCACTCTTTCATCTTTCAAGGCCCATGAGCTCAATCTCCAATTCGCTACCTGGTGGCCACCCCTCCCTCCCACCGTTAGTAGAAGCGGTGAATGGTCTGAAATGCCCCTAGCTTAGTATTCTACCCTTTCCACCTGTCCAATCTCCCCCGCAGGAGCGAAGAGATAGTCCAGTCTCGAAAACACACTGTGAGCCCCCGAGAAATAGGAATAGGCACGTATATTTGGGTGATGTCGTCGACACAGGTCAGTAAGTCCGAGGGCGTCTTGGAATTTTGCCAAGATTGTGGGTCCATGGGACCCAGGTCTTAGTTGAGTTCGATCTAGGGAGGGCTCAATCACATCATTGAAGTCCCCTCCTATAATATGTATGGCGGGTCTGGAGTGCAATAATAGCTCCGTTAGTCTATCTAGCGTACGTTGCTGCAGTCGCAGGGGCGCGTAGGCACTAATAAGTAAAAACATCTTACGATTCCAAATTCCCTGTACTGCAACGTATGTTCCGTCTGAGTCCACCCACTGTTGAGTAACACGAAAGGGGGGTGACTTTTTAATGAGAAATGCCACTCCTCTCGAACCCTTAGTAAAACCCGCATGTGCCAAGGTAGTGTAATGCCCTCTTCCCCGGAAGGAACAACTCGAACCCATCAGGTGTGTCTCCTGTAAAAATATTATGTTGCGTTTAAGTCTTTTAAGATAGTGGGATACTAGACCCCATTTGATTTTGTTTCCTAACCCATTGACCTGCCCTCAGCCATTGCAATGCAGCTTTTGATTCATCCCATGCCCAGCCCTCCCCCAGAGGATTGCCCACATCCCCAATTCCCATCTCAATCCCGGTATGAACCAACTGAAAAGAACAGTCCCCACCTCGCAGTGATCGCAGCTCACAACATTTGACGATGTCTAACTTACCCCCCACCCTACACTCTTCAGGTACCCACACCACCCCCCAATTCGTCAACATGACAACTCTGGCATGGGTAATCCACTAAGAGGTCTGTAGCCCTCCCTCCCCCCATTTCAATTAACTACACAATAATACAGTAGCAACACAGTATATTTCCCTTTCTCAGGCCAACGTTCTGCAATGTCTGCCAAGCCCTAGGGTTGTCTTACTGTCTTTAGGCGGCCGTCCGGCCCCTCAACTCAGTCTTAACGGTGACCATTCCTCAATCCACGACCATGCCTCGTCTGGGGTCTGAAAAAACAACGTGGTGCCTTGGAAGATAAATTAAAGTTTGGCTGGGAACAGTAACATGTATTGGATCTCGAGTGCTCAAAGTTTCACCTTGACCGGATCAAAAGTTAATCTTTGTTTTTGCACATCTTGTGAATAGTCCGGGCATACCATCACTCGTGTATTTTCATATTTAATCTGCCCCTTCTTCCTCAGCTCGCGTAGTATTAGATCTCTATCTTGAAAGTTCAAAAAGCGGGCTATCAAGGGTCGAGGGGGAGCCCCCGGTGGCGGGCGGACATTGGGCATTCTGTGCGCTCGTTCTATGACAAAGCAGGTCGAGAATTGTGTATCTGGAAGGGTTTCTTTTAGAAACGTCAGGAGAAACTGGCCCGGATCTGTTCGTTCCGCATTTTCCGGAAAATTGATAAATCTAAGGTTATTTCTGCAGGCCCTGTTTTCGACATCGTCGACCCTCCAGGCCACCTCTTTCATTGAAGCTAAGAGTACCGTCACGTCTTTCCGCGTGGAATGAGAGGTATCTTCGAGTTCCGAGATGCGGTGTTCCGCCTCAGTAACTCGCTCGGAGACTTTTTGTAGCAGTGTGACCTCGGAATGTATCTCCACCATCTTCCCTTCCAAGCTTTCTCTTGAAGCATGAATTGCTTGTAGTATGGCTGCATTATCTGGAAGGGGAACAAGACCTCCCTCTGCTCCCGCCGGCGCAGGGAGCACTTTGGCAAGTCAGTCCAATTTTCCCTGTCTCGACGACTTAGGCTCTTTATCCCTCGCCATCTTGAGTGAGCTGGCATTAGGTTGTGGCTAGGCACTCTCTCCCACTGTCGTGGCCTCTGTAACACTGCTGGTGACTTCCTGAAAACTCACCCCCTAGAGTGTATCATAGCTTTTAGGACAGTTTGAACGGTGTCTCTCAGGGAATGTAGGCTAATGTATGGGCCCCAGTGTCCATTCTGCCATGGGCGAGTTCCGAGGAGGGCACCAAGGCTCACGTCTCTGTCCACCCCCTCGCCGCTCGCCTCAGTGTACTTTTGGTGGGTAGAGGGACCCACGGAGGGGGGAGAGGCAGAGCATAGGCCCAGGCCCACCGGGTCACTCGTAGGACGTCTTCTTGGTTCCACCACGCCTAGTAGTTGGACTATCGTGCCCCTCGTATCTTTGTATCTCTTGCTGGTGCCCCTGTGAGGCTACACCTGGAGCATGGGGTTGAATGCCATTCAATGTTCAGATCGTTGTAGCCAGGAAGTTTTAAGTCCAAACTACGCAGCCATAGCGCTGCAGTATCTTCCCCCACAGAATCTAGGGCCCGAAATATGTACCGGGGCCTGCGTGTTCACCATCCCCCTCCACACTTACCCCAGCTGCCCACACCCGCGTTATTGGAATCAGCGGGGGGAGGAGAAAGAGTCCGTCAACAGTCCCACCGGACCTCTCACATCAGCGCTGCAGTGTTCAGCTCAGTGTGCGAGCTCAGGCTCACAGTCTCCCGGTCCCTTCACTACCGGTTCGAGAGGAGCTCCCCAGGGCCGCCCAGGTTCAGGCGGGCCGGCCCGCGCGATCTCCACAGCAGCCACCCATTGCGAAGAGGGAAACGTGGGGGGGGGCCCTCTCCCAGCCCCAGGACGTCTCACCAGGCTCCAGTATTCAGTCCACGCCACAGCCAGGTGTGCTGCTCTAAGGTAGGGAAACACTCCACCACCAGCAAGGCGCGGTTGAGTCGTTCGGTTCGCCCCTGCAAATTAGGACCTGCACCGAGTGGGCGGGTACCGCTGCTCGTCACGATTGTAGCGGCATGGAAGGGCACTGTTGGTCGGTAAGCCCAGATCAACCACCCAAGTGTCTCTACAGCGCACCCCGCCTCCGTCTCTCAGTTTGAGTGTGTCGCGGACCCATTGTGTCGCCGCGGGCCGCTTCGGCAGGGCGCCATCTTGGAGAGCGTCGTGCCGACGATGTTGTAGGAAAGGCTCTAATTACGCCGTATATCATCCGTTCGCCGGTTTTGCAGCACTCCTCCGCCGCAGCACACCTTCCGATCCACACTGATGTTATTTTTTGGCGTCGAGGGTCAGGATTTAAGTCAGGATGTAATCGGGGCCGGTGGAGCTTGCAAAGAACGCAGCTACCCCGCCATGTTGTTGGCCATGCCCCCAATTATTTACATCATTTTTAATAATTATTAATGTGTAGTTGTGAATTTATTTTTTAACTTAAGAAAAATATAATCTGATATATGTCCATTAAAGTTTTTTCATTTTAAAATTAATTTAATAATGCTGTAGAATTTTTATTTTGTCCTATATTTAAATAAATATACAGGACGGGCCATTCCAAAGAGTCAAAAGCCTAAGCCCCATCAAGAAACATGACCACTGCTTAAAAATCTTGGTCAATTTGGTGCATGACTGCAAACAGTATTTGCAGGTTATCAGCCATGGATCTACCTGGAATAAAGTCAGATTGGTCTGGCAAGACCAGGCCATTTAGCAGAGGAAGCAATATGGCAGCCAGGATCTTTGATTGTATTTTCTTATCTATGCTTATTATGCAGAGTGACTAGGAGGAGTCATATGCATAGGTTGGTTTATCAGGGTTTTATAATGTAATGATTATTGCCTTCCACAGGGACATGGGTAGCTGTCCGCAGGATTGAGTCGCCTGATAAACAGCCTAGCAGCAGGAATGGGGCAAGCTCAACCATATATTCTTTATAAAACTCACGTGCGAGTCTGTCACTACCTTAGTTTCAGCAGTCTCTTAGTCCTAGCTTTTTTTACTTCCTTTAAAGTAATGGGGGAGCACAGCATCTCCTGCTCATTTTCTTCCAATGATGCTAATGTAGCCCTATCAAAATAGTTGTGTATTGCGTTAACAGGTGGATTGTTGATAGAGTCATATAACTTGGTATAGTATTGTGGGAAGCCATTCAGTATATCGCTGGGGTGGTCCTGTGGGTGTTAGTTAGTCATCTCTACGTCTGATGCTACCCACTGTGGAGGGTGAGTTTGTCTAGTGTTTGCTCTGGTCTCAACTCCCTCACAATATCTCCTGGATGATGTATATTTGCTCATGAATTTAATTTCTCTATTGGCATCGCACATATAGTCCTGCTGATTAACATTCAAGTTTTGCAACATTCGTGGTTTGCCTGACGTGTTGTTTGCATCCTCCAGTGCTTTGATTTCACATTCTAGCTTATTTAGTCTGCTGCGTATGCCATCCACTTTGGCAACACATTCCCCCTAAAGAGAGCCTTAAAGGTATTTTGTTGAGGTGGAATCTTTTTTTCTTTAAACTTATGCTGTAGCATTTTTTATTTTGTTCTACATTTTAAGAAAATATATGAAATTAATTTACATTAATATTTAACATAAAAATATTTTCATTATTTAATTTTGAGTTAAATAATTTTTTTTAATGTTTCCCTATACTTTACAATGCAGAAAGCCCCACACCGACTGCAAATTCTCCACATGGTAAATAAACGGATTTAAAAAAATGTATTTAACAAAAAATAATTATTAAACGCCTTTATGTTAAATATTATTGTAAATTAATTTTATGTATATAAAAATGATAGAGCACTATTAATTTGATTTTCAATTGAAAGTGGAATAAATGGAAATATATTGAATTAAATTAAAATCATTGTTTGAATTAAAAAATAAATTCCAAGCATTGTATTGCACTGTATTGTAATTACATTTATCTACAAGTTCATACCCCTGACAAGGGGCCAAATGCTTCAGTGGACAGCTATGACACTTTTGTACAGGTGGTGCTAGTAGAAAGAGTGTGGGTGGGTTTCTTGTAAAGGCTATATGACAAGAATTTTGGTGTTGTGTAGTATGATCAGAGGGGTGCTGTTATCATCTGAGGGTAGCAGTGCTTGAGCATAGAATGCGTTGAAAAGAAAAGGAGTGCTAGATATAATCACTTCTGCCCGCATAGCGTAGTTGTGCATTGCTGGAAGTGTATGGATCGAAAGAGTGGCCAGGTGGGATGTACGTAGGTGTCCTGTGTAATAACCAGAGGGTGTTCCTATAGCGGCACTGCATTTGTGTAGCTGTACTCAAGCATGAAGTGCAATGAGGAGGAATAAGATAGAGAGCTTTGCCTGCCATTTTTGTGTGAGAGATTTCTTTGGTTTTGGGTGGATACAGTCTGGAGACATCTGCTGGGGGAGAGGCTGACCTTCTTCCCTTCCTAAATTCCAGGTGGCCTTGGATGTTTGTAGTCTGTGCTGGAGAGGAGCAGAGGAGTCTTGCAGCCTACACAGAGAAGTAGATTCCACCAATGTATAACTTTCTGTAGGGTGAAATGGTCAGTCAGTGGTCTTCAATAGTGGGCAGGATTCTATTCTGCAAGTATTATTTGAACGAAGGATCATCCATTGCTGCAGATGGTTCTGAGAGCAAATGCAAAGTTTAGTGATGGAAAAGCTTCTAGTGAAGGGTAGCTAGTGGAGCACTGGGAGTGCAGGGATGATGTCATCATATAGGCGTAGGCATAATAGTTGTCTGGATCACATGTTTTAGATTGTTTGAAGTATTCTGCCCTAGCCATAATATGGTGTAGAGGCAAAGCAATTCCCTTATTTGCATGGGGCCACACCCCCTCTCAGGATAATGCTGGTGCTAAAAGTGTGCCAGCGCTATCAGTATAACAGAAGGAGACGCACAAGTGTCTGCAGCCCCTTCAATAATACCATTGTGCCCTGAAGGCACATAAACTGGGCGCACACGCCCGTTGCACCTCAGGGGCACAATGTACAACACAGCCACAGAAGGCTGCACACTAGCAGGTCTCTTTATAGCAGTCAACATAACTTCTTTACAACACCAAGGGCAATGCATCAAGCAATCACCCTACACTTTACACCAAACATCCCTCTACAGCAGGCTTCTCCAGCAAGTAGCTCAGGAACTACTGGTAGCTCTACAGCTACCTATAAGTAGCTCTTCTGTGTGCAGCCCAGCCTATTACATTAGAAGCTTTTGATTAGTTAAATTGATATATGTATACATACATTAAAAAGTGAAAAATCTGTCTATTTTTAGCAAGCATAAGCTGATGTTTGGAGAAAAATGGCTGAATTTTAAAAATATATTTATAGCTGATATTTTAGTGATAAATCATGCGGTGTTGGAGAGGCGTATTACCAATATTATTCTAATTAGTTTTTTAGATTACTGCTGGCAACTGTGGCTGATGCACTAAGGTGTTCGCTGCTGGTAATCTTGCATATGGTGGTCACGAACATAATATGTCTGATCTGGTTACTATTTCAATACTTATATTAGTATCTCTGGATCATTTTCATTGAACATAAGTTGGTCTTATTACAGAAAAGGTCGGAGATCCCTGCTCTTGAGAGCCCAGCTGCGAGTCCATCATGCGCTCTCCTGGCGAGTGGTCCCCGAGTTCTCCTGCTGGTGCGCTCCCACGTCTCGGTCCTTCCTGCGTGATACCTTTCCCATAGTGACTGTGCTGTGTTCCTGGGCAGAAGAGGTTACACTAGGGAAGAAAGGACAAAGTTAGCTGGGTGGGAAGCCAGCAAGTCAGGGCCCCTGTGGCAGAGCCACTGATAGTAGCAGTGGTGACGACTGCTGTGGGCCCACTGTGTCTTGCGGGATATACTGCATGTCCTCCACCCAGTCGATCTGTGCTTGGGCCAATCAATCAATCAATCAATCAATCAATCAATCAATCAATCACAGAATTTGTAGAGCGCACTACTTACCCGCGAGGGTCTAAAGGCGCTGGGGAGAGAGAAGGGGGGGGGGGTGCTGCTACTGGTCGAACAGCCAGGTCTTGAGTAGCCTCCTGAAGGTCAGCAGGTCTTGGGTCTGTCGTAGGCTTAGTGGAAGGGTGTTCCAGGTCTTGGCGGCGAGGTGTGAGAAGGATCTGCCGCCGGTGGTTGTTCTTCGAATGCGAGGGATGGTGGCGAGGGAGAGGTCGGCGGAGCGGAGCTGGCGGTTGGGGACGTAGAAGAAGAGTCGTCTGTTGAGGTAGGCTGGGCCAGTCTTGTGGAGTGCCTTGTGTGCGTGGATGAGGAGTTTGAAGGTGATCCTCCTGTCGACGGGGAGCCAGTGCAGGTTCCTCAGGTGGGGGTGATGTGGCTGTGGCGTGGTACGTCGAGGATCAGGCGTGCGGAGGCGTTTTGTATGTGCAGTCGCTTGATGAGCTTGGCCGGGGCTCCCGCGTAGAGGGCGTTCCCATAGTCAAGTCTGCTACTGACGAGGGACTGGGTGACTGTTCTTCTTGTGTCTGTCAGGATCCACCTGTAGATCTTGCGAAGCATGCGGAGGGTGTTGAAGCATGAGGAGGAGACTGCGTTGACTTGCTTGGCCATGGAGAGCGTTGAGTCGAGGATGACTCCCAGGCTGGCAGGGTTACACTGCTGTCAGGCTACTTGTAGCTCAGCCAAGGGGATGTTCAGCCGTGGCTCTAGACCTTCGCAGGGGGCAGGTCCTGGTCGAGGCACCCAGCACAGCGACTGGTCTCAGATGTATAGCCCCTGCTGTCTTCTGCAATCAATCAATCAATCAGGGAATTGTGAAGCGTGCTACTCACCCGTGAGGGTCTCAAAGTGCGGGGGGGTGGGGTGCAGCTCCGGTCAGTCGAAGAGCCAGGTCTTGAGGGTCCTCCTGAGGATGGGCAGAGTATGGACGCATCTGATGTTGATCTGGAACTCGATCCAGGTCTTTGTCGCGATGTAGGAGAAGGCTCTTCCACCAGTTCTGGCTCTGCAGATGCGCGGGGTTTTGGCGAGGGCGAGGTCGGCGAATCGAAGGTTTCTCTTGGGTACGTGCAAGGAGATTCTTTCGTTGAGATATTGGGGTCCGGTGTTGTGGAGGCATTTGTAGGCATGGGTGAGTATCTTGAAGGTTACTCTCTTCACGACGGGGAGCCAGTGGAGGTTTCATAGGTGTTAGGTGATGTGTACGTGTCGAGGGATTTCAAGGACGAGTCTGGCTGCGGTGTTCTGTATGATCTGGAGCTTGCGGAGCAGAGATTTGTTGATCCCGGCATAGAGGGCGTTTCCGTAGTCCAGTCTGCTGGTTATGAGTGCATGGGTGACAGTCTTTCTTGATTCAGTGGGGATCCATTTGAAGGTCTTGTGAAGGATGCAGAGGGTGTTGAAGCAGGTGGAGGCGACAGCGTTGATCTGTCGGGTCATGGTGAGGGACGAGTCGAGTATGATGCCGAGGTCCTGGGCGTGGTCTGTGGGAGTTGGGGGGCTGCCGAGGGCGGTGGGCCACCAGGTGTTGTCCCATGCAGAGGGGGAGGGTCCGAGGACGAAGACTTCTGTCTTCTCCGAGTTAAGCTTCAGGCAGCTGCTGCTCATCCAGGATGCGACGTCCTTCATTCCTTCCTGGAAGCTGAGTCTGGTGGTGAGGGGGTCCTTAGTGAGTGAGAAGATGAGCTGGGTGTCGTCGGCGTAGGAAACTATGCTGACTCCATGCTGTCTGACGATGGCGGCGAGGGGGGGCCATGTAGATGTTGAAGAGTGTGGGTCTGAGCGATGATCCTTTGGGTACTCAGTAGTTGATCTCTGTGGGTTCGGAGAGGAAGGGGGAAAGTCTGACTCTTTGGGTTCTGCCGGTGAGGAAGGCGTGGATCCAGTCAAGAGCGGTTCCCTGTATGCCGGCGTCATGGAGTCTGGTGGTGAGAGTACGGTGGAAGACGGTGTCGAAGGCTGCAGAGAGGTCGAGTAGGATCAGAGCCGCAGTGTGGCCTTGGTCGAGGAGGGTGCGGATATCGTCTGTAGCGGTCTCAGTGCTGTGGTTGCTGCGGAATCCGGAATGGGAGGGGTCGGGGATGGAGTTCTCTTTGATGAATTTCGTTAGTTGAACATTGACGATCTTCTCGGTGACTTTGGCCGTGAAAGGGAGGAGAGAGATGGGTCGGTAGTTCTTGAAATCCGTCGGATCTGCTGTCATTGCTGGGGGGGGGGAGTTGGTTCAGTGTCCGTAGTTTGTTTGTTGAAGTTGTCGTAGAGAGATCTTATTTTCAGGTGGAAGTAGGAGCCGAGTTTGTTGCAGAGGTCCTGGAAGGGTGTGATGTCCGTGGCTTTGCTGGGGGGCTTGGTGAATTCCTGGATGATGCTGAAGAGTTCTTCGGAGTTGCTGGCATTGGCGTCGATTTTGTTTCGGATGAAGGTCCTTTTGGTGGATCTGATGAGTTGGTGGTATTCTGTCATGGCGTTCTTGAATGTGGTGCGGTCCTCCGAAGTTTTGCTGTTTCTCAAATTCTTCTCAAGACGTCTGCAGGTGCGTCTGGATTATTGGAGGTCGGCGGTGAGCCAGGTGGTTTTCCTGGGGCGTTGTCAGTCGGTGTTGCATAGGGGGGCGAGCTGGCCTGCGCAGTTGGTGATCCAGCTGTGAAGTTCTTTGGCTGCGGATTTGGCGTTGGTTGATGTAGGGGGAGCATCGCAGTTGAGGGTGGAGTTGAGGTGCTCCTCGGTGACCTTGCTCCAGTTCCTTCACGGAGGGCGGGGTGCAGAACTGATCAAATACTTTAATGGTTGTCCCTCACTTGATGTGCCACCGCATCTCTCCTCACCGCCAGGTAGTGTGTTCCACCAATTGATCCTCCATTGGTCACTCGCTGGAGTGCAGCCGCTGGTTAGCGGGTCAGTCCTCCCATCAGCATGGCCTCAGGACTCACCATCTATGGCCACTCTAATTGTGTTACACACGTTTTCTTGGCCGCAGGGGATGGGAGGATGTGGTCTATGCTCCGTCTTCCATCCAGGCCTCTTTTATGCCATGCATCGGCAGCCAGTTGTTACCAGCTTCGCCGCTGCAGGTTCTCGGGCACTGCCTCATGCTACTCCAATGGTCAGCCTCAATACAGTTGTCTCTGCCAAATTATGTCCATGTCGGCCCCCATCGCTACTGTTTCTGAGACACCGTGGGGTGCTTCACGGAGGGATGGGCCTCTCTCGGTCTTTAGGTACCGCCAGCAGCCCCCTCTGCACCTCAGTGCACCCACCGCATCATTCTGGTGCTTCTGTTGAGGCACTCCCCTCCCCTATTCCAGCGGGATAGGAGGTCGCCCACTCTCTTGCCAATCTGGGCAACCCTCACAGGGGAACGCCACCTCTGCGCCACCACGGGCAGTCGGGGATTTTTACGGGCCTGTGGTGGCCCCCAGGTGAGCGCACTAACCTCACCCTAGTATTTGGACTCCTCCTCCGATCACTCGCTCCGGGTTGCTGGCGATCAAGCGAGGTGAGCTGTACATCCAAGGCAGGCCCCTTTTCGGGCTGCAGCAGCTTTGCGGGAACTCGTCCCTCTGGACCGCACTTCCAATGAGGCCTTCTTGTCACACCGCTGCAGCCCCTGCCTCGAGACTTAAGGTCCCAGCTCTTCTGCTGGCGGGCTCCCAGTCTTAGCGGGTCCCACTCACCTGTCAGGCACAGCCCTCCTCCACCATCTTGAAGGCTGTGAGCATCTCAGCAAACATTGGCCATCACCCTCTTGATACTGCTCTGTTAGTTGGAATCGGGCCGGCACTAAGTATGGGGTGGGGCCTCCAGGTGTTTTGCTAGCGCACACCTGGGCACTTATTGTCTACAGGATGGATCAGATGGGGGACTCCAGTGGGAGCTCTCCCCTGGACCGTCCTACTCCATGGACGCTTGACCATGCCCCTATCTTTCAATTTACCCATACATGGACATATACTTACCTTAAATATACTTACCATGTGTGGAAAAGGCAATGCGTGATAAATGCATTGCATCTTAAAGGCTGTTTTCCCCTTTCTATGCAAACTGATTCAGTTCAACTGCTTCACTGAACTAGATGCAACACATTCTAATGCCTTTCTTACTTTTAATCTGGCACTTATTAGAGTACCACAGGTTGTTACATCAAAGCAAATCAAAGCCTTAGTGACAGTATCTCTGCATTTAGCCCATTACTCAAACCTTTGTTTATAGGGGAGATACTTGATTATTTCAGGCATGACCATGATGACCCAAAGCATTCAGAATACTATGTGCCCTAGGTTTCAATATTAAACTATTTTCTGTCACCTACCATTAGTGAGTTATAATAATGTTTGAAACTGGTTATCTTGTTCAGAAGAGGCTAGGCATTTCTGGTTTCAATGTGTCTCACATTTTTAAGGGTATTATAATTTACTTACACAGGACAAAGTCCTTTTCTTGCTAGAAAATGAGAATTGACTAGATATCATAGGGTACCATTAGGATGGCGGGCGGAAGCACCACCGCCGTGCTGGCGGATGCAAAAACCGCCAGTTACCGCCCGCATGCCGCAGCCCACACGCCCGCCAAATTACGATGTGAAAAGGCAGCCAAACACCGCCGGCAAGTCAGCAACGCCGTCCGCCATCAAAGTGCGCCCGCTCACGTAGCGGCGCAGCCCAATGGAGACACACCGCCAGACGAAATCACGTACCGCCCGGCGTACAAATTACGATGCCGCAAACAAACAGCTCCCACGGCTAAGAGACACCGCACGTGAAAGTGAGGCGGAAACCCGAACGCCGAGCACAGACACCGAAGAGGCGACCCCCGCGAGCATGAATCCAGCACTGCAGGCCCTCCCCATGCTATACCTGATGCACCACCAAGGAGGCAACGTACCGCGGAGACGCAGGTAGGCACACACACAACAAGGGCACGCAAACAGCGCACACAGTGCAAGGGCGGAAAAGGAGGACATGGCACCCCCAACACCCCTGCGTGGACAAGACACATCCACCACTGCACCCACAAATGTAACACAGGGCAAAGTGCAACATCTCGAACTATCATGGGCACACCACCTGGGACCAGGAACTAACGACCCCGTCACGGCACCGCAGCACAGCGGCGATGACGCAGCCACACATGCGCACAACTCAGCGCCCAACCATAACGCCATGTATGCGTCGCACACAAACAACACAGGGACACAACCAAGCACCACACACACCAGCCACACCCAGAACGCACATGACACGTGACAGGCCTGCCACAGTCATGTCCCCAACGCCCAATTCACGGACAACACCCAACGTCACACAACCGACGCCCACATGTCAGTGAAGTCACGCAACATCAGGACACACCCCTGTGTGACAAACATGGCGAAGCACACAGCGGCGGCAACACCACCCAGTAGAACATGCGCCCCGTCGGGAAGAGGTACGCCAGTACCACACAGAAACACCCATACCACCCTGCACCCATGAACCAGACATACAAAATGGAACACCAAAGAGCCCGGGGACCGACAACAGGTGGACCCAAGAATGACACCCACACACAAGGCCCAACGCATAGCGGAAACACAGCCTGCCGCCCACACACGGGAGAGCAGACAGCACTGAATGACCTTCCATTCCAACTCCGAAACCACATCCCGACTAAACAAGCCGGAGAATACAGCCATTGTCCCAAAAAGACCAACACAGGCATGCAGAGGAAACCGACCACAGGGCAGATAGCGCATATCACCTAAGAACATACCGAACGGGAAAGAAAAAATATAAAACTCCCCCATGCCGTTCCCATGCAAGTTATCTGGAAGGAGTCACACACCAATGACCTTGAACATTCAGAGAAGCACGTGGGATGAGGGCCCGTGTCCTCCGCACAAGCTAACAGAACACAAGTCCTGCCCCCTACGACCATCACAGACCTCACAGCAACCTCGGAGCTTGCACACTGCAGACTGCACACACAGCCGGAGCACGCCACCACATCGCCCCACAGCAAAATGGCACCTACAACACACCTACCCAACTACGCCAAACAGGTCAAGCTGTACAAACACAACCTGATACAGCTAATGGGATGCGAACCCCTATCCCTGCTGAACGTAAGTTACCGACTGACTTACCGCATCGCATTGTTCAGCTGCGTCATACCCGTCTTCTACTGTCGGAGGTGTCCCTTCCACCATCCTGTGGAGTTGTGCCTCTCCAACCCGGCATGTCCAAGGGCGGACCTGCTACCACTATTCCACCCTCTGGACGCACACGACAGGGTCTGTTCAGCCTATGGGGGCATGGCGTATGTGGCGAACATCGGACCCACACTGCAATGGGACCACTGTGCCTCCACACGATGGATCATGGATCACAGCTACATCGAATGTCACCCAGCATGCCCCATCATGCTCCTACAAGGGACAACTTACGAACAACACAGTGACAGCCACCATCCGCTACATTGGCTGGCAAACATGTATACCACCAATGAAATGGAAGCCTTGCAGGAAGCCATCGCATACCTGTCAACCTGTCAATTCGTAGGACCCCGACGCAATCCCCCAATTGAGCCATGATGTCCGACACTGTACCCATGCTTAGCTTCCGCACGGACTGGCCAGTAACCACCACAACAGCCATACCAAACGACCTGCAACTGATACCACACCATCAACGACACTGCCATGACATCGGATGTGTCCGGGACATGCACTCCGTTCCCCATCACATCCAGGAACTCTGCATGTATCGGGGAGGCAGTGGCATGGGATATGTGTATCGCACCCACATGGACAGAACTGCACGTACAACTATGCCATGACATGGATCCTGCGCCCATGGACATATGCACCGCACAGTGGACAGGAATCGCCCGGCTGGAGTGTGTGAGAGCTGCACCCCTTCTCCCCCTCCCGGAAATCCCGTAACAGGACCTTTGCATGGACGACAAGTGCATACAACAACAACACGACCCCAGTGACTGTGACATGTCCAGTATCCACCATATGGCAACAACAAGTGGGACGCCGTTGCATGCACGTAAGCCCATGCCCTGATGTCAACTCACACGCACGCGTGCATGAGTAACAACAGCAGCACACCTGTCACATGGAACTGAGATGGACTGTGCCCATGATGCCAAGTGGTCTGGTAGGCTAAATGTATACCGTCTGTGTCAAAGTCCGCAGCACCGCAGCTACTTGCAAATGAACATTAGCACAGCAACGGCCAAGCAGATGTAACTCTGAAGCCCACATCCCACATGCAACAGCTAATCACATGTACCCCTACACCCTTAGCTATGTGTAATCATGCTCAGTATATCCTCCACATGCATACCGCTGCCAGTAGTGTCCACTATACTGCATCACAGAGGACATAAGTCACAATACATGGTTTGAAGAAAGAAACTGTCTCTGCTGATTCCTTTCACAAGTACGAATGTGAGATGATGAGAGTGTGTGATGTACACAGCAGTCGTGACATGACTATGTAGTCCACTGTCATTCGATGTCAACGCAAATGAGTAGCACAACTGTGGAAGACACACATGTGTCGTGTGAAGCGGGAGTGACGCTTCGCTCAGGTGGGTGGGTGTGACGGGTAGATGCGCACATGCAAAGTTGAAACACGCTGTGTCGGGAGGGGTCCGGAACTGCACATTACCGCTTCCCTGGGCAATGTTAAAGGCCACCCATCGGGGGGGGGATGTGAACACGTGTGTGCACAGCAGCCGGGCACACGAACAATGCGGTATCAGGCGTACACGTCAGCCCACCCTCTGTGGACAAGCTGGATCCTGTTGTGCGCCCGCCAGGCCCTTGACAAGGCACACAGCCCCTGCCGACCAGGTGTATCCCCAACATTGTCAACCTGCACAGGCAATCCAGGGCACGGGATGGCAGTGGAGCATGATGGGGGAGAGGAC
This sequence comes from Calotriton arnoldi, assembly GCA_963921515.1. Taxonomy (NCBI): domain Eukaryota; kingdom Metazoa; phylum Chordata; class Amphibia; order Caudata; family Salamandridae; genus Calotriton; species Calotriton arnoldi. Next base: position 369,342 of record CAWUFW010014245.1, on the reverse strand, counting down.
TCAGCGCGCTCCTCCGGGACACATCACGCAGGCAAAACATCCTCAATGTGTAGCATGGCTCAAGTCATATGGAAGTATTGGGGGGACGCACACATCACGAGCAGGAGTGACGTCACGGAAGGTGGCTCGCACCATCCCACCCATTGCCTACATCTCCACACACGTCACATGCCGTTGCAACAGAGAAGCCAGCGCGTGCACCTCCGAGCCCGCCCCAGTGAGGCAAAAGAGTGAATGTGTGGGTCCATCAGCCCCAGATGGACGCGGCATGGGCCGCTAGGGCAGCTACAGCCTCTGTGTGTCGCAGGTGGTGTATCCGGACTGCGGAGACTGCAATGCATTGTCTATGTTGCCTGGGTCTCGAGTCGGGGCACCACGCAGGTGGACGGCGTCCCGCCACACATCATGCCGTGAGACAGACCACTCGTTCAACTGGACCCACACATACACTCCTTGGCCTCTCCGGTGCGAGCCTGGGGCTGCATCTGCATGCGCTAGCCCCACAGGTGCAAATGCATATTGGGGGAGCGAGGGGAGGCCATGAGGACAGGGACAAAGACGACTGTATTACTGTCAGTGAGTTCAAGGAATGACCCTGATGTTGACAGGAAAAGACGTGCCCCGTGTGTATTGCAACTAGTCGCTATTCCGATCACCCTCCCATGTCCTGCATGTAAGCCCGCACCTAGCCCCGCCCACCCACCACATTGAAATTAGCACCAGCACAACATCATTCACATTCGAAGCACTGACTGGGGGTGACAACCATTGGACACACTTGTTGAGGCCACCCACGCGTACATGTGGGCCCTCCATGATCCATGTCACCTGCGGCAAAGTGATGACATGCGCAATGACGGAAGTGAGGAGAGCTGTCCGCCCCACGCACAGATGGTGCATCAGCTCCACAGACCCAGCAGCGAGTGCAGCAGGGGTCACATGTGCAGGGGCAGCTGTGCCTGGTGTGAAGGCACATTCAAATTGACAGCACATCGACCAATGTGTAGTCTGCCCACATCTACAGTCCATTATCATGCGGACATAGAAAATGAACATAGGGCAACACATCTGTGTGGGTGCACCCACTGTGACCAACACTGCGCCATCATCGACGTACTCCGCCCTGTGCATGGCCCACCACGCAAAGGAGGTCACATTCAGTGCCACCATCCCACACACACATCCCTATCACGAGACATGGTGTGTCCAATAGTCAGTACTGAGTTAGCGCCCATCTGGAGGGTCCTGAACAGGAGACACATGCAACCCACTAGGCAGTCGGTGCTGTCACCTACTGGCATTGTGCAGTCAATGTGCAGGCCAGGCTTGCTGGGACTGAGAGGGCAGCATGGCCCAGCCTGACATTCACACGAGCAACAAGTGCACTGAGACCTGCATTGGCAATTGCAGACGTTGGCCTGCACCCAGCTGGCCCGGGACGCCTACCTCCATAGTGGAACACACAGGGTGCAACCGCGAGGGTCATCGGAGTTGGCCGTAATGGCCTGGCCCATGTTGGTGACAGTCCGCTGATGCCATGTGCACCACACAGTATGATGTGCGCACTGCATCTGCAGGTGTGGCCATGATGTGCGTGTGGGTGCAGGTGCACAATGGACGGGGCCACAACATGCCGTGTGCATAGGCAGGGACGGCCAGTGGCCGGCCCCCAGATGTCTGTTAGCATGTCATCATCTGCACATTGGCATGGGTGCATGGTATACGCATATGCACACGCATGTCATCCCTCACTATGTACATCTGCCACTTGGCACGTGCAAGGTTACGTGTCACATGTGATGTGTATTTGCAAGCACACAGCCGTGTTGGCTTGGGGCTGTCAATGTGTACACCTGACAATGCTTCTGGAGGTGTGATCCGTACAGTGCTGCACACAGGGTGCAGTGGTGACACCAATGACTGTCTCATATCCCCTCGTGCCACAGGTCCCACTTGTCTTGGCCGCTCAGCCTGTGCCCACATCGTCGTTGGTGTGTGCCATACTCATCCAGCCTCGGAAGCAGTGTGATGCACAGCAGCCAGTCATGTTGCCGTGGTGTTGCCGCTTGCCGAATATGCAGTCAGTCCCCCTCAGCACGCCTCACAGGTCATTGAGGCCTGGATCCCCATGTGCATGCACATAGCAATGGTTTGTGTCACTGCCCATTGCTATTGGTGGGAGACCTGTGTAAGTGTATTGTGGCTGTGCTGTCCCTGCATGACAGCTGTTCTGTGACTCATGTTCTTGCTCTGTCATATCAGTAATGTGTATGTGAAAATGCCATGTGTCGTGTTGCTTTGACATGTGTCCACTTCCATCTTTCCTAGGCGGAGACCAAACATTTACCGCCCTTACCAATTGTTGGCGGACACGGAGGATTCTGAGGTCATCCGGAAATTTCGTCTGGATCGACCAACCCTGCATCGACTATGTGCCATGTTGGAACCCCACCTCCGTCCTCGCAGGGTGTATCCGACAGCATTCACCCCCACGGCTAAGGTGATGGCTGCACTGCATTTTTCGCCACTGGGTCATTCCAGCACACAGTGGGCAGTGGAGGTGGGATGTCCCAGCCCATGTTCAGCATGGTGCTGAGGGATGTACTGGCAGCCATGATGCTGTACAGGAACAGGTACATCAGATTCCCCAGGGCACGTGAGTTGGCGGCAGTGAAGGGTGCATTCTATGCCCTTGGACGGATCCCACACGTCGTTGGTGCCATTTACTGCACCCATGTTGGCCTTGTCCCACCACAGGCCACTGAGCAGCTCTTCCGCAACCGGAAGCACATGCACTCCCTGAATGTGCAAGTGGTGTGCCTTGCGGACATGTTCATCTCCCACGTGTGTGCAAAGTTCCCAGGCTCGGCCCATGACGCGCACATCATGCGAAACAGCATATTACCACGACTGATGACCAATCTGCAACAGGACCGTGGCTGGATTGTCGGTGAGTATGTGGAGTTGTGTAGCGTGCTGGCTTAAGGATGCTGTCTACTGTCCTGTTTGAATTGCAACGGTTCTCTGTGTCCCCCACGCCCAGGTGACTCGGCTTACCCGAATGGGCCCTGGCTGCTCAGTCCATTACGAAATCCTCGGACCCCAGCAGATGACCGCTACAATGAGGCACATGGGAGGACCAGACGTGTGGTCGAGCGTACCTTTGGCCTCCTCAAGTCCAGGTTCAGATGCCTGGACCGCACCGGAGGGCGCTGGCGTACTCCCCACAGAAGGTGTGCCAGATAGTGGTGGCTTGCTGCATGCTGCACAATCTGGCCATTCGTAAGCAGATCCCCCTAATTGTGGATGACGGAGATCAACCAGGGCCCCAGCCTGCACACCAGGACAGCTCCAGTGAAGAGGACAGTGGAGAGGATGAAGCTGTGAATGTGCGTCAGCAGCTCATCGCCCGCTACTTCACTTGACGGTGAGTGACCATGTACGACGGCTGATGTGGCTGTAGTTGTGCAGGTGTATGTGTGCTCTGTTACTGGGGCCTTTTGTTCACTGAGTGCTGTGTGTCAATGGTCCATGTCCAGGTTGGTATGACACTGTCAGTGGCTGTAGCATTGTGCCCTGTTGCTCTCAGAGATGTGTGTGCATTGCTTGTAGTTGGTGACAAGTACTGTGTGATGAGTGTGTGACACACTCATTGAATGTACTCTTGTTCTGTTTTTCACCCCTAGGTCCCTGCAGCCTCTCCTGTCCCATCGACATGCCTCATAGCAGATGCTATTCTGCTCATGGTGGCGATTGCACATCGTGGAATAAACCCAGGACACATTAAGCCGATTGTGATCAAGGTGTATTTATTAACATCGGTGACATGTGATTGTGTGCAAGGTGATGACAAATGTGGTGCATGCTGTGACAATGAGTTGACGGTCATGGCTGCGTGATGGTCAAGGTGTACCCATGGAGTTCTATGTCCACAGTCCAACAGACACATGCCATTCACATGGCAGTGTGGGCTAGGATCGTATTCCAAGTCAATGCAGTAGGTGGTCAAGGTGGCTGGCTGACTCACTGGCGTTTGGTGCGGGCGAAGTCTCTCTGGACACCTGTTTCCACTTCGGACGGCCCCTTCCACGTTTGGGAGGGGGGGGTGTTGATGTTCTGCTGGTGGTGGTTGAGGAGTGCTCACTCGCTGTGGACGCAGGGGAACGCGATGCTGCACGAACCTGCGCCACAGCAGGTGGTGGCGGAGGTGGTGTTGCTGGCCTTGCTTGTGCCCTCCCCCCCACCACCAGCTGGCCCATGAGGTCCGCGATTTGGGCCATGTGGGCGTCCATGGACCTCAACACAGCAAGGACCTCCCGCGTGTCGCTTGCCGACCTGGCCCATTCGCCTTGGGCCTCCTCATAGGCCCCAAGGACTCTGTCAATTGGCGGCAGGGCTTGGCTCCCAGGCACAGTTGGCGTTGGCCTGGCCCTGCTCCTCCTACCAGTACTGCTGCCACCGACCTGCCCACTAGCCACATTGCTCACCACGGTCCTCGCTGTGGCTCCCAGGGTGGACCCAGTCGGCCGGATCACCACTTGCGCTGGGGCTGGGGCCAGTGATGATGTGGTGGTGGTTGCGGCAGTGGGAGTGGCCGCAACGACCGTGGGGGTGGCCGCCACAACAGTGGTAGTGGCCGCTACGACAGTGGCAGCAGGGGGCTGTGAGTGGTCATCAGCCCTGGATGATGGGTTGGTGGGTGGGAGGGTGCCTGGGGTGCGGTTGGGCCCTGCCACACCAGATGGGCCTGCTGGGTGGTCCGTGTCCGAATCGGAGGACAGATCCTCCACATCCGTGAGTCCTTGTTGGGGGCTTGCAGGCTGGCTGTGCTGGCTGCTGTCTCCATCTCCAGCATCCAGCAGTTCGTCACCTGTGGGGGAATGAGATATGTTATTATGTTGCACATGACAAAGTATGTATAGGTTGTCTGACATCCACAGTTTGTGCACAGTCGTGCACAGGTTTCCCGGAGCCGTGTGTGTGGCTGTGCTATTTGTTGTTGTGTGGGCATGCCAATGGGACTGTGTGCTGTGGACATGTGGCATGGGACGGATTGGCAATGCCGATGGGTGTGTTGCTGTGCTCCTGCTTTTTGTGGCTCTGGTGTATGCGGACTCCAGACCCATCGTGGAGGTTGGTTTGTACTATGCTCTTGGGGTTCAAATGTAACGCTTCGAAACGCAGATGGCAAAATGGGGGTCAGCCCCCTGAAACGCATTTGAGATGAACTATGCTTTGGGGGTTCATATGGAACGCTTAGAAACGCAGATGGCAAAATGGGGGTCAGCCCCTGAAACGCATTTGAGATGAACTATGCTTTGGGGGTTCATATGGAACGCTTAGAAACGCAGATGGCATAATGGGGGTCAGCCCCCTGAAACGCATTTGAGATTAACTATGCTTTGGGGGTACATACTGTGAGCCATGGGTGCAGAACGTGACATGTGTTGTGGCAACATTACAGTGCATGGTCTGAGGTGTGTGTATGTCTGACATACCCTGCATATTTGCTGTCTGTTGTGATTTCTGGCCATGTAATTGGACGCATTGTTATGAGTGAGTGATGGTTGTGTGCCACACGACGTATTGCAGATGGTCCAATTCCTTGGTGTGCGTGCTGCCCTGTGCCATGTGCATCACTGCAGTGCTCGGGGGTGTGTGGCCCATGTTATGTGTGTAGTTGCTCACAGTGTGACGTGCGCTTCATTCACTTCTGGCACATGATTTATCATGGGCATGTTTCTTTGCGTGACTACTGTATGTGGACCAGCTGTTCGGATGACATACCTTTCATGTGACTGGGGCTGACGGATGAGATGGATGGTATGTTGTATGTGCATTGTGTGTCTGTGTGTTTGATGGGTCCAGTGGTGTTCGTGTGCATTTCTGTTGTTCCACGCTGTTGCGTCTAGTGTGGTATGTCTTACATGGGCATAGTTGTGGGATGTGTGGTTGACAGGCAGTGGGGGCTACATGGACAGGACTTCGATGGTGTTGCAGTTGTGTGTGATGGGTTGCAATGTGCCTGCCGTGTGGTTCTGTAATCAGTGTGACTTGTGCATGCAGATGTGGCTCCTTGGGTGTTGCTGTGTCTGTGATGGGTCATGTGGGGTGTGACTCTGTGGTTCATGTCCGTGTGCACATTGTTCACATGGTTGTGGCAGGGAGCAGTGCTGCGTGTTCCTCTGCTACTTGACATGTCCCATGTGTTAGTCGTATTTCAGTCCTCATGCCTCCAGTCACCCCGCCCTGTCCAGTTGCCCACCTGCAGGTTGTTTTTGAGCGTGCACTGGACTGGATGCAACATGGTTATGGGCGGGGGGGTGCTCCATGTTGCAGGTCTGTGGGGGTGGGGGCGGTGTTATGGGTCGTGGTGATGGCTGGACACCCACTGACACTGTTTGTCCTGGGGCGGGATGTCTACCTGTCGGCTGCCGGTGTGCACTGCAGTGGCTGCTACGTGGGTGTGGGGTGTGGGCTGTGCTCCTCCTTGCTGTGCTGTGGGACTAGGGGCCTGGTGTGTGTTGTACTTCAGCTGTCCCCCCTCCCACCCACTGCGCTTTGTGTTGCTGCTACTTACCTGTTACTTGTCGGTTAGTGCAGCTACGGCTGCCACATGGGTGTGGGGGGAGTGCTCCGCCTTGCTGTGCTGTAGGACTAGGGGCCTGGTGGGTGTTGTACTTCACCTGTCCCTCCTCCCACCCACTGCGCTTTGTGTTGCTGCGACTTACCTGTTACTTGTCGGTTAGTGCAGCTACGGCTGCCACATGGGTGTGGGGGGTGCTCCGCCTTGCTGTGCTGTAGGACTAGGGGCCTGGTGGGTGTTGTACTTCAGCTGTCCCCCCTCCGACCCACTGCCTCTGTGTTGCGGCTACTTACCTGTTACTTGTCGGTTGGTGCAGCTACGGCTGCCACATGGGTGTGGGGGGTGCTTGTTGTGGCGCTTCTGGAGTACTAGGGGACCTGTTGGTAGTTACGTGGCTGGCTGGGTGGACACATGCCCCCATGGTTTTGTTAGTTGATATGTTTGGGCTGTGTGTGTGTGGTGGTGCCTGTTGCATGTGTGAGTAATGTGTTGTGTATTGTGTACTGGACATGGGGGTGTTTGTCCCTCGGAGCTATGGCATGGTGGTAGTGCATGTGAGTACATAGCGGTGTGCTGGTATACATTTGTTTGTACTTACCAGCCTCCACTCCCCTGGTAATCCGGTGAGGATCTCCGGATGGATGATGACTCGCACCTTCTCCTCCCACGCTTTGAAGGTCTTGTAATGCGCGGGATTCCCTCCGCCAGTCGTGGCAGCCAGTTCTCGGTTTTTGCTCTCCTTCTTCTTGACCAGGCTTTTGATGTCGTTCCACCGTTTGTTTATCTCTCCTCTGTTTCTGGGTACGGTCCCGACTGCATTGACCTGGTCTACAATTCTGTTCCACATTCTGTTTCTGGTGGCTAGTGGTGTGTGCTGGACCTGGTTGCCATAGATTTGTGTGTGCACCTTGACGATCTCGTCGACCATGACCGTCAGCTCAGTGGAAGTGAACTTGGGCATTCTGTGTGATGCCATGGTGTTTGTGGTGCTGGTGCGGTGTGTGATGTGTGATGTGCAGGGGGTTTGTGGTGCCGGTGTTTGGTGGTGGTGGTGGTGGTGGTGGGTGTGATGTGTGCGTATCTGTGGTGTGCTGCTGTCCTTGCTGTGTCACTGTGTCCTCTCCTCTCTGCTTTGCAATGTTGCAAGGGGTTGTGGTCTGTGGAGGGGCTGCTTTTGTACTTACCTGTTTGGGTGTGTCCTGATGGTCTGTTGTTTTCAGGTGTGTTGTGGCTGGTGTTCTGGGCTTTGTGGTTTATTTGTTTGTCCAGGGGTGGTGTGTTTTCGGGATGTGTACTTTGTCTGTGTATTTGTGCGTGGGTTGCTGTGTGGACTTGTTTGCCATGTTGTGTGTGTTTGTTTGAGTCCGGGGCTGTTTCTGTGCAGGGACGTGGCCGCCATGGCTTCTGCCGTGTCCATTTTCTTCAGTGTTGTTTCCGCTGGCGGGCGGTGTATTTGTTGTTTTTCCGCGCTCATGTCGGTGCGATCGTAATTTTACGTGCGGTGTCTCGACCGTGAGGGCGGGCGGTTTTGTGTTGTCGTGCGTCTTTCCGTCCGTGGCGGGCGGTTTGACTCCGACTCGGGCATGGGCGGGCGGTATTTTGTGTGTTTTTTCCGCCGCTGGCGGTTTTCGGTTCGTGGCATCATAATTGCTGGGTCGGTATTCAGAAGGTGTAGGCGGGCAGATTTTTGCCGCTTTCATGGGTGGCGGATTTTTTTACGCCCGGTATCGTAATGGGCCTTCAAGTTCTCAACTGTAATTGAAAGTGTTGTACAGTTTCTGATGTTCCCTACACCACCTTCTGAAGTAAACCTAAGAAGCCCAATGCGGACCTATCAGATCCAAACAACTTCCGACCTATTACCAGCAGCATGACTCTAGCGAAATTGCTTGAAAAATGTGTTCACTCGCAGCTCTGTAAACATGTTGAAAAATATCAGCTCCTGGATCCTCATCAGTCAGGATTCAGAGCAGGGCGCAGCACTGAAACGGCACTAACTCACATTGTGGATGACGCCGTGAGAGCCCTCGACCAAAATGTCCCTTGTCTCCTGATCCTTCTAGACCTGTCCTCAGCCTTCGATACCATCAAACACGAAAACTTGATTGATCTCCTACAACATAGGATGGGATTGTCGGGCCCGGTCCTAAATTGGTTTGCCTCCTTCCTTCACAACCGCACGCAAAGGATCAAAGTTAATCGTACCCTGGCGTCCAGCACCCCTGTCCTGATTGGAGTCCCCCAAGGTTCTGCGCTCTCGCCCACTCTCTTCAACCTATTCATGGAGCCTCTTGTGGTCATTCTGAACAGAGCCAACATCCAATACCACATGTATGCGGATGACACGCAATTGTACCTGAAGATATCCTCGCAAGAGTACATAAAAACTTTAAATGCTGCACTAGCCCAAACTCAACAATGGCTAGCTCAGAACCATCTCCTACTAAATACTCTCAAAACGGAATTTCTTTTGATCACCCCACCTAATCACTCAGCTCCTACCCTCGACTGGATTAAACAACTAACTGCTCTGAACTGCACGCCTCATGTTGTAGACTCTGCCAAATATTTAGGTATCACCCGGGATAAACACCTAAACATGCAGGTACACATCAGTGCTACTATTAGGGGAGCCAATTTCCAACTCAACACACTGAAGAAAATCAAACCATTCCTTCCCCCCGAAGATCTCAGGCCAGCGGTTCAATCCCTGATTATCCCAAGATTGGAATATGGGTTGGTGACCCTCTCAGGACTTCCCAAAGCCAGCCTAGCCCCACTCAGAGCTACCCTGAATGCATCGGCCAGGCTTTTAACGGGTTCTAGGAAATTTGATCACATTTCACTGGACCTTGTACAGTTAAACTGGTTATCTATTGAAGCTAGAATCCGACTCAAGATAGCTTGTCTGACTCATAAAGCCATACACCACAATACCCCACACTATCTAGCAAACAAACTTGAGCTATCGGGCTTCAGCCGGAATCTTAGAAGTACTTCCACCCTTCTCTTGAAACCTCCAAGATTTAAAAAGAAAAGATTGTACAACTGTGCGTTCACTGGTCTTGCTCCTGGAATCTGGAACTCCTTGCCAACCGAGATCAGATCAAATCCTTCCACTACCTCCTTTAAAAAACTGGTCAAAAGACTACTAATGAACGAACGCTAATGCGCTGATCATTCTCATATGTTCTGTTAATAACCTAAAACGTGAAATATTTTCACTGATGTTGTATGATATGTTCTCACCATCTTTTTGTTCTAGTCCTTGATAGCTCCTTTAACTGCATTAACCGCGGATTTTTGCTATTCCGTGATATCCATCGCACATCTTGGTTCTTTCTATGTGTATGATGTTTTTACTCGGAGCGCTCTAGTGCACCTCTGATACACCCTACTCCTTATTCGTGAATGTTTTCCCTCAGATTGTAATCTCACTCACCTTCTTTATGTTCTGTATAATTGCTGATGACAACGCTGTATAGCGCTCTGATACCCCTTTGGGGTCTTGTTCGCGCTCTATAAAACTTTTCAAATAAATAAATAAAACCTTGACTACTTGAGCTCATAGCCAGAAGAGAGTCAAGGGCAAAAAGAGGGTCCTTGGCAATTCAGTAAAGAGTACTGTGGCACCAGGACAGAAGTAGTGAATTTTAATAATCCTAACAGATGCTCCTCATCCTAAACAGATGGTAAAACATCTTTATCTGCCATTGTGGTTTCATATGTTATCACACCAACATTTGAGATTAGCATACCTCATCTCCAAGGTGTGAAGTCTGATAGATTGGCACCACTCTTCAATTATTGTAACTAAACGACTTCCCATCTATGTTGCTTTTCAGTGCCCCAACTAATGTATAAAGCTTAGGTATTTCAATTCCAGCCTTATACAGTTGTGCCGAGATATGCATCCTTCAAAACTAGTACATGCCCTTACGTCTAAAGACAGTTTAAATATAACATTTCACGGTGAATGCCTGAAGCGCATGAACCTCAGTTTCTCAGGGTACACAATGTTCATTTTTGTAAAGGACCTGAGGTGAGTTTTTATGTTAAGACAGGAGATTTAGGCCAACGTTATCAGTTACTCATGATTCCTAATTTTGGCTGAAACTGAAGTTTCTGCCTGAATTGGAAATTATGAGCGATGCGGTATTAGTGCATGCAGTAATACCTTAGAATTTACCTATACCCATTCACCAGCTCAAACCTACTGAAAATGTCCCTGGAAAAAGGTCTACAATCAGGAGTTAGCTACCACCAATTTTCCCAGTAATTCCCATTTCCATAATGAGACAATCAAAATCCTATGGTAATATTCCGTCCCAAAAGTACTGACAACCAATAGCATCAGATATTTACAATGTAAAAGGATTGCACTGGAATATCCAGTCTACTTTATGTGTCAGTGGAGGACCAAATTATTAAGCTCAGGCGAAACTTGCTTAATGTCCTGTGCAGAAATGATGTGAAATACCCAAAAAGTACGAAATTATACATCATTATGTGAAATGCTTGCATATCTCATCCATGTGAACTCATTTCACACTACCTAACAGCACAAATTCGCACGTGACATACCCAATTGTCACTTGCATTCGGTTCATTGGGGTTGTTCCTGTGCTCCAAAAATAAGATTTTATCCGAACGAAATCTAATTTACTAAATGTGCCAAAATCTCAGGAAATTGTAATGTTGAATGTCAGAAATTGTGCCAAATTACGCTGGGGTAAACAAAATTTCACTTGGGGTTACAAATTATATAGCATGGTTGTCAAAATGTTGCACAAGTCTGATTATGCGCATAATACGGGACATCTGCTGCTGGATCTGGTTGCTCAGTGTACTAATGAATCCACTGCTGGAATCTGTGTTTGACTACATGGTCACAGCTTTGAATCCCGGTGGGTCCCTTCAGCCTTTCATCCTTCTGAGATTGAAAAAGAGAGTACCATTGAGTTGGTTAACAATAAACGGATCACTGACAAAATATCGAAGGTCAAAAAATCGACCTACAAAAATATCGCAACAAAAATATCGATGTCAATAATATCGAAATCCTATCTACAACATGGTAAGTACAAAAATATCGAAAAAACAATATCGTTGTCAAAAATATTGTTATCAAAAATATCGTTTTTTTTTGTTAAAAATAATATGTAAAATAAACTAAATAATACTTATAATTAAAATAAACATAGTTAAAAATATTTTATAATTTTTAAAATTAATAAGTAACATATATAATTAAATAAAACATTAATTAAACATATACATATAATATATAATATATATACTTACTTAATAATCAGTTTGAATAATTATTTTAATACATTATAAATTATTAAAAATATTATAAATTACAAATACATCTATACACATAAAACAATATCATAAATAAAAATTAAATAATTATGTATAACAAATTAAAAAAATTAATTTACTTTTAATATTTTTAAAATTAATTATATACTATATTAACTAAAATAATACAAAAATATTAAATAGCGTAGGGAATAAAACTACTATTACAACCCCCAAAAAACAACAGTAAGAAAAGTGTTGGATAGCGTAGGGGTAAAAATTACTATTCCAACTCCAGAGAGTGCAACAGTAGGGAAAGTGTTGGATAGCGTAGGGGTAGAAATTACTATTCCCACTCCAGGGAGTGCAACAGTAGGGAAAGCGTTGGATAGCGTGAGGGTAAAAATTACTATTCCCACTCCAGTGAGTGCAACAGTAGGGAAAGTGTTGGATAGCGTAGGGGTAAAAAGGACTATTCCCACTCCAGAGAGTGCAACAGTAGGGAAAGTGTTGGATAGCATAGGGGTCAAAATTACTATTCCAACTCCAGAGAGTGCAACAGTAGGGAAAGTGTTGGATAGCGTAGGGGTAGAAATTACTATTCCCACTCCATGGAGTGCAACAGTAGGGAAAGCGTTGGATAGCGTGAGGGTAAAATTACTATTCCCACTCCAGTGAGTGCAACAGTAGGGAAAGTGTTGGATAGCGTAAGGGTAAAAATTACTATTCCCACTCCAGAGACTGCAACAGTAAGGAAAGTGTTGGATAGCGTAGGGGTAAAATTACTATTCCCACTCCAGAGAGTGCAACAGTAGGGAAAGTGTTGGATAGCGTAGGGGTAAAAATTACTATTCCAACTCCAGAGAGTGCAACAGTAGGGGAAGTGTTGGATAGTGTAGAAGTTACAAATAACATACTTATAAATAAATTAATTTTTTTAAATAATTAATGAATTATTAAATAACTCTAAACTATTTACCAATACCAATAAATAATTATGAAAAACATAATTACCAATAGAAAATGTATTAACAATAAATTAATAATAAATACCAATAAATAATAATTAATAAATATTAATTACTAAATAATAAATATTGAACAATAAAACAATTTTAATAACAAAAAACATATACATTATTAAAACTTAATTACCAATTAACTAATATTAAACAATTAAATGCTTTTTTACACCAATAATAATAATAATTAAACATTAATTATCAATTAATAAATAATTCTTAATATATTAATTAAATTTATCAATAAATAATATTTAATAATATTTAATTACCAATTCATGATAAAACAACAATAAATTAATTTTTAAAACCAAAAAATTGTAATTTAAAAAAATTACCTATTAATAATTAATATCCAATAAATTAATTATCAATACCCAAAAATAAATTTAATAATTACTTAATTAGATTTCAATTACTTCCAAAAGTATTCCCTATAAACGCACAACACACTCCAATGATAAGATAATACACTTAACATAATGATCAATTAATCAATTAATAAAAATTAATAACTAATTAATAATAATTAATTACCAATTAATAATAATAATTGATTACCAATTATCAATTAATTAGCAATAATATAATTATCAATACCAATTAATTAAAATAAATTATAAGTTAATTACATTTAAATTACATGATGGTCAATTAATCAATTAATAAAAATTAATAACCAATTAATACAAATTAATTACCAATTATTAATTAATTAACAATAATATAATTATCAATACCAATTAATTAAAATAAATTATAACTTAATTACAATTAAATTACTTCCCACCCTATTCCCCTATAAACCCACAACCCGCTACAGAACTTAAACGCAAAAAATAATTAAAATTAATTTATAATTCCTAAAAATTTATAATTAATTTAGTATAATTAAATTACTTCCCACCCTATTCCCCTATAAACCCACAACCCGCTACAGTACAAAAAAAAAAAAATGAACTTAATTTTTTTTTATTAACATATAAAAATTGTATACATATATTTTTAAACAAGTAGAACACTTAACAAAAACACATATAACACATACATATTAAAAACATAACAAAATACATAACAATAATACAAATATCGATATTAGTAACATCGATATTAAAAAATTCGATATTACTTACCTTAGGGTCGATATTCTGTCCATCGATATTCTTCACATCGATATTCTGTCCCTTCGATATTTTAACTTCGATATTATTGTATATCGATATATTATTTTCGATATTTTGACTGCTCACCACAATAAACACCTGTTATTTCAATCAGTGCCAAGATACCCATGCTGGGGTGAACGTGCTTCTATGGAAGCATTATGTTATTATTTAATCACTCATTGATATTGTTTAGGCAAAGGTTTTACCTCATTAATATCAGTTCAACCCTTAAATGCAACAATTTGCAACTAAAAGGCAGCAAGTTAACCTTTGCAAAGGACCTGCCTGTGGCACTAAGGGGGTCGCATCTTGCATGTTTACCACCCGCCGCAATAGTAAAAATGCATGTAGTGCCTTTCACTGCACTACGTGGTGCCTGCCACTCAGTGCAGGGTAGTTCACCACCACATCCCTCCAACACAAGGGGGGCCCGCAACAGGCCCCCAAATCCGTTTCAGCTTGTCTTTTCGTGGCAGGACGACCACCGCGAAATGATTGACGGAAAGGGATATCGTAATCCCAATGAATCGCTATGTTTTGGTTCTGCAAGGCGGGCGGAAAAGGACCGCCTTGCGGAACAGTGGCGGGCGGTCTTTGCGACCGCCACGCTTCACTGAGGATTCCCCCCGCCATCGTAATATGGCGGGGGAAAATCGTCGTCAGATGGCGGAGGATCCGCCACTGCACGGCTGGCGGTGGCAGGCCTTTTCGCCATCGTAATCGGCCCCTAAGTGTGGTACTTTTTCAGTTTTAAGTTAGATTGAGCTAAAGTCAAATCGTTTTTTGTTGAAATCTGCAACTTATTCAGCATACTGTAGATTATGTGGCGAGTGTGATACATCCATATTTTTGGGGAAACAGTGCAACTACTGAACCACATAATTCCTGTGGCCTTGGCCTTTAATCTGTTTATGTGCAGTGCAAAGGATTCTACAATTGGATTTTACAGTATCCTCTCTAATTTTATATTTACTCTTGTTATTTTGTGATCACTTGAGGGAATAGTAAATTTCAACCTATTTTCCAACAAAATCAAATGTGATACCAAGGACTCCCTGGGCCATACAGAGGGCTTTGGCAGAATGATTACTGTTTGGCACCCTGGACTTGAGTACTCCCTTTTCCAGTCATCCCTCAGATACTAAAGCTCTTGTCATTAGGGTCAAGGCAGTTTAGGGAAATATACACTTGGGACATGATTGCTAACATTTCACGAAACACGGGGCAGCAAGCAAAGTTGCTGCATTGCTTGAAAAGAAGGTAGCAGAAATATGCCATATCTACTAAGATATGGCACATTTTTGCACTGGCACACTGTGTGCTCTTAGCGCCAATGCAGGCACCCTTGTTGGTGCAAGGGTGTGTGCGTTACAGACAGGATTGTTTTAGTGCAGGAAGGGATACGTTTCCTGCACAAAAACAATCCTTAGAAGAAATATATCTTTCTATGCATGCTGCAGAACAGCATGCATAGAATGTTGAAGTATCAATGAGAAATAAACATATTGCTCCTCATTACACCTGGTTCTGGGAGGTGTTGTTTCTTGGCGTAATCTCATGTTTACTCACTTTAGTAAATCTCGGATTTCATCAGAATCCATGGGAGGATGCATTGGGACGCCCATGCTCCATCCTTGGAATGACCCCCCAACACAAAGTAATGCAAAGTGACTTTGTGTGGCTTAGCTAATGTCAAAAAAGGTTTTGCGTCAGGGCTGCACCATAAAAGTGACACAAGCCTGAAGCAAAACCTTGGCAATTCTGGGCCTGGATTTGAAGCAAGAAAATATGTGCCCAGCTTTTACACAAGTCAAGATCAGGGCATCTGCCGCACGATTCGTGTGATATAATACTGGATGGTATATCAAGAAACTAGATGATGCTTTGGTGAAATATACCATCATGAAGTAAATTTAAAAAAAAAAAATCTTACTGGCATGCCATGAGAGGTATGTGAAGAAAACACGCTGTATGAAGAAAAGAGACAGGGGTGAGTGGACGTTCTTCCTTAATCTATTAATCACTCAGCTGATAATTTTGTGTAAGATAAACATACATTCCTCTTCATATATAGAAGAAATAGAAATGCTATTTGCTTCTCAAAGGTGGATGAATCTGCACTCGCTATTGCTTACTCAAGATATAATCTTTCATGCCATAGCTTTCAAAAGAGCACTCCTTTTGATTGGATGCTAGTACTCTCTCTTGCCTGAAACAAGCAAGGCTTCTTTTTGTTACCCTACAGCTGAGCTGGTGGCACTTTCTGATATAAGTTTCCCGATTAACATATACAAGATTAACACATACAACTTTATCATGTGCTTATAGGTGCATCACTGTGCATATTTAAATAGCATTAATATAGTACTTACTAGCCCTGATGAGGTTTTATCATTTCAGACTTCTCTTAGCACTGAACGTTTGAGAATGACACTTCACCTTTGTGAAACACGTTTTTAAATAAGACATTTCTTTGGGTTTCCCAAGAAATCTGTTTCTTGTGCTATTTAAAGTTTCGGTTCTGTACATTGATACCCCAATATTTGTGGCAGGGAATATTAGAGCCGGCGCAGTTCCCTACCTCATTTAACACCATTCACCTTATTGTGTTTGCGTTTTGCCCTCTCTTTTGCTGTCTCACACAGATCAACATATCTGCTACTTTTTTTTTGATGTTTCAGTTTTTGCCCTCATGACTCCTGCAAAATTACATTTTAGAATCGATCACTGAAAAACAGTTTGGAATTAAAGGCCAGAGTTCATTGCGAGGCAGCGAAATACTAGAGGACGCATACTATGTTTTCAATACACTTCGTGCGAGTTTGTTTATATTATTCTATGTTGTAATAAAATATTTGTAGCTCGTATTTCCAAATGTGTGACCCTATATCAGGGATTGGCTAGTCTATATGCAGTCCCCCATTTCCTCACCATATACGCTTGCCAGACTTCTTGGGCCAGGCAGAACGCTATCTAGCGGGCGCCGCCACTATGGCGGTCGCGCCAGTCCCCAAGGGAAGGGGGGGGTCGCACGCCACTTGATGACGCAGCACTACCCTCCCCCTAGCGGACATCCAATCAGATATCGGCGGAGCCCATGAACCGGAAGCACTTCTTGTGCTTCCGGTTCACGCGTTCAGCTAACGAGGGGCAAGCAGGTTTAGAACGGCTTGCCCCTGGCACCCTCCTTAAAAGGGGGCAGCGGGAGCAAGAGCAGCCTCTTGTTCCTCCCGCTGCACCGAGTGGGTACCCGGGCCACCAGCGGCCCCTTAATTTGTTTCCCCACCCACCATCCCCTAGGGCAGGCAGTTTTGAACGGGTATTAGAGTATTATGTGTTTTTGAAACAAGGTAAATGTAATGTGTGGTGTACAAAATGATATTAAGGGGCCGATTCCGATTTGGGCCGGAAATCACTCCGACCGAGCCGGACCCGGAGAGATTTCCGACCGAATCGGACCCGTGCAGCCCGACCGAACGAGTACGATGCGTCCGTATGCTATCGGACTCGATTCGTCGGACTCCCATTGAAGTCAATGGGAGCCTGTTGTACGACGCGTACACGGGCTCCCATTGACTCAATGGGTGCGATGCGGACAAGGGCGCCCCCACAGCGTGTACGCGGCGAAGCGATCGCCCCATACACGCACAGGTAGGGGGACCCATGGCTCCCCTGTGTGCGACTCCGCGTGGCTACGCGTTCAGGGGGTCCGACACGGACCCCCGAGCACGGCTCCAACAGCTCTTCTGAGCCAGAGTGTGCGGCTCGGTCGGACTGCTCGCGGCGCGCATCGTACTCACCCGGCCGGGAACGTCTCCATTGCGCGGTGCGAGTCGAGTCCGAGCGAGTCGGTCGGTGCGGTTCGAGCCGGGAACGAGTCGGTCGGAGCGGTCGGGATGCCCGGACGAGTCGGTCGGCGATTTCGCATCGTACTCGCTCGTCCGGACGCGCGTACGGATCGGTCGGGAAACAGGGCTCCGAATCGGATCCGGTAAAGCCGAATCCGATTCGGAGCCCTACCGGCCGAGATCGGAATCGACCCCTTTGTATTATTATGATGTGTTTTATTTACAGGTGAATTTTGACAATATTTTGTGTAATGTAGAGTTCAGGTGCAATAACATGGTATTTTGTAAATAGTGTTCTAAAAAACGGTTTTAATGTAGCATGGCATAACAGTCTGCTAGGTCGAGTTTGCAAGAATTGTCGTATTTTAGTAGTGTGTCCTTGGTCAAGCGGTAAGGTCATGATTGGTAAGCCTAGTATTCGGCCCTTAGCGGCCAGCATCATGTAACTCCAGGGGCAGTGACAGCCGGTCAGTAGGCTGTCGGGGTGCGGGGGCCAGGAGAGTCACTCTTTCCAGTAGGCCTGTGGCCACTCTCGCACGCGCATGCACATCAGGGCGCAAGTATGTAGAACTGCTGCCCCCGTTATGGAGTTTAAGGCTCAGGGCGTAGGGGGGCCCGGGGGAAAGTATCCGTCCGATAAGCTGTACCCCCTACGCAAGCTTCCTCCGGTGGAGTAGTACTGTTTACCAAGATCTGGGGCTGCCTGTCATTGACCTTGACGTAGGCTCTAGAGGGGACACGTAGAAAGTAAAGTATATACATTGTTAGATTACGTTAGGAACTGAGTTGTATTAGAACATGTTAAAGGTTAGCCAAGTGACATCATGTATCTATCAATGTATCTGGACTTTCTGCGTAAAGTGAAAAAATGTAAATTAATAATTAATGTTTTTTGTATGTAATAAATACGGCCAGGGGGTCACTCCCCTTAATCCAAAACAGCGTGGTTTGAAATACTTGCCTTGGGGAGAGAGGGAGCCCCACCCAACCAAGGGATATCTGGGGTTATAGTAAAAAAGGGGACTTAGGCAGTTCCAGGCCATACTGGGAAACTCACATTACGCTGCTCATAGCAAGCACTAGCGGCTTTTAAACTATCTGATCCAGGGTCACTGGGTGAGTGAGGTGTGTGGAGGATCAGAGGGGCTGGGGGCTTTGGGGGATGGAAGCTGTTGCTAAGTAGCTATATTTATGCTAATGTGACCATGTGTTTCGGTGTATATGTGCTTCTGCAGGAGAGAGCAGTGTCATACAGGCTAAGCAAGGTAAGGCTTTGTTTTGTATACTTCCTTCCTGCTCTGACTTAACCTCTCAGTTCGTCCTCGCCATCAAGCAACAAATAAGTAGCATTTCACGGAAACCCAAGTGTCTTTAAATGCAAGTTCTTAAAAAAAGTCAATCGCTATGCAGGAACATACCAGTAAAGCGTAGAACGAGTTAGCCCTTTTTTGTCTCTTCAAAACATATCCAAACGCGCATACTTATTTACAAATTATCTTTATGTGAAGCTTAACGTTTGTTTGAGCTTTATTAATCTAGATATCAGCCAACAACAAATTGCACATTCATGAACTGTACATATATTGTGGCAGTAACCCATCATAATTCCTTGGCCTTTCATCAGGTTTGATTTACAGGTTGCCTGGGGTCATTTGAACATGAGCGCTAGTACAGAAACAAGCATTTGCAATGCAATCGGTCTCGCCTTTGGGACCTTGTAAGTGTTTAGCCAGAGCTATTGGCACTGCCAATGTGTTTAAGTTATTTTATAAAAAAAATACTTAATCTAAAAGCTATTAGCGATCTCTATCAGTGATGCCTCCACCCACGATGGTGCAGCAGAAGGCAGCAACTCATCCCTGCCCAGTTATGATTCAGAGCAGTAACCCATAGTTACACACTTTTGGAAGCGGGTTGGAAACCGGTATTACAGGTACATCCAAAGATGTCCCTAAGCTGGTTTATAGTCTCCCTCCTGTCACTTGTCCTGAAGTCAGGTCTTTTCCTGCTGACGGCGGCACTGCACTCCAGAGGTCCTGCCACCTATACTGCTGCGAGAAATAACAGGATGCTGCAAACCTTAAACCCAAGGAAGCGAAGCACGTGCTAAACACAGAATTATAAATCAGGGTAAAAAAATAAAATAAGATAAGAACGTAAAAGAAAAAAATGCGAATTCGAACGGATAACAAGAGGAGACATCAAAAGAAGTGAAAGGAGAATATAAAAAGAAGTTAGAAGTAAAATGGGAGACGTGCAGACGTAGAGAGAAAAACAAGATTAATGAACGGAAGGTGAAAATACAAAGATTACGTTACACAAGGACATATTCATTTTTGGTTGCACGGGAGATTAAGTGATTTCACAGAATCACAGGAAGCTGAGCCGACGCCGAGCTTGAACCTGGTTCCCCAGCTCCAAAGTCAGCAACTCTAGCCACAAGGCTACATCCTCACTTCTTCCACGAGTTGGAAACCAAGCACCTAACAGAAGAGAAAAGAAGCGAGAAGGTGACCGTGTAAAAGTCTCACAAAAGGAGAGCTGCCTGGACCAGCCCGTTGCACCTTCGGAAGGGGCGGGAGCCTGTCACCCAACACCTCCCTCCTGTGGGAACCTCTGCAGAGACGAACCTACCCCGGAGCAAGCGGCTGAGCCGCACACCCCCTTGCACCCAGAGAGAGAGAGCAGCCAGGCACCCACAGGGAAGGCACAGAAAGTATCGGAACCTCCAGGGAGAGATCAACAGCACTGACTTTTTTACCTGCTCCTCCTCTGTTGCTGCCCATCCTCAAATAAAACAAAATGGCTGGTGCACGCCCAAGCATGCAAGCATGTTGTCCTTGTTTTTGCTAATGCTCTTTAGCATTGGCAAAGCCAATAGGTGTGTAATAGCAAAGCCTAAAGGCGACAGTGACTGGCTTTGCCAATGCTTTTTGAATTTGCAATTCGTCACTTAGACTTCATTACAGAAAGCATCGCTTGTCAGCGTTTGCGATGTTTGAACTTAATGAAATGATGTGTATACTCAGGGTATATGCACAATGATTAGCGCCTAGGAGCGTGGACAGCCAGTGGCGCTAGCACATACATATTCGTGCCACCCAGTGTGCCATGTGATATTTGAAGGGCATCATCCAGGCTCATGTCCAGCCCACCACAACTCTACCCTTCTATACTAATGATTCCTTAGGCGCCGCAAGCGGCTTCTTGGCGCTACACATTCATTTCTGCAGTGAACACGCAGCCCACCCCACGTCTTACTAGCCCGAGTCTTTCACACATGCCAAGATGGAAGGGTGTTTGGGTTTGATTGTGCACACACACACATTACGAGGCATCGTTTAGAGCGCCATTATATGTTGAGGCCGAGGATTCAAGGAGCATTGTTCACCCTCCCATGCGCTGGCATCCGATTTGTCCTGTGTCAGAAAGAGCCCCCCCCCCTCACTCGGACGAACACACCTCTGAACATGCCTCTGAAAAGGAGAACTCTATCCTTGCAAATAATATATTTTTATAATATTTCCTCTAGGTCCTGTCACAGTAATTGGCTATTTGAAAACATCCCTGACTGGGAAGTTACCCCCAAATCGTACTTGGGGCTCACAAATACGGGAACCTCAAAAGGCACGTTTGCTATTTTGAGAAATTGCATTAGGGCCCCTGGGGCACTGGGTACCCAGTGACATGGGTGTACAATACGCAGTACTAGAGACACAGTCCAGGCTCGTTGATGCACACATCTAAAACAAAACAAAAAAAAAGGTACTCAGAGTCGCAGACTAAATGGAGCACATGTGGGCCAACATATCATGAGTGATGGAGAGAGCGCGAGTGTGTTTGCGCGCCACACCAGGCGCTACACGCTAATTATAGCCTGTGGGCCCGTCTGTGTGGCTCCGATGTCTACAGATGACTGCTCTTCTAGAGTCACACCGGAGCGTGCAGAGTTTTAATCACACAGCAACAGACTGATCATTAAATGCAGCTCCCCCGACACATAATCTGCCCGTGTGTCTCCATCAGCGCTTCCGGTACAGGCTGATCAATATTTCATTTTCTAGTAGCGAGTATCTTGTGTCGACAGTGACAATCCGTCCGCAGCTCACACAGCTCAGCAGCGCCATTAAAGACGTGTAAAAATTTACATTTATTTACAAAAGCATTAAAACTGATTAAAAATAAACGGGTTCCGGGTGGTCTCACAGTGATGTCTAGAATGGAAATCCCGCAGTTTAACACCGCAATAAACGTGTTTGTGAAACTGTGTCACCTCTGAACATGCCTCCGAAAAGGAGAACTCTATCCTTGCAAGCTGAGAAGAGCATGGAATGGTGGATGGGCAAGAGTCAGACACCGTACTGCATGCGGCTGCCATTGCCTAAGGGCAGGGTCCTGCGAGTGGTGTGTGCGGCGGCCGTCATTGTGAAACAACAATGAAAGTGAAAGCGCGCACGGTGCGCAGAAAATAACAAGAATTGGCAAAGGTGCAACTTGGCAACTTAGTGCATTACACAAGGGCAAATTCATTTTGGTAGGATCAGGGAGATCAAGTGATTTGCCCAGAATCACAGGATGTTGAGTTGACGCTGAGACTCGATTTTGGTTCCCAAGATGCAAAGTTGGCAGCTCTGACCCTTACGCCACGTCCTATATTGGCTGCTAAGCACTCAGATCGTGGTCAGTGGATACAAGGATGCAAGTTAACTTGCAAACGAGTTGGGCATGTTGGTTCTCTAGAGCGAGCTCCAAAGCCCTGGGAATCAGCGCTGGGAGGGGTGTGAGTGGACCTGCAGGGACTGGGAGATGGTGGGGTTCCACAGACCTTGTGTCACGCAACCGTGTGGATGTTATTGCTTCGAACCAGCCTGCGTTCTGGCATATAACAGTAACTTGTGTGATCTGCGTACATGTCAAGAAAAAGTGTGAACATGTTTAAACAATACAGTAGTGGAGACACCGATGGTCAGCCCTTATTTAAATGTCATTATCAAGTTTTGTATGGCCCTAAGCGTGCCAACGAGCGTTCTGTCAGTTAAAGAACATAGGCACAATGTGCCCAAGCTCACACAATTTGGTTAGGCCAGCAGACTTATCCACCAGAACACTTGTCAGCTTGACTGCGTCCTGTCACCCCCTCCCAAGCCGATCGGACTTCACCCATTGCTAGTGAGTAAAAAAAAAGAAAAACTGGGGATAAGGGGATGGAAAGTAACAGTACTTCAAAGACAACAGAAGCGCCAAGAGTTTGTCAATCCAGAGAGAGTGGAACAGATTGTGTGTCCGTTGGAGCAGGCAGCTTTCAATATCGTGTCGGTCTCTGTAGGGTCGGCCGAGGTGCCTAATAGGGGCCGAGGAGGCACTGACATCTGGTTTTACCTCAGCGTTCTTTGAATGCGATGGCAGCTTTCTGTGGACCAACGCCAACCCCACATGAACGGAGAGACATTTTAATGTACAGAGATAGCATTATTTAAATGCAATTCAATTACTTATCACAGAATGCAGTTCACGCACATACACACATCACAAACATACACATAATATATATGTATATATATATATGTGTGTGTGTGTGTGTGTGTGTGTACACACGCACACACACACATATATATATATACCCGTGTGTATATTTATGCACTTAAATGCTCCCTTCCCCTCTCTCACATTCACAAAACACCTGTAAATATATAGATATTACCATATACACGGATATAAAACGCACATATACATATATGGTTGTACGCATATTTAGACACACATGTACATAAACACTCTTACAAATGCGTCTGATATATGTATATATATATACATACATATATATTTTATACGTTACAAACAACCCCTACTCCACTAGGACGAGAGCATGCACACAAGGGCTGTAGGGTTTAAGGCTTCTTTATTTCATGGGGCCTCCTCCGACCCAGCGACTGGAGAGACGCGTTTCGGCTGACTCAGCAGCCTTTCTCAATCTGGTAAGCGCCAATAACATTCAAACATTTATAACATAGCCCCCTCATAGACATGGAAAAAATTCATAGACATAGAAAAACTTTGTCATGGTCACACATTGAAAAATTTCAACCTGTGTGTGCGAAACCGAGAGATACCTTCATGATAAGTGCATTATGTATGGCTAGTGGATACTACTACAGCTGAAAACATAGAAAAGCATAGTGCATTAAATGCTCATATTAAACACCTAATGCATGTTCTGACCACTTTGCTATGTGTACAACATATACAAAATTGACTACTACACAGAGAAGGCATCTTCTTTCAATGTAGGGGCATGTAAAAATACCATATCAAATTTAAAAACCGAATATTTAAGCGCAAACCCCCTCAGTCCTTACTGATAAATTAAAACGTGCTGCGCAAAAAAAAAAACTATGTGTGACACTGGAGAGACCTATTCAACCTTCAGTACTTCATTAATTGGTATGAAGACTCGTCCGGGCCAAGCCCGTGACCTTTGCTTGTGTCGTTAGACTGGAAAATAAAACTGTTCGTAGCCGAATTAAATTAAATGGTCATAAACCTACGTTCTGAGCATCCTGGGGAAATGAAGCATGAAGCTGTTATAGACGTGA
Organism: Calotriton arnoldi; assembly: GCA_963921515.1. Taxonomy (NCBI): domain Eukaryota; kingdom Metazoa; phylum Chordata; class Amphibia; order Caudata; family Salamandridae; genus Calotriton; species Calotriton arnoldi. The sequence goes on along the minus strand of CAWUFW010014245.1, from coordinate 344,820 downwards.
GGCTGAAGACACGTAATGTGTACTTTTAAAACTCAAATGCCGGCCTCGAGGTTACATCCAAGTCATGCACGAACTACTATTCCCATAATGCCCCAACAGCATAGGGCTTGATTCACAGAACTAACTTACGTCAAAAACGTAAAGTTAGTACTTTTAGTATTCACAGAATACACTTACTCATTTTGGTATTCACAGAATGAACTTACTCATTTCGGTATTCACAGAAGTTAGTAGTCCTAACTTTAGGACTCCTAAATGCCTTCTGTGAATACCGAAAGTCTTAGTTAGGATTTTCTCAGTTTAGGAGTAGTAAAGTTAGGCTAACTTTACTACTCCTAAACTGAGAAAAATCCTAACTTTAAGACTTTCGGTATTCACAGAAGGCATTTAGGAGTCCTAAAGTTAGGACTACTAACTTCTGTGAATACCGAAATGAGTAAGTTCATTCTGTGAATACCAAAATGAGTAAGTGTATTCTGTGAATACCAAAAAGTACTAACTTTACGTTTTTGACGTAAGTTAGTTCGGTGAATCAGGCCCATAGTGTACAAATCACTGCAAAACTTCAGACGTCCGTAGGCAAAAAAAATTGTTCGTAAAGCATACAATCCTAAGAAATATCTACAAGATTGTGAAAGCACTCGGATCAGTTACAGTCCAAACACAAAATCACTCAATGGTTCCAATTTGTCCACTAAACTGCAGACACAGCCTCCGAGTGAAAGCCGTGTAATTGAACAAGTAGTTCAAACCCAAGCCAAATGTCAGTTGATGTCTCGAGGTCTCCACAGCCAACGTATACACGTGTGCGTAGGAATGCACTCTGAAGCATACAATACTCACACACACAAATGGCTATATTTAGAAACCTACTCTCACGGAAGCAGTGCACACGCACGGTATGCAGCAACAGCAGTAGTGGCCCGTGGTGAGAGTGCTGCAGGGCGGTGACGGGGGCGGGGGAGGGGCAGGTTGGGGGGTAGTAAACTACGGAATACGGCAGCACAGAGGTAAGTAAACAAAAAAATTAATAAAACGAATTTCGTTGCGCGCGCTGCATCGCCAAACCCACAATCATCAGACACACCAATCCACATACTAAGAAAAAGTGGACACAACCCACCTTGACTGCCCATCAATATCCACTGAATATTCTCCAAGTCAATTTTAAGGATCAAGGCGAAATTCCCCATCATTGGCTAAATACCCCAGCAGCAAAACGTGAGCGGGAGCCTGTGAGTACATACCAAGACTTGAAAATTTCGGGTTGCCCGTACCACAATAGCATATTCAGGTTATACTACTAATTACTTAGTGATTACAATATCTCTGTCTTATGTTCATAGATGTGCGATTTTTGTCGGTATAGCCACCAACTGTGTGTATCATTATCCCAAGTCCTCTCTTTGCTATACCTGAATTTATATTGTCTTCTTGTTGTGATAAGTAAATCAGTGCTTCTCTCCCACCTTGAATGTGTCTGTGCCTTCTTGTTGTATAGCTTTGTCTACAGTGCTAGAATTGTGTCTGTGTGCTTATACAAGACTCCCAGACTAGTCTATCTGCAGGCTTAAAAGATCACAAAATCAAGCTCCCAGTCTATGGTTATACCATCAGAAATGTGATCACACAGATTCAGCACTTATACTACTCCCTGGATGAATGAAATCCACATCTGGCTTTAACCATTATAAGTGATCACACTAGGGGGCTAGAGGAGGTTTAAGGACCTGCGTGGGCCAACTCCCCACTAATTACTTATATCACAAACAAAGCCACGGGTCCGGAGTTCAAAGGAGGTCATACAATTGATTAGGTGTACTCTACCACACAAGAGGGGGGTTTCCCTTTTCAGGACGGTTCCCCTCACACACCAGAGGTGTCATGCTTCATCATAGGGGTGCCTCCTCGCGTGAGAGACCTAGTCTTCACGCGGGCTACAACCCCCTCGCTGAGAGGGAGGAGCTCAGGGATGTTTTTATTGAGTAAGCCTGGTGTGTTTCAAAAAAGGTGCAGTGCTGTAATGTGAATAGTTAAAACAAGCTACAGGGTTAGCTATGCTGCAACTTTATTCAGCTACCCGGTGTCAGGAATAAAAACAGTGAATAGCTGGTAACGCAGGTGCCGTCATTAGAGGCATCTGTGTAAATACTAGACCAACATGTTTCGGCCAAGGGACCTAGAGTAGTGTCAAGGCCTTCTTCAGGGTCAATAGTTCAGCTACTGCAATGGATAAGTGCAATGAACGTGAAAAAACATTAGAAAACACGTGCGTAAAACTAATAGTGTAATACTGAACCAGTGGATTGGCTGTTCAGTATGTTCAACACACAACCTATGGTGGAGACAAAGAGCAGCATGTCAAAATAACATACAAATGTGTTCTATAGACGTAGCAAGAGTACAACACACAATAATAAATCCTCCCATTTAGTAATATGCTAAGACACATTTACATATTAGACCAATGTGCAGTAGACTGCGACGCGTGACTTACCACTGTTGGTTGTAAAGTTCACTGCATCTGTCCCAGCATACTTGCCATGTGGTACGTGCGCCCAAACCTGTCAAAGAAGGTCTATGGCATTAAAACCAGAAGATCCCAAGAGAGGGACGTAAAGGCAGAACGCAATTGTAATAGAATTGTCCTCTAGCATTTAGGACGACTCTACAAGACTTAGCAAAACAGCTGTCACAAAACAACGGAGACCAGAGCAGAGAAAGGTGCATAAGACGAGAACCGCCAAACGCCGCAGCGTCAATTCAGATGCGCGTAGCATGGTTGCGTCGGCCTTACTGGAGGCCAGGTGGACTAAAAACAAACATGCGCGGTGTGGGTCCTGAGATGTCTGACCCAGCACAGGGCCACCCAATAAAAGTCGGGTACCATGGGTGGTTCTCATAACAAAGGGAGAGTGGGAAATGAACTAGCGGGAGCGTGCGTTGCCAGATGAGCAACAAGCATCCCATGTGTGACCTACGCTATCAGTGCTGGCAGAAAGGCGTGGTAGCTGTGAAAACACGTGCCGTCTAAGTTGCAGGGGGGGGTAGAAAGGAGATGGGAACGAGCTTCTCCCCTGTCCGCGGGCAAAAATGAGCTCGCGCCACCAGTACTGCGTACAACATCAAGCGGAGTGTTGCACCGCTAGCACTTACCAAAAGTGTGGAGTCCTGGGACCAGGCAGCGCATGTCCGGGGAACAGGAAGAACGGAAGCCCACACAAAGCTGCCGTAATATATTCAAGCTCGGTGATTCCCGCCGAGGTTGATGAAGAGCAGCTGAGATGCAAACACAGCGGCCGGATGTCCGCCGGAAGCGGGGGTGTGATGGGAATTGTAGTTCTATCGGGGACCGCTGGAAATGACCCAGGGTGTGTTAATGGCAGTGTGATGCTAGCGACTGGAGGCTGGAAGGCTAAGAGATAACCATGGATCGGACTGGGGGTGCCAGACCCATTTGTGTGAATGGTATATTAGCGCAGCAGCATGTAAATAACTGATTGCATGTGCCAGCGAATCATGAGTGAGGCCCCAGCGTTAACCCTCGCTGGGTGTGTAATGCAGATATCGAGAGGGGCGCATGAGCATGGAAGCGCCGGGGCCCATGTATGGAGTTCTTATAAGGGGTCTTCAACGCGAAAACAAAAGTAAATACTGGCCCTCGGGTAAGAAGTGGTATATAGACGATATCCTCGTCATTTGGCGAGGAGACGACAAAACGATCAACCACTTCCATAACTGGCTGAACAACAGAAATGATCATCTACGCTTTACCTGTGAATATAGCAAAGAAAAGTTGGCCTTTTTAGATCTTTTGATCTATCCAGCTGGTGGTACTCTTGAGACAGAGCTTTATCAGAAGCCCATGGCCTCCAACGCCTTACTCCAATATGAGCGCTATCACCCAAAATCGTTGCGGGACAATCTGCCATATGGGCAGTTTTTAAGACCCCGCCGGAACTGTTCCAGCACAGAGAAATACAACGTACATGCTGCAAGACTAAAAAGCAACCTACTGGACCGACATTACCCTGCCACATTAGTCAGAAAGTCGTCGAAACGCGCTCTTAATAACAACCGAGAAGCGCTATTGGAACAGCCAGTTGCTAAACGAACATCATCCAAATTGGTGTGTGTAAATACTTACAGTTCCCTTTCTAACCTAGTCAAGAAATCCATACTGCACAATTGGAATATTCTCAATAAGGGACAGCTGACCCTTGAAAAACCGCTGTTTGCGTTCAAGAGAGGCCGCAATTTGAAAGATACCTTGATTCACACTAGACCTTCACTGACAAATACCCCGAGACCTAACACACTCTGGAATTTACCGAACGTTCAGGGCCACTATCCATGTGGGTCATGTGCCGCGTGCGCCCAAACAAAAGTGACAAGGAGTATAGATATAGGAACTTCCAGACCCTGGGTCCTGCAACAACACACTAACTGTAACAGTGAGCGGGTAGTCTACCTCATTACCTGCTCTTGCGGTTTGAGGTACGTGGGGATGACCATCAGGAAAGTACGCACCAGAATCCTTGAACACAAAAGCACGATCAGGTGTGCCAAACAGATGACGAGACTTACTAAACACTTTTTTGATATGAAGCATGGAGCAGATTCGGTGAGCTGGATGATTCTTGACAAACCCAATTTTAACGCAACCACTCCTGGTCTAGCAAACAAGCTTCTCAGACTGGAGCAGAGATGGGTGTATAGGTTGGGCACCGCGGATGTGGGGCTCAATGATGAGATCCCTTGGTTGGCGCTCTCCTGAGTACCAACTACCTTTTGCTGGTCTACTTAAGGGCCATTGCTCTTGAGGCACTTCGATATATGTGCCTCTGGTTTTGTTTCCTTGCTTTGGCACCACTATGCCCACCATGCCCTTTCATTAGCTACTTTAAATATGCATAGCATTGCCACCACGGATGTGGGGCTCATTGATAAGATACCTTAGTTGGCGCTCTCCCAAGTATCGACCACCTTATGTTGGTCTACTTAAGGGCCACTGCTCTTGAGACACTTCGACATATGTGCCTTAGGTTTTGTTTCCTTGCTTTGGCACCACTATGCCCACTATGCCCCTTCATTGGCTACTTCTAACATGCATAGAATTGCCACCCTTTGTTTTTTACCCGAGGGCCAGTATTTACTTTTATTTCGCGTTGAAGACCCCTTATAAGAACTCCATACATGGGCCCCGGCGCTTCCATGCTCATGCGCCCCTCCTGATATCTGCATTACACACCCAGCGAGGGTTAACGCTGGGGCCTCGCTCATGATTCCCCGGCACATGCACTCAGTTGTTTACATGCTGCTGCGCTAATATACCATTCACACAAATGGGTCTGGCACCCCCAGTCCGATCCATGGTTATCTCTTAGCCTTCCAGCCTCCAGTCGCTAGCATCACACTGCCATTGACACACCCTGGGTCATTTCCAGCGGTCCCCGATAGAACTACAATTCCCATCACACCCCCGCTTCAGGCGGACATCCGGCCGCCGTGTTGGCATCTCAGCTGCTCTTCATCAACCTCGGCGGGAATCACCAAACTTGACTATATTACGGCAGCTTTGTGTGGGCTTCCGTTCTTCCTGCTCCCTGGACGTGTGCTGCCTGGTCCCTGGACTCCACACTTGTGGTAAGTGCTAGCGGTGCCACACTCCGCTTGATGTTGTAGGCAGTACTGGTGGCGCGAGCTCATTTTTGCCCGCGGACAGGGGAGAAGCCCGTTCCCATCTCCTTTCTCCCCCTCTGCAACTTAGACGGCGCGAGTTTTCACCACTACCACGCCTTTCTGCCAGCACTGATAGCGTAGGTCACACATGGGATACTTGTTGCTCATCTGGCAACGCAAGCTCCCGCTAGTTCATTTCCCACTTTCCCTTTGTTATGAGAACCACCCATGGTACTCGACTTTTATTGGGTGCCCCTGTGCTGGGTCAGACATCTCAGGACCCACACCGCGCATGTTTGTTTTTAGTCCACCTGGCCTCCAGTAAGGCCGACGCAACCATGATACGTGCATCTGAATTGACATGGCCACGTTTGGCGGTTCTCGTCTTATGCACCTTTCTCTGCTCTGGTCTCCGTTGTTTTGTGACAGCTGTTTTGCTAAGTCTTGTAGAGTCGTCCTAAATGCTAGAGGACAATTCTATTACAATTGCGTTCTGCCTTTACGTCCCTCTCTTGGGATCTTCTGGTTTTAATGCCATAAACCTTCTTTGACAGGTTTGGGCGCACGTACCACATGGCAAGTATGCCGGGACAGATGCAGTGAACTTTACAACCAACATTGGTAAGTCACGCGTCTCAGTCTACTACACATTGGTCTAATATGTAAATGTGTCTTAGCATATTACTAAATGGGAGGATTTATTATTGTGTGTTGTACTCTTGCTATGTCTATGAAACACATTTGTATGTTATTTTGACATGCTGCTCTTTGTCTCCACCATAGGTTTTGTGTTGAACATACTGAACAGCCAATCCACTGGTTCAGTATTACACTATTATTTTTACGCACGTGTTTTCTAATGTTTTTTCACGTTCATTGCACTTATCCATTGCAGTAGCTGAACTATTGACCCTGAAGAAGGCCTTGACACTACTCTAGGTCCCTTGGCCGAAACATGTTGGTCTAGTATTTACACAAATGCCTCTAATGATGGCACCTGCGTTACCAGCTATTCACTGTTTTTAATCCTGACACCGGGTAGCTGAATAAAGTAGCCAGTGTTAACTATTCACATTACAGCACTGCACCTTTTTTGAAACACACCAGGCTTACATAGGGTTTTAGTACACCCGCCCTTACTCAATAAAAACATCCCTGAGCTCCTCCCTCGCAGCGAGGGGGTTGTAGCCCGCGTGAAGACTAGGTCTCTCACGCAAGGGGGCACCCCTCTGATGAAGCATGACACCTCTGGTGTGTGAGGGGAACCGTCCTGAAAAGGGAAACCTCCCTCTTGTGTGGTAGAGTACACCTAATCAATTGTATGACCTCCTTTGAACTCCAGACCCGTGGCCTTGTTTGTGATATATTTAACCATTATAAGACATACTGGAACAATGGTCCTGTTCACTCATTATACCCCAGCCAGGAGCCTACAAAGAACTACTCAGATTGGAACTGTTATAATCCTCAATTAACAGCAGAGCCCAAATGGCCTCAGTATCAATGTGCTTTATGCCGTTATCGCTACTCCTCTCTGTCCAGTTGCCATGTCTGTTGCTTCAGGAAACTGACCTTTGGTGCGATCTGATTGTGGGTGATCCTCTAGATCAGATTTAGGTGCACCCCTCTCTTTAACTGTGACACATTTCCAGATACTTTGTCAGTTAATGCCCTCTCCCAGTCGGCATGTTGGCCTGGCCGGAATGGCTAGCTTTCATTCCCAAGTGTAAGTGCCATCTTAACTCACTGTATATTCATTCTGTGACCTCCCTCAAATGTGTCGAACATCCACCATTTATCCTGAAACAGCTTGTAGACAACTTGTTGCACCATCAATGATCTTAGTTCTGGAAATCCTTCCTTTATGTTTTTGGAATGCAACTGAAGACATATGTGTTGCTCCAAGCTTTATCATGCAACCCCCTTCTGCAAGGTCCATGTCTCTATACCGTTCTTCACTGAAATGAGCACATTATAAATAAATAAATAAATAAATCTTCAGCATCTCCATTTAAGCCATGTCCATGCCTGAGGGCCTCATTGTCTTTCAGCAATTCTGTTGCATATTTCTTTAATCTTCCTATGTCCAACTTCAGTCTGCCCTGATGCTGCTTTAAGCTCCAGATTGCGCACTTCCATCTCTGCTACAACCAGAGGCAACCAAATATAGCACACCCTTAACCTGTATAGCATGATAAAAGTAGGGCCTCGCGTACAAAACCCTATTCACATCTCAATCCCTATGATTGAAAAATAACAGTGTTTAGGACCTCAAAATTGTTTTCTTATGTAGAAAAGCCCTCTTTCTTACTTGCAAAATGACTTTTACAATCCTTTCTGAATCACAAATAGAAGAGGGTGTGAAAGGGGCTTGCTCTTCCCATTTCTGATTCAGAAAGGAACGCATCAATGCTTTAAGACAGCAATTGCGGATGCAAGCAATTGATGGATTCTCGACTCTGAGCTGAAGTAGTAATTGATTTGCAAAGAGGGAGGGTCCCCTTAGGACCCCTTCACCTTTGTGAATCATGTGGCAGCCCTGTGAGGGTGGGATGGGGCATTTTAGGGGATCATAAGACCACTTCCTATACATACCAATGAGAAAGCACTTTATAATGTGCATCTCTCAGCCTCATTTAGTGGTTGTATCTCATTACATCTCCCCAGATCCTGTGCCACTGATCTGGAGTGATGGTGTGCTGCATAAACAAACAGTTATGGAGCAAAGTCAATGGGCTGGTGATATGCTGTCCTTTGCAGTACATCATCCCTGTGATAGCAGCCAATAATAGGGGATCGTAAATTGTTGCCTAATTAATTCATAGGTGTTAGACCTGACAGTCTAAGGATGGTCTTCACCAAACTTTTTGAATTACAATAAAATTATTGATGATCTTGTTTTTGATGGCCTTAGTACTCAGTGCACTTTACCTCTGCTAAACAGTGCTAAAGTGCGTGTGCTCTCTCCTCTAAAAATGTTAAAATTGGCTTACACCCAATTGGCAATTTTAATTTACTTGTAAGTCCCTAGTTAAGTAGGACTATATGTACCCAGGGTCTGTAACTTAAATGCTACTAGTGGGCCTATATCATAAAGAAAATGCCCCCAAGACCATCAATCTGTTGCTAACTTAAAGGAATAACCAGTAACTTGTTTCTCCAATCGTCATTGACTTGACTACTACTAATTCACAGATACTTCAATTATGTATACAACAAACATTAGATCACGCCGATAGAATTAATCATGACATTGATCGTGAAACCAGTAAATAAATTGAACTATACAAGGTATCATCTTTCATATTCACTTCATTTTGCTTTCATATACATTTTGGTTTTTATGATAAACAAACCAAATTTGCTTTTTTGATGATTTAAAACAAAAAACATGTATAAACCAACATGCAATGCATTACATCAAACATTAACTTACGCAAAGACATGGTCAAAAAACCTACAATGCGATACCAAAGGGGATGATGGACGGAGCGTTAGAGCAAATCAAACACTCACCCCCAGTCAACTGATCTGGGTTTAATCCATCATCATTCTTTAGCTCACTCCACCACCCCAGTTCAGACATGGCCATATGCAAATCAGTCTGACCCTGTGCCTCATGGGAACAGTCCAGCCCGAACTGCCAAGCCATGTCTTCCCTGGACCGGAAACAAGCATCCTGGGACCGGTTTCGGGTTCAAAACCCTCATCAGCCAGGCTATCTTGAATCCAGTGGCAAAGTGAGCAAGGGACCCACGTCTGGGCATACCCTGCCAACTTAGGGCGAACAAAGCGATACCAACCTACAATGACAACATTACAACCAGTATACAATACATTACATCAAACAAAGATTTACAAAAAGACATAGTCAAGAAAACTTACGATCACAACATTACATGTCAAGTGTCCAACACTTTCATATTGACATGGCAAATTGCGATTTCCACCCTCTTATCTGCAGTATGACCTGATACTGCTAGGCCCTATTATAAAAGGTGGTCAGAGCTTGTTCCGCACATGAAATCATAGATTATAATCATTGATAGTCCACGCATGTATGCGCCAATTAATACAATAAGTGACAGCTCTTGGCCTCGCTCATAGATGTGCCATATGCCGACGCGTTTCGACCTTCACGATGGGCCAGTAGTGTATTTAAAAGAAGGTCTTCCTCAGGGCTGAGTGCTTATTGGACACTGTGTAAAATATTAAATCAAATAATTAATGTTTAGAAAGAAACCTTGTATTACTGTACTGTCAGTATTTAGCATGTGTCAATCAACTGCTTATAGAGACATACCGTTGAAGCTGCTTGATACAGCTACTTTTCGAGAATGTCTGAACGTTTCTTTAGTCGATAGGTCATTCCGTGTATAAATTTTGGTATTTAACCCTTCTGCAACTTGGAAATTTACACATCCCAAGGGGGGTTTATTCTTTGCCTTGGATCTTAGTGTTAATCAAGATTGGACAATGTCACCTATCTTTTACCGTCAAGGAGTAAAACAAGCATTGGCAATGCCAATTGGTCTCGGCATATTAATGAGTTTAGTGGTGTAGTTGCTATTATAAATATATTAATATACTGTGTTTAGTATCAAATGAATAAGTTAGCAGGTTAGCAATGACTTCAGAAGTAGCAGAATATTAATGCAGCAGTTTTAGTAGTAAAGCAGTTACAGCAGGAGCAATAGAGTAGTGATAGCAGTTAACATTAGTGCATTGCTAGTAGTATTAGCAGAACAGCAGTATGAGCAAAGTTAGTATGATAGGAGTGTCAGCAGATTGAGCAGTTTAGCAATAACAGTAATATAAGGAGAACAAATACAATTTCACCAGGAGCATAGTAATAGGAGTAAGATTACAGAAGTAACAGTGGGACAGTATTGTGAGCAGCATTATTAGAGTAGAACTGCACTAACAGGAGAACAATAATAAAAGCATTAGGAGAGCAGGAACAGCAGTGGTATTTGTAGAGCTTTAATAGCAGAGTTATTGTGAGAGTTGTGACAGAAGTTCTAGGTAAGCAGTAACTGCATTATTAGCAATAGACAGCTACAGCGGTATCAGTAGTTAACAGGATAGCAGTAACAGTAGTAAAGGAGAAGAACAGAATAGCAGCAGGAGAGCAGTAATAGGAGCGTGAGTAGCTTTGTGACAGCAGCGTTAGTAGCATTAGTAGAGTACTGTGTGCAGTACCAGGGGAGCAGCGGTTAATAAGTTACCAGGAGAGCAGTGATAAAAGTTAGCAAGAGAGCATTAATAGTAGTGTTAGTAAAACAGCAGTGATAGTAGTGTGAGGAGTACAACAGTAACAGGAGTGTGAGTAGGACAGCAGTAACAGAAGTGCCAGGAATAGCAAAGACAGCAGTAGGCACTCACAGCAGTATTAGTAGTTAACAGGTAGCAGTAACAGTAGTAAAGGAGAAGAACAGAATAGCAGCAGGAGAGCAGTAATAAGGGCGTGAGTAGCTTTGTGACAGCAGCATTAGTACATTAGTAGTAACGGTATAATTCGTAAAAAAGTAGTAAGAGCAGTAGCATAACATTGGTGTCAGTAGTATGAGAAGCAACAGAGTAATCACAGCAGTGACTGCAGAGCTAGGAGGATAGCAGTGATAGCAGTGATAAACTCCAAACCAAGCAGCAGGCACACGATCGGCAGCGGTTCAACTCGATCAATAACGCACTTCCAAAGCGTGCTCAAAAAGTAGTTTTTGACGTATTTTACACCTTCCCAAACAGAAAATAAAAATATTTTGTTTACTTCTGCAATAACTAAAAATCATTTATACGTGTTTAATTCGTACAACACAAATTTGTTAACACCATTTCTTTAAAAAAAAAAAGCTCACAACTACCAAACTTACCAACAACGCTGCTTTCAACTCTCTCAACATCACGCACTTGCCTGAACATGAAGCAAAACCAACAAACCAAGCAGCAGGCACACAATCGGCAGCGGTTCAACTCGATCAATAACGCACTTCCAAAGCTGCTCAAAAAGTAGTTTTTTAAGTATTTTACACTTTCCCAAACAGAAAAAAATATATTTTGTTTACTTTTGCAATAATTGAGCAGGAGGGAACAGTGCCCAACACAAAAACGCAGCACAGAAGTGGCCAGAACAGGGCAGCGCAAAACTGGATAGAACAGAACAGCGCCCAACAGAAAAAGCCAGCACAGAAGTGGGCAGAACAGGGCAGCACAGAACAATGCAAAATAGAGCAGGGCAGCACAGAACAGTGCACAATAGAACAGGGCAGCACATAACTGAACAGAACATTGCAAAATAGAACAGGGCAGGACAGAATAGTGCACAGCAGAACAGGGCAGAACGGCACAGGGCAGAAGGGAACAGGGCAGAAGGGAACAGGGAAGAGCAGAACAGGGAAGAGCAGAACAGGGAAGAGCAGAACAGGGAAGAGCAGAACAGGGAAGAACAGTCAAGAACAGCAGAGAGCAGAGCGGAATAGAACAACCAACAAACGGCAGAGCTAGCATTGGGAACAGAAAGGAGGAGACGCGGTGGGTGAAGAAAGAAATGAAAAGCAAAACGGGAAAAGTGAAGCACAGAGACGGGACAACAAAGAAGGGAGAGGAAGTGAAGAGGAATGGGGGAAGGCAGGGTATGCCGTAGAAAGGCAGAAGAGACTGGGTGGTGAAAGGGAAGGGCGCATTCTAAAGAGAGGGGCACAAAGGGGGCTCTGGAAGAGAATGGAAGAGGAGGGAAGTGAGCGTGGCTCTGTGGCCCTAGAGAGCCCTGGTCTGATAAGGCCATGTACGTTTTTGTGGCCCATTGTGTACATGCCCCCAGGTGGCTCCTGATCTCTGGAGGCAATGGCAGTCAACGGTGGCCTCCGGTTGTGTGGCCTCCATGTGTTTTTTTCTCATAAGAACAGAACAGTCTCTGAGGCCCATGGCTACGTGCGGGAGGGGGCCACAGGCCTCATGATGCCACAGCAGACTAGGTGGTTGCAGACAGAGTGCACACCCAATGCCATCATCGCTTGCAGAGCAGGACCACAGCTCACGTCCTCATGATATTAAGACACGCCGAGGCTTCTGAGAAGAAGGTCACACATTACAAAATCCTTGACAGACATCAGAAAGCGGCGAAATGGCGAAGACATTACAGAATGACTTACCATGCAATTCCCGCTGAAATGAGCCACTCTGTGCCATAAAATAACAGAAAAGTACTGTATCCCATTAATATAAACGGAGTTCTGACCTCAGAAAAGCATCTTTTTGGTCGGAGATTGTAATCCGCAGAGCTGGAGGCCGGTGAGTATTGAGGTGGGCTGGCTTGTCCAAAATAAAAGAACGGAGGAGGAACAGGCCCTGTGGACAGTACCCTCTGAGGTGAAGAGGGGCAGCTGCGCCTGGATGGTGATGGCACCCCAGGAGCTGGCCGGGGCACCAGGGATGGATGTTCTGCTGGAAGGAAGGGACAGCTCTTCGCAGGGTACAGAGAGGAGCTGAGCCGGTGCCGGGACTGAGTTCTGTACAAGGGTTGCAGGCGTGACAGAACAAGGCAGCAGAACTACCCGGGGTAAAGAGAGGAGCTGGCTCGAGCTGAACGGAAGTAGCTGTAGGGGTTTTATGCCCTGGCCTCCTAGGGTGAGCGCAGCTCCTGAAGTGGTCTGGAAAGGAGCAGGGGATCTGACCCAGGTAGGGACAGGTGTTAGGGTGTCCTGTACGAGGGTGGAAGTAGCTTCTCACCTGGCGGGGAGCACAACGGGAGCTGTCACGAGACTGAGCAGAAGTCATACAGGGGTTAGAAGCCCCGTCCTCCTAGGGGAGCGGACCTGAGGATCTGACCCCGGTTGGTTCAGGGCTTAGGATGGCAGCAGCTCCTCGCATGATGGAGTCTGGACCACAGGAGCCGGCACGGCATGAGCGGAAGTAGCTGCAGGCAGGGGTTACACGCACTGTCCTCACACGGAGGGCCCAGCTCCTCAAGATGTCGGGAAAAGAGCAGGGGATCAGACCCCATTACGTGCTGGAGTTGGAATGTCCTGTACGAGTGCGACAGCAGCTCCTCGCAGGCCTAAAGGTGCTGGCGCGAGCTGAACCGAAGTAGATGCAAGTGTTTGCGTAGGGAGATCAGCAGAGGAGCTGAGCCGGGGTAGGTACAATGAGTTAGGAGGATGGTGAGTAGGCAGAGTACTGCTGATGCTGAATCAGGTAGGTACAGTGAGGACTGTGAGTAGGGAGAGGACCAGAGGAGCAGAACCGGGGTAGTTACATGGGTTAAGATAGTGCCCAGAGAGAGGGTCAGGGGAGGTGGAGGCGTTAGGATGCGCTGCACCGGGAGGGCAGTAGCTCCTCACACGCTAGAGAGGACAGTGAGCAGGGAGAGGACCAGTGGAGCTGAACCTCGGTAGAATTCGGGGTCAGCATGCCCTGCCCTGGCAAAGCTGCAGCTCCTCCCAGCTCCGGGGTCGCCCTAGATGCTCATTGCTCACACTTCAACTTTCCCTAAAGTTTCAGTCCGGGCCTGTGACGTTACAGGAGGTACACCGATGAGCGGCGGCGGTGGTGGCTGTCCGTCAGCCAGCTCTGTGCTGCAAGACCAGCGACCAGACGGGGCGCGCTCTGGCATACCAAAACAAGCGCACACCTTACCAAAAGAAAATACAAAAAAAGCCCTGCCCACAAAAATCCCGAAACGGCTTACATAAGGATAGAGAACACTAAAGTCCGATAAAAAACAAGCACTGGCACTAACAGTGCCTTAGGGAGCCCTGTTCACTAGCTCCTCCCGGTGCACTCCACTCGGCACCAACAATGTGCACCGACCGGCCCTACTTACCGGGCTGTGTTGCGGCGATGAGCAGCGTGGAGCCCTGCTTTTTTTTCTGGAAGCCTGCCAGGCTCCGATCCCGTTTTTGGCGTTGGAGCAATTGGGGAAGCTCAGTGTTCCTCTGGCTGGTGTGCGGGACTCTCCTCGGTGCACGAAAGCCCCGCCCACACTGAAGTGAGAGACGCCTGACTTCCGGTCTTTGCGACTACGTTTCGCGAGGTGGGCTTGCTAGTGACTGCGCACTATTTTTAAACAAGCATTTGCAATGCAATACGACTCGCATTTACGCGAGACGTATTGCATTACAAATGGCAGCTTCCACATTTAAAAAAGCATGAACAGGAGTGGGAGGGATGAGGGGGGGGCGAAAAAACTGCGAACTGCGGGAGGGGGCGGGGGGGGGACACACAGGGCAGCAAATACTGTTCGAGTAAAGGGGCTGATAGCCTCGGAAGGAGCAAAATGACGACATAGGCGGCAGGAGGCGGGACTAAAAAGCCAAACACCAATCACAATGCAGATTTTCTGAATAAAGCCAATCAAAAAAATGGGCGGAAAGTGGGTGGAGCTTCCCCCACTATAGTGTATACAGCATCTCTGAACGAGACAGCGCATGCGCTGCCTAGTCCGAGACCTAAAAATGATAGTATGTATCTCTTATTTGAATTTCGGGGAGTGCACTCCACGTGTAGTTCAACCTGGCATTATCCAAGTGCTTTCTATCACAAGTCTGTTGCCTTCAATATTACGGCAAGTGGAAATCAAAGGTGCCCGTGATTTATTCAAAAATTGTCTAGGGTCAGTGCTTGGCGATATATTGTGGTGTGCCCGTGATGTGTTACTGCTGTGTGTATCTAGTCTGATCATCCCTACACCAGTGCTTACTAAAAAAAAAAGAGGGAGGGGATGGGGGATGAGAATGTGACAGCTATATTAATTTTTCGAGAGTTGAGGCAAATGAGAATAAATAATGCCCATATTTCATGGTGACAGTAGTGGAGGGCTGCCAGTTTCTTGCTCGATGGCTTGTGCGGGCCTGTGGTGTTATATGGCTGTCTACATGCTCATTAATCCTAAACAAGGCTGCCTCATTTTCCTGTTGCCCAATACCTTAAGTTAAAGCAGGTTGCCGCTTCGGGAAACCAATTCTCCGTTCAGGCGTGTGCCGCGTTTCGCGTGCTGTGCAATCCTCGGAAATACCCGAAGTTGAAAAGGGCGGAACCTGCTTATGAGCTATTTGCCTGATCTTCGTAGTATCAGTTATTTTTGCCTGGAGACTGGAATTCCTTTTTTTTCCAAACACCGCACATGCGCATTTATGTTTTTGAATTGCACGATCTTTATGGATATGTCCCTGAACAGGTGGCACCTTCGAATCACCAAAGGCTAAGCTTGATCGACAGTACCATAGCCTTCAGGGGTTTGATGTCAAAAGGGGCTCCCTAAGTTAATTATGAAAATCATCTATTCAGTGTGTGTTTGTGGTTCATCGGGAGCTAATCTCTCGAATGAGAATACATTTTTATTATTAGGTGTGGCGCTGTGTGCTTGATTCTATAGTCCGGTGTGAACTATACACTCCTATTTAAAAATCTGAAATGTTTGTTCTAATGGCTCATGTGTAGTGACTATGCCAGTTATATTGTTGTATGTACTCGTTTTCATTTACAGACATTGTGCCATCTCCGTTAATTCATTGAGACCATGGGTAGTGCTATGGAAGCGCAGAATCATTCTCCATTCTCGCCTCTAGTAGTTTCTGAGCATTGCATCTATATTTTGACTTTTAATATGTGATAGGACTGTCTATTTCATATCTGCGTATTAATGGTTCATGGCAAAGTAGTGAGACACCATTGGAGCATTTTGAGTTTTACATTTGATGTGTGACCTATGTTGGGTGATCCTTTTTTTGATGGCCTGAGAAGTCTTTCCAACATACACTAATTTGCATGGACATATTACGCATATATCCCCAGACTTAGGGCCTAAGCGGTAAGCGCGCTGTAAGTTGAGGTTGGTGTCTTCCTTAAGGCCCACAATTTTAGGGATGTGCACCCTAAGAAAAGATAGCCTGTCCGAGCCCTCTGCCCCCTCTGGAATGCCATAAATTCTGAGATTGTTCCTCCTATTTCGATTTTCCAAATCCTCGGTCTGTTGTTTGAGGAGAACAATTTCTTTAGACATGGCCTCGAACTTGGAGGAGACATCCTGAACGTCGCTGATCCGCTGCTCCATCGTCGTTACTCTGGATTCCAGGTTGGACCATTTTTCCTCCATTCGTTGGAGAGTGGCATTTGTGTCTATAACAAAGGGCTTTATAAGCTTAATCTCGTCCATTAAATCCTCTAGGGTTAGAGATAATGGGGACTTAGTAGGGAAATTAGGTTCTTTTTTCTGTCGCTTTGAGGCGGTAATGGAGTCCTTGCGAGCAGAAGACATATTGGAAGTGACGTTCCGTTGGCCAGACGCAAGGGAAGGCTCCATAAATAGGTTCGTAAATACCCAAAGTGGACAGAAAACCAACAGGAGATATAACGCTGACTGAGTAAGTGGGCTATAAAAACCAGGACCATGTTTGCCAGAAGGGAAAGGTTAGTCATTTGAAGCAAAGGCAGAATGCTTCAAAACTAAAAAGGCCAGAAACCACAGATAAAAGTCACCAAAGAAGTCCATATAAATAACACGCAGCGAAAACTTGGCTCTGTACAGTAATAGGGCTGGCCAAGGGAAGGTACTGCCTCAAAACAACTTCATTTACTGAGGGACGCCCTACTCGGTAAGAGGGTGTCTTCCTTCAGTGTTAGCGCCGGAACATAACATATTGACAAAATGGCTGCCGCGTCCTGAAAAGAATGCGTCGCGGGAGCTAAAAACACGGCCATTGCATGTAGAGGTTCTAGAAGATAAGGTACCTGTGCCCCTGATGTTCCGACTTCAGAAAGTCGGCTTCATGAAGAGTATCAAAGCAAACTGCTGCCGTAAAGAAGCTTTCGGCTCCGTCGAGTTGCGGAGCTTCAAAAAGGTGCGGCCATCTTGCGAGCGCCTAAGCCACGCCCCTATCTGGCAGGCATCTTTTAAAGAAGAATTTGCTACACTGTGATACATGCCATTCATGTGTCAGAGTTTATTTTTTATAAGTAAATTAAAGACTACCTGTCTTCTCACCCTCCTTTGTGTGCGCCTGTATCAGTTGTGTGGTCCTTGCTGGTTTTTGTCCTTATGTGATTGCTTATTGTTTTCAGGAGTGTCCACAACCGGCATTGTAGCTCTCATATATAGGTTGTGTAAAGCCCAAGGGGTGTTTGCACTGTTCCCTCCCCGAACTGTCCACTCTGCACACATTTCAAGGTTTTCGTGTCACGTGAACCAAAGGTTGTTTCAGCTTTCAATACTAAACACGTTGGCGTGATAACGTTGATCAGTGCTGCTATTAGAGTTGCTCTATGTTGCTGAAAATAGCTGCTTAGTGGTAAGCAAACTCCCTTGGTAATCAAAAGTACATCTCAATCTGAGATACTTAAATGTAATGAATAATGCACGTTCTGTTGCATTCCTAATTAACTTCAGGCAGGGTTAATACAGGTTTGTTCTTTAATTGTTTTTGATGCTTGAGTCGAACACGTGATTGGAAATGTGTTCACTCTAAGCTCATTTACATAATAATAATAATTACAATTCTGTGATTATCAGGGCTGAATTACATTTGTTTATATTGAAGAAGAAGCTGTTGCTGGTCACCAATTCTCCTCGCTTTTTTAAACATTTTTATTGGCATCCATCTTACAGTTGACAGCGGCTGCCTCCTATTCTAGTAACAACTTAGCACTTAGAAATGTCAGCAACTTGGAATAGTGTTACATGAAGGACATGGTATTATAACGATCCTGTGACAATTTGGGCAATGTGGTTATTTGCAGCTCTACGTACTGTTTGAAAAAGGAGTTTTGTGACCTAGAAATGTGCTGTGAAAACTACTAAAGGGCAATGAAAACCATTTTGCAGTGGGAAGTTTGGTAACGATTGAGAAGAGCTCAGTTGTAAATGTCATTACTTCGGGCCTGATTATGGTGAGAAGGAATGGTCTGACCTCTGCACAACCCCCTGTACGAGCATGGGTCGGATTTTTTTTTTTGGTCGTAGTTTAATAATGCGCGAACTTAACAAGAAGGTATCAGAGCGCTTTACATGAGCACCAGTTGCATTACACATTCATTTTTGTTAGGCAGGGGAGATTAAGTGATTTGCCCAGAATCACAGGATGTTGCGCGTCATTGCCGAGACTCTAACCCGGTTCCCCAGATATGAGATCGACCGCCCTTGCTGTTAGGCTACATTCTCTCCCCTAATTTTAAGTTGTGTTGAGTTTACCACACTTCCAGCTGCAATAAAGACTTCACTCATCCTTACATTTCGGCAAGTCACTCCTGACAAAATTTAACAAAGGAAAATAATATGCTATTTACTGTGACATGTGGATTTTGCGATACCAAAGGGGATGATGGACGGAGCGCTTGAGCTAATCAAACACTCACCCCCAGTCAACTGATCTGGGTTTAATCCATCATAATTCTTTAGCTCACTCCACCACCCCAGTTCAGACATGACCATATGCAAATCAGTCTGATCCTGTGCCTCATGGGAACAGTCCAGCCCGAACTGCCAAGCCATGTCTTCCCTGGACCGGAAACAAGCATCCTGGGACCGGTTTCTGGCTATTCAGCCGTCATCAGCCAGCCTAGCTTGAATCCAGTGGCAAAGTGAGCAAGGGACCCACGTCTGGGCATACCCTGCCAACTTATGGCGAACAAAGCGATACCAAAGGGGATGATGGACGGAGCGCTTGAGCTAATCAAACACTCACCCCCAGTCAACTGATCTGGGTTTAATCCATCATCATTCTTTAGCTCACTCCACCACCCCAGTTCAGACATGGCCATATGCAAATCAGTCTGACCCTGTGCCTCATGGGAACAGTCCAGCCCGAACTGCCAAGCCATGTCTTCCCTGGACCGGAAACAAGCATCCTGGGACCGGTTTCTGGCTATTCAGCCATCATCAGCCAGGCTAGCTTGAATCCAGTGGCAAAGTGAGCAAGGGACCTACGTCTGGGCATACCCTGCCAACTTATGGCTGAAAAGCGATACCAAAGGGATGATGGACGGAGCGCTTGAGCTAATCAAACACTCACCCCCAGTCAACTGATCTGGGTTTAATCCATCATCATTCTTTAGCTCACTCCACCACCCCAGTTCAGACATGGCCATATGCAAATCAGTCTGACCCTGTGCCTCATGGGAACAGTCCAGCCCGAACTGCCAAGCCATGTCTTCCCTGGACCGGAAACAAGCATCCTGGGGCCGGTTTCTGGCTATTCAGCCGTCATCAGCCAGGCTAGCTTGAATCCAGTGGCAAAGTGAGCAAGGGACCCACGTCTGGGCATACCCTGCCAACTTATGGCGAACAAAGCGATACCAAAGGGGAGGATGGACGGAGCGCTTGAGCTAATCAAACACTCACCCCCAGTCAACTGATCTGGGTTTAATCCATCATCATTCTTTAGCTCACTCCACCACCCCAGTTCAGACATGGCCATATGCAAATCAGTCTGACCCTGTGCCTCATGGGAACAGTCCAGCCCGAACTGCCAAGCCATGTCTTACCTGGACCGGAAACAAGCATCCTGGGGCCAGTTTCTGGCTATTCAGCCGTCATCAGCCAGGCTAGCTTGAATCCAGTGGCAAAGTGAGCAAGGGACCCACGTCTGGGCATACCCTGCCAACTTATGGCAAACAAAGCGATACCAAAGGGGATGATGGACGGAGCGCTTGAGCTAATCAAACACTTACCCCCAGTCAACTGATATGGGTTTAATCCATCATCATTCTTTAGCTCACTCCACCACCCCAGTTCAGACATGGCCATATGCAAATCAGTCTGACCCTGTGCCTCATGGGAACAGTCCAGGCCGAACTGCCAAGCCATGTCTTCCCTGGACCGGAAACAAGCATCCTGGGACCGGTTTCTGGCTATTCAGCCGTCATCAGCCAGGCTAGCTTGAATCCAGTGGCAAAGTGAGCAAGGGACCCACGTCTGGGCATACCCTGCCAACTTATGGCGAACAAAGCGATACCAAAGGGGATGATGAACGGAGCGCTTGAGCTAATCAAACACTCACCCCCAGTCAACTGATCTGGGTTTAATCCATCATCATTCTTTAGCTCACTCCACCACCCCAGTTCAGACATGGCCATATGCAAATCAGTCTGACCCTGTGCCTCATGGGAACAGTCCAGCCCGAACTGCCAAGCCATGTCTTCCCTGGACCGGAAACAAGCATCCTGGGACCGGTTTCTGGCTATTCAGCCGTCATCAGCCAGGCTAGCTTGAATCCAGTGGCAAAGTGAGCAAGGGACCCACGTCTGGGCATACCCTGCCAACTTATGGCGAACAAAGCGATACCAAAGGGGATGATGGACGGAGCGCTTGAGCTAATCAAACACTCACCCCAGTCAACTGATCTGGGTTTAATCCATCATCATTCTTTAGCTCACTCCACCACCCCAGTTCAGACATGGCCATATGCAAATCAGTCTGACCCTGTGCCTCATGGGTGGAGTGAGCTAAAGAATGATGATGGATTAAACCCAGATCAGTTGACTGGGGGTGAGTGTTTGATTTGCTCAAGCGCTCCGTCCATCATCCCCTTTGGTATCGCTATGTGGATTTTGGGCAGTAAGCATTAAAGTTCTGCCTGTTAATATCAAAAAACTTGTTATAGGTGTAATTTATCACACCAAATAAATCCTGAATCATGGAGAAATGGATTTTATCTGGTACAATAAATAGCACCTACCACACAATTATCACAACAAATTATACAATTAACATTTCAGCCTCCAAATAT
The DNA here is from genome assembly GCA_963921515.1 of Calotriton arnoldi. Lineage (NCBI taxonomy): Eukaryota > Metazoa > Chordata > Amphibia > Caudata > Salamandridae > Calotriton > Calotriton arnoldi. Next base: position 323,419 of record CAWUFW010014245.1, on the reverse strand, counting down.
CGTCCATGCGTTTAAAAAATCGGTCCCATGTCCATTTTTTTCAATAATAAAAGTTGCAAACATCTTAGTTTTATAACACAGGTGAGACTGTGAATTACCGTCGTCTTAGTAATACATTAATATTGCTATATTTTTACAGAAAATATAATTCTTTATGATGGTAAATTTATTAGACTGCCTGCTAAGTGACACGATACCACATTCCATCATGTGCATCTTGCACATCAAAGGGTTCAGAAAGCATTTGAATGCGTTCGAGTGGCTGTGGGCATTGACAAGGACTATTTCTTGCTTCTAAAACTGAAAGGTGACCCACTTCTTGACTCAAATTTAAAAGTCACTGCTTCTGATTTATTGAGGTCAGATCTTATTGCGAATGTGTTTGTGTGACTATTCGTGCGGTGTGTGTGTTTGTGTGTGGGTGTGTGTGTATGTGTTTTCAAATTAAATGGTGTGTAGTATTACAGCATGTAGAGAGAGGAAAGTCAGTTGAATATCTACTTAGGAATTACAATAACCTGTTTAGATGATGATGATGGTTATTATAAAAAATATAATATATTTTTGATGTCATTTGTATTACCATGTAATGGTGAAAAGTCTATTGCTGACCGTTAGAGGACGCTTCTTTCGTTGGCAGCATAAATGTCATTTCTTGGAGTTTTATTTCTTTCCAATTTGGCTCTGTATATCAGTGACATCACTTTGTTCAATTTTATCACAATGTGAATAATGGAAGTTGCCTAAGAACAACTAACGAAAAAAGTACACTATTTAAACTGTGACCTCCTCAATTTATGCCTCTTATGAGAAATTGTGCTGTTGGTTGAGGAGTGCGATGCGAAGTCTGGTGTCGGGAATGCATCATGCAGCAGCGGTTCTAAAGATGCTGCAGACTGCGATATAAGGTCCTGCTTTTAGGATGCGTCATACAGTGGCGAAGCGATGCATCATGCTGCATTGGTTCTGCTCACAGGACCACAGCTGGGCTGGCACAGCACCTTCAGGCCCACTTCCAAGGGCATAGGACTGGGGTGGCCACTTTGGGGGATAAGACTCACAACTGATAGAATTCAGGTGCTGGTTTCAACAAAACAGAAGTTCTCATCATGGGCCCAAACCCCGAGGCCTGGAGCCAGCCCCCACGGACCACGCACGCAACCTTCGAATCATCCTGGACTCCGAGCTCAAAATGGACCACCAGATCAACTCCGTCTCGCCTTCCTGCTTCCACACCCTCCGCCTCCTTCGTAAGACCTTCAAATGGATCCCCCTCGAACATAGAACGACCGTCACTCACGCCCTGGTCACCAACAGACTCGACTACGGCAACGCACTCTACGCCGGAATAAACAAAAACCTCACCCGCAAGCTACAGAACATCCAGAACGCTGCCGCAAGACTGGTCCTCAACCTGCCAAAACACTGCCACATCTCCCAGCACCTGCGCACACTCCACTGGCTCCCCGTCGAGGCGAGAATCACCTTCAAGATACTCACCCACGCACACAAGGCCCTCCACGGCACCGGACCAGCATACCTGAACAGCCGACTCAAATTCCACGCACCTCAAAGGACACTACGATCAGCCCAGCTCTCCTGCGCCATGGACCCCCGCACCAGAAAGACCAGATTGGGAGGCTGCTCCTTCTCCTTCCTCGCGGCCAAAGCCTGGAACGCCCTTCCCCTCCACCTCAGACAGACAACATCGCTCCCCATCTTCTCAAGAAACCTCAAAACCTGGCTCTTCGACAGACCCCCTCCTTGATGAAATGGATCCTGCACCCTCCCTACCCCTATCGCCTTGAGACCCTTATGGGTGAGTAGCTGCGCTTAACAAACTTCTAATTGATTGATTGACTGGTTTCAAGGTGGTTGGAGACTTTTTTCTCCCTGAGGCTTTGATCAGGAGGCCAGCCAACTATCCCTTGGAGTCACACTGGTGGTCCTGGGCTCAAAAGATGTAGGTCCAGTCCTTCTCACTCAGGCAGGGCAGCAGGGCAACAGAGTAGCAGTCTTCCTTGTGGGGCAGCACAACTGTTCTGAGTCTTCCACAGGTCCGGGGTGGTACTCAGGTGTACTACGGTTTGAATATTTACACCTAGTGGCCTCTTTGAAGTAGGGGTAGGTTCTTGACCTCCACCACCCCCGCAGGTTTTTGGAATTTCCTGTCTCCATGCACAGGCCCCAGCTTGTCTGGGGATTCAAAATTGTCAATCCCTTTGTGAGTGTGCTCAGGCAGAAGCTTTGTGATGTGTGGTAGGTGACAGCTCACCCTCTTCTTCTAGTCAGAGATGGGCCATCCTGCCAACATCTTTCCCCTCTCTGTCTCACTATCAGGGAGCAATACACAAAGACCAACTGCCAGCTACACCTAGTCATCCGACCCAAGCTACAGGCTGCAGGTACCAACTGGTTGGGACAAGAAAATGTCATCTTCCTAAAAGTGGCATTTTCAGAATTGTGACTCTAGATCCAACTTTACCATTAAAGAGGGTTTTAAATTACAATTCTTTAGATACCAAACTCGATATTCCGATCTGTTCCCAATTGAAAGTTATCATTTATTAAATGTAAGAAGGTAATTCAATGTTATCCTATAGAAGAGGTAGGCTTTGCAGTAGTGAAAACAAATTTCAGAGTTTTTCACTACCAGGACATGTAAAACTTAAAAGTACATGCCCAACTTCTTAAATACACTGCACCCTGCCCCATGGGCATTTTAGGGCCTACCCTAGGGGTGACTTGTATGTATTTAAAAGGAAGATCTAGGTCTGGCAAAAGGTACATTTTGCTAGGTTAAAATTGTAGCTTAAAACTGTACACGTAGGCCGCAATGGCAGGATTGATAACTTTTTAAAGGCTACTTAGGTGGGTGGCACAATAAGTGCTGCAGGCCTACCAAAGAAACCTACGTGACAACCTCCCTTATAGTCAATTCCTCAGGATTAGGAGGAACTGCTCTAAAATAGAAGATTATTTTAGCAATGCACAAACACTGTTGAAAAAACTACAACAGAGAAATTATATCAGGAAACTACTGAAACGCGCCCTTAAACATGCTTGATATACAGCACGAGAATCACTGTTGGTCCCCAATGAGCGTGATCGAAATACTCCCCTGGTGTGTGTAGCCACATTTTCCAGTGTAACAAATGATATAAAGAAGTTTGTCAGAAAAAACTGGACAACTGTGAAAAGCCACGAGAAGTTGAAGGAAGTCCCCCTTTTTGCTCTTAAACGTAATAAAAATCTGAAAGACAGCTTGGTGAGAGCTAACACGTACAAGACTACAGAAAAATCCTCTTTACGCACAATGCTTGATTTACACCCCCTTAAAGGGCATCATAAATGCGGAAATTGTACATCATGTGCGAGTTCTGTAGAGAGAGAATACTTCTCCTACCACGGTATGAAGATCAAACAGTCTGAATTCACTAACTGTAATACGCAAAATCCACGTCACAGTAAATAGCATATTATTTTCCTTTGTTAAATTTTGTCAGGAGTGACTTGCCGAAATGTAATGATGAGTGAAGTCTTTATTGCAACTGAAAGTGTGGTAAACTCAACACAACTTAAAATTAGGGGAGAGAATGTAGCCTAACAGCAAGGGCGGTCGATCTCATATCTGGGGAACCGGGTTAGAGTCTCGGCAATGACGCGCAACATCCTGTGATTCTGGGCAAATCACTTAATCTCCCCTGCCTAACAAAAATGAATGTGTAATGCAACTGGTGCTCATGTAAAGCGCTCTGATACCTTCTTGTTACGTTCGCGCATTATAAAACTACGACAAAAAATAAAATCCGACCCATGCTCGTACAGGGGGTTGTGCAGAGGTCAGACCATTCCTTCTCACCATAATCAGGCCCGAAGTAATGACATTTACAACTGAGTTCTTCTCAATCATTACCAAACTTTCCACTGCAAAATGGTTTTCATTGCCCTTTAGTAGTTTTCACAGCACATTTCTAGGTCACAAAACTCCTTTTTCAGACAGTACGTAGAGCTGCAAATAACCACATTGCCCAAATTGTCACAGGATCGTTATAATACCATGTCCTTCATGTAACACTATTCCAAGTTGCTGACATTTCTAAGTGCTAAGTTGTTACTAGAATAGGAGGCAGCCGCTGTCAACTGTAAGATGGATACCAATAAAAATGTTTAAAAAAGCGAGGAGAATTGGTGACCAGCAACAGCTTCTTCTTCAATATAAACAAATGTAATTCAGCCCTGATAATCACAGAATTGTAATTATTATTATTATGTAAATGAGCTTAGAGTGAACACATTTCCAATCACGTGTTCGACTCAAGCATTCTTCAAAAACAATTAAAGAACAAACTTGTATTAACCCTGCCTGAAGTTAATTAGGAATGCAACAGAACGTGCATTATTCATTACATTTAAGTATCACAGATTGAGATGTACTTTTGATTACCAAGGGAGCTTGCTTACCACTAAGCAGCTATTTGCAGCAACATAGAGCAACTCTAATAGCAGCACTGATCAACGTTATCACGCCAACGCGTTTAGTATTGAAAGCTGAAACAACCTTTGGTTCACGTGACACGAAAACCTTGAAATGTGTGCAGAGTGGACAGTTCGGGGAGGGAACAGTGCAAACACCCCTTGGGCTTTACACAACCTATATATGAGAGCTACAATGCCGGTTGTGGACACTCCTGAAAACAATAAGCAATCACATAAGGACAAAAACCAACAAGGACCACACAACTGACACCGGCGCACACAAAGGAGGGTGAGAAGACAGGTAGTCTTTAATTTACTTATAAAAAATAAACTCTGACACATGAATGGCATGTATCACAGTGTAGCAAATTCTTCTTTAAAAGATGCCTGCCAGATAGGGGCATGGCTTAGGCGCTCGCAAGATGGCCGCACCTTTTTGAAGCTCCGCAACTCAACGGAGCCGAAAGCTTCTTTACGGCAGCAGTTTGCTTCGATACTCTTCATGAAGCCGACTTTCTGAAGTCGGAACATCAGGGGCACAGGTACCTTATGTTCTAGAACCTCTATATGCAACGGCCTTGTTTTTAGCTCCCGCGACGCATTCTTTTCAGGACGCGGCAGCCATTTTGTCAATATGATATGTTCCGGCGCTAACGCTGAAGGAAGACACCTTCTTACCGAGTAGGGCGTCCCTCAGTAAATGAAGTTGTTTTGAGGCATTACCTTCCCTTGGCCAGCCCTATTACTGTACAGAGCCAAGTTTTCGCTGCCTGTTATTTATATAGACTTCTTTGGTGGCTTTTATCTGGGGTTTCTGGCCTTTTTAGTTTTGAAGCATTCTGCCTTTGCTTCAAATGACTAACCTTTCCCTTCTGGCAAACATGGTCCTGGTTTTTTATAGCCCACTTAGTCAGCGTTATATCTCCTGTCGGTTTTCTGTCCACTTTGGGTATTTACAAACCTATTTATGGAGCCTTCCCTTGCATCTGGCCAACGGAACATCACTTCCAATATGTCTTCTGCTCGCAAGGACTCCATTACCGCCTCAAAGCGACAGAAAAAAGAACCTAATTTCCCTACTAAGTCCCCATTATCTCTAACCCTAGAGGATTTAATGGACGAGATTAAGCTTATAAAGCCCTTTGTTATAGACACAAATGCCACTCTCCAACGAATGGAGGAAAAATGGTCCAACCTGGAATCCAGAGTGACGACGATGGAGCAGCGGATCAGCGACGTTCAGGATGTCTCCTCCAAGTTCGAGGCCATGTCTAAAGAAATTGTTCTCCTCAAACAACAGACCGTTGGAAAATCGAAATAGGAGGAACAATCTCAGAATTTATGGCATTCCGGAGGGGGCAGAGGGCTCGGACATTCTATCTTTTCTTAGGGTGCACATCCCTAAAGTTGTGGGCCTTAAGGAAGACACCAACCTCAACTCACAGCGCGCTTACCGCTTAGGCCCTAAATCTGGGGGTCTTTCGTCCTCCTCCTCAAATAATCATCCTATAGGGATTATTGTTCTCTTTCTGGAGTACACTGACCTTATGACGGTTCTGTCAGTGGCTAAACAACGAAAACAAATGTTGTGGTCAGGCCAGAAGGTATTCTTTTCTCAGGATGTGGCCCGTGCTACTGCTGATCGATGCAAAGAATTTCTTTCTCTCCGACCTGCTTTACGCTCCAGGAACGCTAGATATGGTCTTGTGCATACGTGTTTTTTTAAGGTTACCTACAGGGAAAGGACATTCTCTTTTGCTCGCCCGGATGATTTAAGGCAATTTATCGCCCGCCACAAGGGAGAGGAGATGGACCTTGGGAAAACTTAAACTGATACCATTTCTACACTTGCTGTAATTTCTAAGAAGGATTGTTGTTCGCGTTGTTAACTCCGTGTTTAACTCTGATGTTTCTTATATTCTTGTCTTTTTCAGATTGATCCATCATTACGTCTGTACAGATACCCCTCCCTGATGTATCCTTTCCCATGCGCCTCCTTCCTAATCCTAGTGCTTATAGTACCTCTTCCTTGTCGGTAAGTGATTATTCCAGTTATTGGTCTTACTTGTCGTTCTTCAGGCTCCTCCCTTTTACATTGTTTGCCTCCTGCTGTTCTTGATTCTATTTCCTTTTTCGTTGGTCCCTTCCTTTGGCTGTTGTTAGCTTATATATATCATTGCCTTATTTTTGGCCTTTGTCGATATTTCTGTTTTTGTCCATATGTTCGTCTCTTTGTTCGCACCTCCTCGCCTCTACATACTGTTTTTCTACACTTGTTGTGTACTTTTTCAACTTTGACTGAAGCTTCTCAGCTTTTTGTCAACTTCTCCTCCTATTTCATGCTCCTTTTTCTTTTTGGTTCAGTAGTTTTTGTCCCCTTTCCTCATTTATCCTTTTCCTTTTCCTTTATTTCATGTTTGACATTTCGTATTTATTTTACAGTGACTTATATAATGTTTCTGTTTTCACATTATGGTGATTTTCTATTCTACTCTTGTTTCCTTTTTCTTGTTCTTTTTTCTTTGACTTGTGGCTTCTTTCCCCCTTTTTCTTTCTCCAATCTATCATCTCTGATTATTTTGGTCTTTTTCGCATTTTCTACTTTTTTACTCTTTTCACATCCTTTTTCCTTACATGTTCTTACTGCACAGTTACTTATTTGTTGATTTCAGATTTTCGCATGTTGAATTCTCAATTTTGCTAATTTTAGAATGCTCATGGTGTTGCCTATTGCCTTTTTCTTCTCATGCTAACTGATAATGTTCGTAATGTCTCCTGGAATGTGAAGGGTTTACGTAATCCCGTCAAGAAACAAAGGGTACTTACCCACCTTTCCAGATTGTATTGTAAAATTGCGATGTTACAAGAAACCCATCTTAATGATAATGATATTAACTCCCTTAAAAAACAATGGGTTGGTCATGTGTATTGTTCCCCAGCTAAAGATAGGAAAAATGGAGTGGTGACACTATTTCATAAGTCCCTTTCCCTCACTATAGAAAAGGAGGAGAGGGATGCAGATGGAAGATGGCTTCTTCTTCATCTACTCATAAATGGTTCCCCTATCTCTCTCCTTAACATTTATGGTCCTACTGGTATAGATTCACAGTTTTAGCAATCCATGTCACATACTCTCCACTCATGTTCTGATTCCAACCTCTTAGTGGGTGGGGACTGCAATCAGGTCATGGACCCTTTCACTGACAGGAAATCCACCTCTAGATATATCCCCAATAAAATGCAAAAAACCTTTACGAGCGCTATTCGTTCAAGAGGTTTGGTAGACGCCTGGAGGATATATAATCCGGATTGTTTGGAATTTACTTTCTATTCTCCAGCACATAATTCTACATCCAGAATTGATTATATTTTTCTGAGCCCACACCTTCTCATTAACCTAAAACATGCTCAAATTGGATCCATACTGATTTCCGCTCACGCTCCTGTCTTTATTAATTTAGATCGCCCTTCTGTACCCTCTAAACCTTGTAGATGGTGCTTTAATAATTATCTACTCAAAGATCCTATTTCCATTGGGCGCTTCAAAGAGAGGGAGAGGATGTAGCCTTACGGCTAGAGCGGTCGACCTCGCACCTGGGGAACCGGGTTTGAGTCTCGGCGACGACGCTCAACATCCTGTGATTCTGGGCAAATCACTTAATCTCCCTGTGCCTCACAAAAATGAATGTGTCCTTCTGTAACAAAACTGGTGCTCATGTAAAGCGCTCTGATACCTGATTTCTCGGGTATAGTTTGCGCTCTATAAAACTACTAAAAAAAATAAAGATTTTTTGTCAGAATTCTTTCTCTTTAATGCCAGTCCAGATATACCTTTTCACACCATTTGGGACGCTTTTGAAGCGACAGCCAGAGGATTTATTATTGATTATGTGGCTGTTAAGAAGAGTATAGAGAGAAAAATCCTTTGGACTGGATTACTAGTGACAGTAGAACTGGGAGTTTAAACCCTGACAATATCATACAACACACACTCAAATACTATCACTACAGATATACCTTTGGGAAAACTGATCATACATCTGGAAAACAATCTAAACAATATACCACATATTTGGAAAAATATCAAAATCTTTTATTAAAAAATCTCATAGATCATAAAAAACCACAGCAGCATAGATCATAAAATTACAGTGCACAACATATCTAAATGAGCTTACACAAACTCCTAATTATAATTCATACACATATGCATCAAAGAACAAATTTAAAAAAAAGGGCTTAAAAAGACATATGAGAGTACATAGAAATAGACAAAAAATAATATGTCATTGAAAATCCAACCATCCGTGATTACACAATTTCTAGGGCTGGAGCCCGGTATATCTCACTTCATTAAATACTCAAAGGCCCAGACCGTGACACAGATTAAGTTGTATTCAAAGGGGCGTCGACGCGTTTCGATGGCTAGTAGATGATACCATCTTTATCAAGACAAGCAGATTCCGGCTCTCAAAAGATTAAAAAGCAACAATGCTGTAGTCAAAACACACCTATACTCAATGAGGAAGGCCACTTTAATTTCCAGACACTATTATGGTCATGGGAGGATCAAAATAAATCCTTCTGTCATCCAAAATGAAGAAGTATATATATATCTGGATTATTAATGTTGACTAGCCGACTCGTTTTTCGTACCACCAGGAAGTAATGGTTCAGAAATGAACTTTATCTCTCATCAATTCCTTAGTCACTGATCAGAGATTGACGTGAGTCTAGGATTTAAATTTTATGTCCTTAGTACTTATTTTCGTAATTTCATCTGGCTTCCACGTACCCTTTTATAATTAGGATTTGTGGCAATATTGTCCATTCACAGTGGCGTCCTCCTGATGGTGTATAATAACGGGAGAAAAAGCTGTTAAGAAGAAACAATATCTTAAGGAATCTGTCTCCTTACTATCCTCTATTAAACAGCTGGAACATACTTATTTCTCCTCTAATGATGAGGCTACTCTTAAGAAATTGGTCCAAGCAAAATTGAATTTTAATAGGAAATCAACAGAGGAACGTTACTAAAAATTAATTCCAAATGTTATGGTGGTCGCAATAGAGCCGGTAAATTGCTGGCAAACTATTTGAAGGTCAAATCTCAAAGATCTAAAATAGTCAATATCATCAATGATAACGGTGTTAATCACTTCAAGGATTAGGAAATATTGAAGTGTTTTACTGATTTCTATAAGACCTTATATACTCCTGAATCTTCCCCTTCTGACACTGCTTTGGATGCATTTTTTGATTTGTTGCCTCCTCGCTCTTCCCCCTCCCCCGACTGTTCTATATTAGATAAAGACTTGTCACTCTCTGAGATTAAGTTAGCCTTTGCCAAGTTACCCAAGGATAAGGCCCCTGGCCCGGACGGCTTTACAGCTGAATTCTATTCTTGTTTCTCACAGACTCCTCTTCCCCATCTTCTATCTCTTTTTCAGCACTTTATTTCTCACAATGAGGCTCGTGGCTCCTTTCTTGAAGCCATGATTTGTTTAATCCCCAAAAAAGATAAGGATCCCTCATCCTGTGCCAATTACTGCCCTATTTCTTAAATCAATTTGGATTGTAAGATTTTTGCTAAGGTGCTGGCCCTTCGTATCAATCAGGTAATTCCGAATTTGATTGGCTCTGAACAGACGGGGTTTGTTAAAGGATGGACATTGGCAGACAATTCCAGAACTATTCTAAATATCATCCATCTTGCATCTAAGAGTTCCTCCCCTGTTGCAGCCATAACCCTCGACACGGAGAAAGCTTTTGATCTCATCCATTGGCTTTTTATGATGCGCGCACTCAAATGGCATGGTTTTGGTCCCGCTATCCTGTCTTTTATAAGTTTGTTATATTCTTCCCCAACCACTTCAGTTTTTGTTAATGGATCTCAATCTTCCTATTTTACTCTCCAACGAGGTCCCCGTCAAGGATGCCCTCTTTCTCCCTTGCTCTTTATCCTATCGCTTGAACCTTTTCTTCATTATCTGCGACATTCCTGCGCCTTTCGGGGTTTTGCACATAAGGCAATTGAAATCAAGTTTACTGCCTATGCGGATGACATTTTGCTGTATATCTCTGATCCCACTACCTCTTTGCCTGCCTTTACAGATCTTTTATCTTCGTACGCCGCCTTGTCAGGATATAAGTTAAACTTTTCCAATTCAGAAGTGCTTCCAATAAACAAATACTGTTTAAAAAGTATGTTCGACGGAACTGATTTCAAATGGAACATTAATAGCATTTCATGCTTGGGGATCAAATACTCTACTTCAATTGTTAGAACGGTTCAGCTTAATTTGGAAGATGTTTTATTAAAAGTGACCAGCATGGCAGAGAAATGGTCTCCCTTATTTTTGTCATGGTGGGGTAGACTGGACTCAATCAAAATGATGATGCTTCCTGTTATCAATTTTTATTTGTCCATGTTACCAGTGAAACTTCCATTAACATTTTTCAAAACTCTCAATGGTGTTTTGAGTAAATTTTTCTGGAATAACCGGAAGGCTCGCATCTCTTTATCCTTCCTGTCTGCACCTGAGGACTGGGGAGGTGTTAATTTTCCCAATTTTTGCCAGTACCACTCCTCCTTTTTAATTCGTCAAATGTTGCCTTATTTATCCTTCTCGGAAGAACCCCCTGTATCGGTTTGGCATAGATTGGAGGAATCCGTGGTTCAGCCGTTTATTTTTTCTTCGTTAGCCAATTTCGCTCCTCCTCCTCGCTCATTTAATTCCCCAACCATCTCTAAATTTATTTCAACCTTTCATCTGGTCCTTGGCAGATCTCTTACATCTCTACAAATGTTCCTGGATTCACATCTCTGGCATAACAAATCCATTAAACTTTCAAACCGCACTATTTTTTGGAAAGATTGGGCAGCTAAAGGGATCATTCAGGTTAAACATTTAGTACAAGGTACTCATTTTCTATCTTCTCAGGAAGTTCAGTCTAAATTGTGCCTGCCTGCCTCTTACCTTCTTAGGTAAGACTCTTTAAGATTGCTTTTAACCCATCAGTTTTCTCTTCTCTCTGGATCTCCCTCCTCCTCATCAGACCCCCCATTAGAACCACTATCTACTTCTCTTTCTGTTTGGGCCTCTCATATCTACAAATTTCTTGACTTCTCTCTTTCCAATCGCCCTATGAGTAAAATTGAACTTTTATGGGAATCAGATTTACAGCGTACCCTCTCTGTACACACATGGAACTCTCTTTGGACATAAATCCACCACACCTCCTGTACTGCTAGCACCACCAAAACTCTTTATTATTTTTATCATAGGTTGTTTTTAACCCCATTCTCTCTCTCCGAGTACAGTTCCGACTTGTCCCCCAACTGCTGGTCCTGTAAAAACACCCCTGGCACATTCCTACACTCCTTTTTTCTTTGCTCTAGCATTTTCTCTTTTTGACCAAGGTATGTAAATCAATCACCTCCATTTGCTCTATCAATTTTCCTTTCGATATCTACTCCATATTTTTGGGCAGTAATTCTGTAAATTGGTTTAGTGCTCACAAGATGGGCAAGTTTGGGGATTTGTTAATTGCCATTGCCTTTCAGGTAATTACCTCCAACTGGAAGGATGCCACTAAGGTTTCTTTTTCTGCTTGGTGGAATCTTCTCTGTTATCACCATAGGCTGGACAGAGCTTCTGCCACCACATCTCAACAACTCCTTCGAAAAGAAGCCTTTTGGTCTCCACTCACCAACTATTTATCCTCTTCTGCACTACGCAACAATGACAGTTCCTTTGTCTTTCAGCCGCCATGAGTATTACGTTACATTTCTCTTATACTGTTCTTATTAGATAATGTACAGTTCCTACCTTGTTATCAGGAATGTATAGTGTTTGTTATCAGATAATTTTATCTATTACATCTGGTACGGATGTTGATTTATTTCTATTCTTTTTGGTCTGTTTCCTTTTTTCCCCTTTTCTCTCTCTCTCTCTTTTTCTTTCTTTCTTTCTCCAAAACAAAAAACGTAAAATGCTAATTTGTTAAGGTTCACAGCTCGTCATTATTGCTTCCAGCCTTTGGTTTCAGTTTTCTACAAGGTAGTTGTCCTACTTTTTCATCTTACCTTGCTTATACATACTGTGTGATATTATCTGCAATTCTTTTATAATTGTTGATGTAATGCTGCACCTTTGTTCGTACTTGCTTTAATAAAGCTCTTTAAACTAAAAAAAAAAAAGATGCCTGCCAGATATAGCCATGTCCAAGGGTTCGAAAACTAAAGTGAAGCAAAATGAGATGAAATAGAGCAAAGCAATAACAAAAATTACAGCAGGTGCCACTGCTTCCCGCTATTTTTTCACAACATAAAAGACACCAGAGACATGCTCCCCATAAACAGTAAAGTCAGAACAAAGTGTGTTACATACAGATGGAGATTGTTAGAATGCAGGCATGGACCTGGTGACAATTTGAATGATCACAGGACATTATCAATTCCATGTATTACAGGAAGAGACACAGGATACAATAGCCTACGCTATCCTCACTAACAATTCCAAATCATACACACAAGGTTTGTTAGGTATTTTGTACAGACAGGTATTTACTGCCACATGGTATATCACATATCACAATATTTTTAGCCAAAGACACCTCACCCACTGCTGATCATGGCATGCTTCATCATCGGTGCTCTCTCCACACCCAGGTAGGTATATATCACTTGGATGGATTCAAACACGGTCTGAAATATTATCAAATGGACAGGAACAGGCATCTAGGTTTGTTAAGAATGTCTGGGGGTATACCCAAGACACTTCTTTTTCTTTTGTACCTCTGACACGGTTAAAAACAGTTAGCCTACTGTCTTCTGAAAATAATGCTTTAAGGATCCTATTCTACAACATCGACTGCAAATGCAACAAAGACTTCAACATGCACTGCAGGGCTGGTTTACACCATTTATGAACTGGCAATGTTACTTTTATTTTGTTATTCATAGAACTAACATGCTGATATGTGAAAGGGCCCTTCATTCTGTGACACATTCTGCAATTGTTTCGTCATGCACAGGCAGCTGTGGTGCTAAAACCTTGACATGCATATGAATTTTAATTGTGTGAGAAGTAAATCAGATGTATGTCACAACTCACATGCCTATGGGCAATGTGAAAAGGGTTTATTGCACCTCTCCTCCTCCGGCTTTCACTATGATACATGGCACGAGTCGCAGCAGCATCACTCGCGGGTGGGGGGGTTGCGCGGGGTTGTGGGGGTACGCGGGGGGTGTTTAATTAAACATTTTTTAAAACTTACCTTCCCGGGTACCGCAACGCTGCTGCTCCTGGCCGGGTCCCGTTTTCCTGCTCTCCTACTGAACAGGAAGCAGACAGCCTCCCTCCCCTCCCCTAAGCCAATCACAACGCTGCAAAGGCAGCGTTGTGATTGGTAAGGACGGCGCCCAGCAGGGGCCCCTATGGGGAGGCCACTTTCTCTATGTAGGCTGCATGCAGCCTACATAGAGAAAAGTCAGAGTGCGCATGACTGGTTTGGTTGGCACCCAGAGGGCCGGCCAAACAGTCAAGGCCCGTAACATTGGGCAAGCCACTCCTCCCCGACCCGCCCGCCCCTAACCAGGCATACCCTTCTGCACTTCTTGCAGTGCGAGAAGCAGAAACATAAAATGGTATTTAAAATACCATTTTATGTTTCTGCTTCTCGCACTGCGAGAAAGCAGTGGGGTGACGCTCCTCCGCCCTAATGGAGGAGCCGCCCCTGCATGGCACCTGTGTAGGGAATGAATATAAGATTTGAAGGGCATGTCCTCTGTGTGAACAAATGTAATTGCAAATGGGAGAGATCAGTGTTACACACATACTGAGAAGGATATTAATTGCATACGATGTTGTGCATTGCTTACCTGAAGTTGACTGATCTAGTTCAAAACTGTTCTGCCTCATAAACCACAGTCCAGCTCAGGAACACAGCAGTTGTTTACTGTTCGGCGGCAGTGAGCTGTTCCTGGCTCTCAGGATCACGACCTGCTGCTATGACTGCCCTGCATTTCTGCACCAATTATTCCTCAGTGCAGCTCCTCTTTTAATGTCACCTCACTTCACCTTGTCCAGGGCTACGTTTCACAAGGTCACTTTTTTCAGGGAGATTTAAACAGTTGGTCCTGATATTTTGTATCCTCTGTTATGAGGATCTCAACCTCCTTTCCATCTGCAAATTTTAACTTGGGTTCCAAAACTTTGGTGCTCTGGTATGTCTCCAAACTCTCTTGGGTCTCCTTCTGCTCCAGTCTGCCAGAATCTGCCATTTGTAGGAGCCTTCTCATTCATAATCAGATCCCGAGCAATCTTATGCTATTTTATGCCTCGCTTTGATTTTATGCAATGTTATTTATCTCTAGTGCAAACCAAACAGCACACCATGCTGATTTATTTTAGCGTCTGTCCATACAATGTCAACATCTCAGCATTATGCATAGTCAATGTGATCCTGCACTCTTTCGTATTATTTGCAAAATGCAGTGTTGTTCATTTTCATGCAGTGCTCTGCTAGCAAACCTTAGTAAATCTTGGCCAACATTTAGAAATAAGAGTTGATGGTTTACTCTTGTGATTTATAAATAACACGATCTAGGGCAATGACAAAAGCAGAAATGTTCATAACAACTTAATTTGGTAGCTATGTTCTTCAAAGCGGTTCACTGACAAAATATTGATGTTAAAAATATAGAAGTAAAAATTATCGATGCAAAAATATAGAATGCAAAAATATCGACTCCCTATACTTAAACAGGTAAGTACAAAATTATCGAGAAAAAAATATCGATGTAAAAATATAGTTGTACAAAATATTGAATTTTATATATATATATATATATATAATAAAATAATAAATAGTAAATATATTAAATAATAACATTAATATAAAAAAGTAGATTTAATATAAGTTTAAAAAAATATAATAAATAAACGTACTTAAAAAAGTTAAACACACATACATAATAATTCATATATATTTACTTTGAAACAATTAATAAACTATGAATTTTAATTTATTTTATAATTTAAAAATTATATAAAAATTTACAAAAATATATATGTATATATATATTCACTGAAAAAACCATAGGTTTCAGGCACGTTATAGTTAGAAATTAGCATTTAAAAAACCTTACAAATTCACCGAAAAAACCATAGGTTTTAGGGACAGTTATAGTTAGTTGGACATGGCACTCGTACAAAACCCGTGAAATTCCCCCGTTATAGTTAGTTCAGCTAACTATAACTCGCGCCCCCGCAATGCACTGCTGATGACGTCACATATTACATCACTCATGACATGGTCAGTGACATCACTGATGACATCACTGATGACATCTCAAATGACATCACTGATGACATCATCCACGTGATAATCTGATGCACCTCCTCATACCCTAATATAGCCTTTGATACACCCACTCTAAATTACAGACTGCCATTCGCAAAACCATAGACACTCCAACACCAATAACTACATACCCACTCACTGATTCTTAGGTCTACACACACACATCCACTCACTCACCCGTACAGTCACTCATACTTACTTACTTCAGGATCAGTACTGGGCTCAAAGATGCAGCACTGAGGTCTCTCCTGATAACAGGTGAGTAAATCGGAATTCGTAGTTCGGCTGATTTTAGAGGAATATTTGCACAATGGTGAAGGAAGGGGGTGGGGCCTGAGGTGACATGTCTGCAAACACGCCCTGTGGCGCGTTTTAAGTTGGAGAATTAATTCCTCCTCAATCCCGAGGGTCCCTAGGGGCCAACTAGCCCACCAGATACCTCCAGTATGTGCCAGAGAGTTGCGTTGTAGAGAGGTGTTCAGAGGCCACGCCCCTTTTTACAACACTCTGCAACACAGCTCCGTGGCGCTTACTGGAGGTACCTGGTGGGCTAGTTGGCCCCCAGGGACCCTCAGGATTGAAGGGAATTTAATTCCCCATCTTAAAACGCGCCACGGGGCCTGTTTGCACACATGTCACCTGAAGCCCCGCCCCCTCCCTTCACCACTGTGCAAACGCGCCCCGTGGCGCGTTTTAAGTTGGGGGATTAAGTCCCCTTGAATCCTGAGGGTCCCTGGAGTCCAACTAGCCCACCATGTACCTCCAAAAAGCGCCACAGAGCTGCGTTGCAGAGAGGTGTAAAGGGGCGTGGCCTCTGTACACCTCTCTGCAACGCAGCCCACTGGCGCATACTGGAGGTTCCTGGTGGGCTAGTTGGCCCCAGGGACCCCCAGTATTCAAGGGGAATTCGTTCCCCTCTGCAAACACGCCAGGGGCGCGTTTGCAGAGTGGTAAAGGAAGGGGGGGGCCTGCGGCACGATCGTTTTTTTTTTTTAATTTCTTTTTTTTCCGAAGTGGGGCTGTGTGGCCCCCCTTCCTTTTTCCTTTTTTTGGGCCCTGGGGACCCCATCCCCCAGGGCCTTACCCCTTTTTTTTATAAAAAGAAACGGGAAGGGGGCCGCGTGGCCCCCCTCCCGTGGCCGATTCTGGCCCCGGGGACCCCATCCCCTGGGGCATGGCCACACTTTTTATGATTTTTTTAAGGAGGGGGGCTGCGTGGCCCCCCTCCTCAGGCCTCCTTTTGCCCCGGGGACCCCATCCCCTGGGGCAGGCCTTTATTTTTTTAATTTATTTTTATTATTTATTTTTTTTTGGGGAGGGGGCCGCATGACCCCCCTCCCGGGCCACTACTTGCCCCAGGGACCCCATTCCCCGGGACTGGCCCTATCCTTTGGGGACCGTGGGGGGACCCCAACTCCCCCATGGTCCCGCCGGCTCCCCGCGTCCTGCGGGAGCCGGCATTGCTTTTCCACATGGGGAGCTGCTAACATGCAGCTCCCCATGTGGAAAGCAATCTGCTTTGAATTTTGGAAGAGAGAGCAGGTTTCCTGCTCTCTCTTCCAAAATTCAAAGCAGTTTGCTATGACAGGACGGGAGCCGTGAGGCTCCCGTCCTGTCATACTAAACAGCAGTGTCCCGGGGGTAGGCACACTGCAGGAGCCGGCCCTGGGGGGTGGCGGTCCCCAGGGCCATCAAGGGCTCCAGGAGGGGGCCACGCGGCCCCCTCCCAACATCGTGAAAGCCCCGGGGAGGTGGTGGTCCCCGGGCTTCGGGGTCCAAAACGGACCCTCACATTTGTTTAATTAGTGCCCCGGGAGGTGGCGGTCCCCGGGGCGTGTGGGGGGCTCGAGATATGTACACTTTGAATGTTGACCCGTGCAATGATAAAGCTGCATTTCTCCGAGTTGGAAGCAGTAAGAATGGGAGAATGTGAAACAGCGTAAAGGGATGTTAAACAACCTTCATAGTGCATTTTGGAACTTGCAGTTGACAAGTTGACTACGTAACACATTGTAGTCCCGTCAGGCGCTTAAAGATAGAGCGTCACGCAGTTCACCAAAAAAGTCTCACCTGTGATCAAGGCTACACGATAGCTGAAACGCGTAAGGAAGGACATTGATTTGAAAACCCCGTGTTTTTTCCTGGGTGTTCTGGCAAATAAAGTGCTTGTTATTTCAAGGAAAAGGAAGTGTAAACAAGTTTGTGCAAATAATTTGAGAATCTTGATTGTAAACATTTTCATAACGGAGGTTGGGGGTGTTAGGGATAGCAACATTAATACAAATTTCTATTGATTCCATAGGGCCTCCAAAATTAATTAAAACAATTCATACAATTTCATTCAAAAAATCAAAGAACCATTGAAAATTTAACTATCAAAAATATAGATAAAAAAGATTTTTCAATGTTAAAAGTTCAATGATAAAATTATGTATGTTAAGTACAAGATTAATATGATATATGTATATGGCGGTCGCCAGTAGGTAGTTATAGTTAGGACCTTGTTTCTATTCAAAAAGCGTTTTTTCTTTTGCCAATATCTCTGGCTCCGTTTGATGAATCTTAGCGAAATTTCCTAAACTAATGACCAGTTCCGGTCAGCTGCTGTCGTGAAAGTTTCGGGGTGATTCATCAAGCGGGGGCTGAGAAAAAGGGGGGTCTTAAAACGCGTTTTCCCCATGTTAATTTCCATAGGAAATTTTGGAACAGGCTACAGTCCGAACTGCTGTACGGAATTACACCAAATTTGGCAAAAAGGTAGCTCATGGTTCAGAAAGTGCCCTTTTTTTAAATGGTGTAAATCCGTTCAGTAGTTCCTGAGAAATTCAAAAAAATTTTTTTTATATATCTGAGCACAGAGGAGGAGTCGCAAACCCTCCCGAGCACGAGCTTCATTCTGATTGGCTACCAACACTCCAAACCAGAGTGTGTTGGCAGCCATTTTGTGACTCAGTAGAAGCGAGTCATATCCAAAAGGTAGAAAAAGGTTTTAAATGTAGGAAAGGGGTCAGGGTAGAAACACTCTGATCCCCAGGGCCCAAAAAAGCATTTTGTTTTTGCTTTTTTGGCAAAAGTCGTGCTGGGTACGCGAATCCGGCTGAGAAAATGTAAAAAAAACAAAGCGCGGACTCCCATGCTTCATTTTCTATAAGCCCCCGGGTGGGCCAGGTCCTGGGGCAATGGTAAATGTATTAGTGGGGGCCCATGGGGGCCCCTGCAGCATTGGGGACCGCCACCTCCCCGGGGCATTTACATTTTTGTGTGTGGGGGCCTTGTGGGACATTGCTGTTTGCTATGACCGGGCAGGAGCACGGCTCCCGTCCTGTCATAGCAAACACTGCTTTGCTTCAAGAATTGCTTTTGGGCAAGGTGAGCTGCATGTTAGCAGCTCCCCTTGCCCAAAAGCAATGCCGGCTCCCGCAGGAGGCGGGGAGCCGGCAGGGACCATGGGGGCATTGGGGCTCCCCCCACGGTCCCCATCGTTGAGGGCCAGCCCCGGGGGATGGGGTCCCCGGGGCCAGATGTGGCCCAGGGGAGGGGGGCCACACGGCCTCCCTCCCAGGAAAATTCTTAAAAAAAAAAAAAATACAAAGGAAGTCCGGTCCCGGGGGATGAGGTACCCGGGGCCATGATTGGCTTCAGGAGGGGGCCACGCGGCCCCCCACCCGAAAAAAAATGCAGGCTGGCCATGCCCCGGGGGATGGGGTCCCCAGGGCCAGTAGTGGCCTTAGGATGGGGGACCACGCGGCCCACCTCCATATTTTTTTTTTTTATACAAAAAATTGGCAGGCCCGGGGGATGGGGTCCCCGGGGTGAATACCGAATAATGGAATTAGTTTTTTTTTTTTTCTATTTGGACTCGCGAATCCGACGCAGCTCTCAGCACGGCCCCCCATGTAACGTTGCGTTGGATTCGCGAATTCACCTCAAATAAATAATTTAGTGGTATATAATTTAGAAGGTAGTGTTGTATTTGTGAAGTTGTTTTGAAGAGGAACTGTGATTGAAGTTAATGACAAGATTACTATTGATAGAGTTGTTAAAAATATATAAAATTAAAAATTAATAGTTAAACTTGAAAAGTGTGTTGTGTTGTAGTACATTGAATTCATGCCTTTGCAGATTCGCGATGGATTCGCGAATCCTGAATTTAAAAAAAAGTATGTATGTTTAAATAAGAATAAGATTTACTATTGTGTTATAGGGTGGGTCTAAAAAGAGCCCTTGTTTTCATTAAGAGTTTGTTGTAGCTACATGTAAGTACGGATGCAGAGCTTTAGGTTGTTGAGAAAGACTCTGTTCCCATGATCTGTGAAGTGTACTCCATCACTTCTGTAGATGTCATCCATATCAAAACGTAGATTGTTGTTATAGATGGAGCCCATCCTATGGTCTCTAAGGTAAGCAGAAACAGCTTTATTGACATTCTTCCTAGCTTTTTCAATCTTTGGACAGAATTGAGTTGACCACTTCCATTTCTGTATTTGGCATATATTAGAGTATACAAAGACAGTTTGGGGGAAAAGCAACATCAATTGTGCAAAGGTATCCTTCATGAGCATTTCTAGTCCTACCCCAGTCAATGTGCCTAGGTCATTGTCACCACAGTGCACAATCATGAGGTCAGGGGGTTGGAGATGCAAAAAGGTTTTAACCAAAGGCATCAATTGGTACCACTTTAATCCTCTCTGTGCAATCCATTTAATATCCCCATTTTGCAAAGCTAGGTCTTTGACAATACCTCTGTGTTCAGCATACCTTTTGTACCAGAAAACATAGCTGGGCCCAACAATCCATACTGTAAGCATCTTGAAGGGATGTCAGGAAGTAATGAAAAGATGTCTGTAGCTGAGGTAGACAGTTGGTAGAATGAGATATATCTAAAATGGTGAACAAGATGCTGTTTTTTAAAAAGTACAGAATTGATTGGCTGTTTAAGAACATTGTACACTGAAAAATAGGGTGCATGTTACTTTCTTTAAAAAGCATGTTTGTTATTGGTCTGTAAAAAATGTTTGAAAGGTACAGTAGATAGGATAAGGTCATATTTTGTAAATGTCAACCACACCTGCTGTTTGCATTTGCAACATTGTGTTGTGAACTTGAAAATATGGTGAACTTGTGACCTGTTAGTTCAGTTGAATGTTCCATGAACTGTTACTATGGAAACTGGCATCAAGCAGAATGGGGGAAGCGTTGAATGTTATCTGTGGTTTTCAAATATGGAATTGTAATTTATATATAAGTGATATGTTATTAAAGTTAAATTTCCCAAGTCAGTACTATGTTTAAAAGTGGTGTGTTCTTAAAAAATAGTGGTATTTTTATTTGTAATACATTTTTGATCTCCTGTATGGATTTGCGGCTCCATCGTGTTGGTGCACGGTGGAGTCACGACTCCAAATATTTCTAGAAGCAGTTTGGGCACTTTTAGAAGTCAGTTGGTAAAGGTTAATATGTCTAACCAATAGAAATGTGTTTTATAATTTCAAATAATGTAGGAAGCAATGGGATTTGTTACTTACATGTATTTGTGTGGAGAAAGAGAGGGAAAGTGTTGTGAACAGAAGTAAGTCCATTCCAAGTAGTTTCTTTAGTATATTTATTCCAAGATATGACCTTAAGCAAGAGCCCCACCAGGAGCAGCCTCCCTGCTGCTCAGCCCATACACCAACTGACATTCTCACTCATCCAACATCCCACAGTCACCTCTCACACCAACATTCCATTCCACATTCACACTGGCTGAGCAGCAGGTATAACACATCTCCCTTTTTTACACAAACGAGAATCAACTTCAAATGAATCACAAAAAGAATGGTGCATGCAAAAGATGACAATACAATAAAAGCAGGGAGTTGATCCCCAGAGGCTGGACAATTATAGGCCAATATCTCTCCTCCCCTTTTCGGCTAAGGTGTTGGAGAAACACATAGCAAAGACTCTTAGCTTCTTCATTGAAAAAACAAACTTCCTAGATCCACATCAGGCTGGTTTCCGCGCAGCCCACTCCACGGAGTCCATTATTCTGTCTGTAATGGATGACCTAAAGTGGAAGGCAGATGTCGACAGCACTCAAGCACTGATTCTCCTGGACCTGTCTGCAGCCTTTGATACTGTCAACCACAACATCTTGGTGGACCTTCTGGCTGCAGCAGGTCTCAGTGGTACGGCCCTGAAATGGTTTCAATCATTTCTTGCAGATAGAAAACAGTCAGTTTGGCTCTCTCCGTACAAATCGGGCACAGTAAATCTGAAATGTGGAGTGCCACAGGGCTCATCCCTATCCCCACATCTTTTCAATATTTATATCCGTCCTCTTATCGTTGCGTTACGACAGATGGGAGTGCAAATCTACAACTATGCTGATGATATGCAGCTAGTCTTCCCCATCAATGAATCTATAGAGTCTCAGGAATTTCTTAAAAATCCATGCTGTTCATCATGAAATGGATGAACAAAAATCAATTAAAGCTAAATGCCGAAAAAACAGAAATCATCATCCCCCACAATAAACTCCAGCATTGGACCCCCGCCCACTGGCCCTCTGAGTTAGGCCCGCCTCCGGCATTAAAAAACTTGATAAAAAGCCTAGGCATACACATTGACTCAGACCTAAACATGAATACGCAGATTGGAGCAGTTACCTCCGCTTGCATCCTCCAACTGCGTAAACTGAGGAAAATCAGAAGATTTTTCAGTAGAGAGGCATGTATCCAAATTGTCATTTCTTTGATTATGTCAAGAATTGATTATGCTAACTCTATATACCTAGGTCTTCAGCGCAATCAGATACATCGTCTACAGCTAATACAAAATCAGGCAGCCAGAATTATATTCCAACAAGACAGACGTTGTCACATCAAGCCGCTGCTAAAAGAGTTGCACTGGCTTCCAGTGGAGCAACGTTTCAAGTTTAAAGCCGGTTGTATTCTTTTTAAAGCCTTGCACGGGATCGGCCCTAAGTACATTTCATAAAAAATTCACAAGTACATCCCCCACCGTACTTTAAGATCTATGCACATGAACTACCTAGAGTTCCCAGTTTGTAGACGAAAAAGAACAGGAGGCTCACGCTTCTCAATATTAGGACCCAAACTCTGGAACGCCCTTCCGCTCTCATTGAGACTTGAGTCAGATCTCTTTCTTTTTAGGAAGACGTTGAAGACCTGGCTCTTCACCCAAGCATACAGTTAGACCAGGACCATCCGTACCAGTAACTCCTTCAGGAAAGCAACTCCGTCAGCGCCAAGAAACTGTTGGTGAACGAGCGCTATAAAAGTTCCCATTAACATAACATAACATAACATAACAATAATTGCATGCAGCAAAGGGGCAAGAAAGCAATTTCAATGTAATACATGTAGAGATGATAATGTTGGAAAATATACATGTATGCTAGATAACAAAGAATAGGTTTATGAAAGAGGAACAAAAACGCAATCCAGCAATCAGAGCAAATAAGTGCCACACAAGCACACTCACCACATCTCCCTTTCCACAATACAATCCAAGTGAAGGCAAAACACGCGCTACCATGCCACAAAACACAAGCTAAACCCCAATACCAAAGCAAGCTGACTGGCCAGGCCAACAAGAGGTAGAAAGGGTACCAACAGGAAAGCATGGTAGGAAACCAAACTGACAAGAGATTCAAAGCGGTGAAAGGTCATTCCACAGGGAACAATCGGCAGAAACATTGCCCTCCACCCTTACCTGTAGTAAGGGTGGTAAGTGTGACAAAGAAAATGCACACAGAACCTAGAACAGAACAATGTAGTTCCACAACCTCATAGAATAGAAACATTAGTCACCCGGAGGGCGGAACGTGAGGAAAAACTCCACACGGAACCTAAACAACTCTGCAAGCAGTAATCTCAGCACTTCTCCCAATGCTAGTTGAGGTGGAATGTGTGGGGAAAAAAAACACCACACGGTACACAAGCAAGCATACAGCATTAAAGAAAAGGAATCTAAAAAAAAAAACTTCCCCAAACGCCAGTCAGGGAGAAATGTGTGGGAACACACCACACAGCACAACGAACACCTAGAAACTTCAGAACTTCCCCCAACACCAGTCGGGGTGGAATGTGTGGGAATCACACCACACGGAACACAATACATCCATACAACGATGGGTAGTTATACATCACCAACCCATAACCACGTAAAGTGAGAGAAAGCAATACCAAGGGCAGAAGCATGCAAAAACGCAGACACACATCACGATAAACCCTATAACCAAAGGCGTACTTGGTAGCAAAATATAGAATAGCATGTAACATGAAAGGACCAAGCAGAAACTCCACCCAAACATAAAGTTGATGCTTGTAGCACACTAACCCTTAACCACGTAAAGTGGGAGAAAACACTGCAATATCCTGAAACGAAAATAAGAAAGTAACATTCACTCTACATATACTAGTGGTAAAGCAAAAACTTTCAGCAGAATAGGCAAATAATGAAATGAAACTGCATTCAATTACTACACAATAATGAAAAGCGGAACTCCATCTGGGTGACATGACGCACGAAGTAAAGTAAAGAACAGAAGTGCATAAATCAAATGTTCAAGATAGAAGATGCGTGACGGTAGAGTCAATCTTCTGACACAATGCTCCTCATGAAGAAAATGCCAAGTAGAAACGATGACTTCGACGTGGAGCATGTACGAGAGGCAGTGAACAACAAAAGAAAAAACACAGTACCTTCATCCATGTTGATTCTTCCTGTTAAAACAGGAATTACAGTCTTTCTCTTCCTCAGGACTGGAAAAACACAAAATAAAGATGCAGGCCCAGGGGAAATACTGCAGAGCCTGATGTGGAAAGAACTTGTTGCAGGACGACGGCCAAATTAACTTTATTGTCACGTAATAGGGAGGAAAAAAAAACGTGGTTGGCAAAGCATGTAGCACATTTCACCAGAGCTTGAAAGAAATAGCCAATCCCAAGATGGCTGCACGTAATTGACGCCGTGCAGGATGGCTAGCGGCATGTTGTAGCAGCTGGGCGTTAACACGCAAGCCTGAGAACCATGGAGGCAGTGAGATAATGGAGAAGTGCAGCGTCACAGGAGGGAGACGAAATGCAGTGTGTGTATTGCAGGTAAGGTTGCTCGAGCTGGGGAACCAGTACATTTGAAGAAAAAAAAATGCACGCTCCCAACGGTGACAACGCTGAACACTCTCAACACAAAAAAAAATCACGGACAAAAAAAAAAAATCGCCTCAGCAAAGGCACCGGGGAACATCAGTGCACACGCAATCCAGGCGCACCCCGAACAAGAGCGGCATGAGAGGCAGTCAAAGATGCGAAACAAGCTGTCCGAAGAAAGGGTACCATCACCTAAAAAAAAAAAAAAACATGTTGGGATAAGAAATCCATAAAGTTCACACAGAGTTGGAACTGTCACAGGGCAAAGCAGGCATCTGGCTGCAGTTGGAACCGGCAACACCTCATTGAAACTCCACTAGAGAGAGACACGGTCCCAATATAGCGGAACAAGTACAGCACATTGAAGGCAACAAGGCAGAGAAAACAAAGTGAAGCATTAATGAAGAAAGGTCCAGCACAGTTGAAGTGGACACAGCACATCCATGCACACCAGGTATGGTGACACCAAGCAGAATCCCCAAATCTTGGCAGACCGCAGGAAAGGCGGACAGCAGGACAAGCAGATAACAGGACAGGCAGGTAGCAAGAACTGGACGCTCATCAAGGAAACTGCACTTCTGGAGACACTGTCCCAAAGTGACAGGACAGGGACCACTGTCCCTAAGGAGAAGGGGAGGGAGCAGGAAAGTAGAGCACGGACTGGCACAGAGAAGTTGGGGCGACTGATGTAGGGGTCACTGGTGGGGCTCACTCAGGGGTGCCAGTATGCTTTAAGTCTGTAGCTTGTAGTTTTAAGAGGTTTTAAGAGGTTCTTTACCTTGTAATCTCTCCAGGATGTAAATTTCAGTAGTTCATCACTCAGGTTCTTTTTCCAGATCGTCGCCAAAATGTTGTGAACAGAAGTAAGTCCATTCCAAGTAGTTTCTTTAGTATATGTATTCCAAGATATGACCTTAAGCAAGAGCCCCACCAGGAGCAGCCTCCCTGCTGCTCAGCCCATACACCAACTGACATACTCACTCATCCAACATTTCACAGTCACCTCTCACACCAACATTCCATTCCACATTCACACTGGCTGAGCAGCAGGTATAACAGAAAGTTTGCCATTACTGGTTTTACCTTACTGAGAGTGGTGCATTACATTGATTGTGTGCATAAGAAAATCTTTTCTGAGTTTATGATATTTTAAATTCTACAAATCAATTTGGAAGGTGAGTTATACATTTGTGAGGTGTAGTAAGTAATAGCTTTATTTTTAATATTTTAACAACACAATTTCCATAATTAATTTTCAATCAATTATTCATTATAAATTAACAGCTAATGATCAATTAATCAAAAATGAATTACTTCCCACCCTTAACCCCTATAAACCCCACAACCCGCACCTATTTTTTTTTACACAATTACCATAATTAATTATCAATTAATTAATATTAATTAACAACCAATTAATAATTAATTACAAATAAATTACTTCCAACATTTAACGCTATAAAATCTAAATTAAATAAATAAAAAATAATCATTAATTTATTATAATTGAATTACTTCCCACCCTATTCCCCTATAAACCCACAACCAACTACGGAACTAAAAAATGCAAAATTGAATTAAAATACAATTCATAACTACTAAACATTTAACACATATATTAAAAAACATAAACAATACTTATACAAAAAACATACATCACATACATTTAACATATAAACTAAAATACATAACACTAAATAATAAATCGATATTTTAAACTTCTATATTTTTGCAAACAATATTAATGACTTCTATATTTTTAAAAACAATATTTCTTACCTTAAATTCGATATTCTTGACCACGATATTCTTGCTGTCTATGTTTCTGAATCACTATATTTCCAACTCAACATTTGTGTAAGTCGACATTTCCAACTCGATTTTCTGTCTCAGCACCCTTCAAAGCAAAACTGTCCATGCATTCACATCAAAGCAATCATCTTTTGAGATGAGATAAAGAGTGGGCTCCAAACAAAGGCTCATACTAGATAGTAGAGCATGTTACCAAGAATAAGAAATTATTATTACTGCCAACTATGGTATGTAATAATAAGATGTTCAATCTAAGTAAACCATAATGCTCCTTTTACATTTTGTTCGAATGACAGCTCAGTCACCTAGTTGTGTAATTACTATTTACATATCAGAATCATTCTTAATTCTTTGACTGTTTATCAAATACTGCTTCTAACTTTCAGGGGAACACTTTTTCACGAAAACCACCCTTATGCATCAATTCTCTTTGTGGAGTTACCAACATGCATTTTCATACAGGGCTTTATGGGCAAAGAAAAGGTGGTTTGAACTTCATAATTTTCATTGAAGGAGGCCAGTTTGATGTCTTGGATGCAGTTGTTGTTCGGCTCATTCATTTAAGTCATGTATGAAAGGGGCCACACTATTTTGAAGTTGTCTTAACTGGAAGGGAAAAAAGAGATGCTAATATATTATTGGCTCCCCCTTATGTAGCATAGGCCATGGTTAAACATGTACTCCAAGGGGCCCAGAAACAAAGGTAAATTTGGTCATAAGCGTAATTCACATCGGAATTAAGATAGTTATTTCTGCAATGAATTCATAAAGGGATTCCTGGCAGGTGCATGCCCATTATTGGGAGCAAATAGCTTCCATTTGGAGGTAAATACCTGTGAGTCTTTCCAACGCATGGTTAGCTTGGATGTTTGGAAACGCCTACAAACAACAACCATTGTGGTCATTCACAAACTCCAGTTCTCACATTCCCCTTTCCTGCCCGGAAAGGGGTGGACTTTAAGTCCAGCACAGTGATGGTGTAAATTTAGTCCCAGGGTGGGGAGTGAAATGAAACACTCCCAGAGCTGGAGTGTAGTGAAAGAGGCATCCCGATTGGGAAATGTTTTTGTCAAAATGGAGAGAAACCTGTGCATTTGCACAGATGATTTTTGTCATGGAGAACTGCACACAGTGGGAACGGGATCCCAATTGGAAAATCACATGATGTCCCAGGAATCCTCATGGAGACCTACAGCTGGATCAACTTTCCATGCAAATTCCTGGGAATTTTCTCAAAATCCAGCAAATGGTAAATTAACAGTCAGTCATAGATGTAACACTACATGTGCTACAAGAATCAGCATCTAAAGTTTGTAAAGTGCAACATACCAAAACACAAATAACAATTGGATGATGGAAAATATAATGCCAGCTCCAAACCAATTTCTTACAATATTGAGAAATCTATTAACTAATAGCTTACAAAAGCCTTGACAAAAAAACAATAAAACAGGCAATATGAGTTAACTATTTACATTGTGTGACAATAGGATATTGTCACAATAAGTAGGGAAATTTGAACTATTTAAAACATGTGATGATAATTGAAGACACTGCTTACATCAAAACTCTGACCACTCTTCTTGACGAATCAGTTTCCAAGGTAAGAATTCAATTCAAAACGGTCTCTGGTACAGGTAAACAAAGGAACACAATTTGCTGCATCAAAGAAAGGTATATGTTGGTGAATATGAGTTGCTCATAGTTTGCTTTCTAAGCCAAAAGAAGACCAATTAAACAAGTCTCTTGACTCTACTGTGTAATTTTCTCTATGTCCAGGATTTGCAAGGCAGACATAGAACCACCAGGATGTGCTTGCTCATATTAAGGACATATTCATCACACAATTTACCATCTCCTGCTTATTTTTCAAAACCTCAATGTGTTAAGTCCCCTCAGGCTGTCCTTTTAATATTCATGAACATCTATTGTATTCTAATCTTCCTTTTCAGTGATGAACAATAAAACCTCAGATAACTGTTTTGAAGTAAACACAGAGGCTGAAGAAGGTAGGACAACCGTGTTTAATGGTTTCAAGGTCCCTAGCAACCAAAACATCTACCCACAAGAATATGGAGGCACAAACAGATGATTCCTTATTCAAACTAGAGCAATGGTTCCAGAGGAACGTTCACATGCTTTAGTGCGAGGTGTTCAGGTAGTCCACCTCACGCTAAATCACGTGGTCAAAACACTACATGTTTTTATATAGTGGGGCAGCCATGGCATGTTGATGAGCAATGGTCTTTAAGGTATGTGAGCATTCCTGCAAACAAGTGTGGTAGTCAAGGCTCTAGGTAGAAAGGATGATTGTGAAGGATGGGGTGTAAATGATGAAGACGAATGGTAACAGAGTCAAACAGTGAAGCAATCACCTGAACACTTAGGAATAGGAACATACATAAAGCTCTTTAGGAATGTTGTTAGGTGGCTGAGAATTATTTTGGATTCAACAGGATCTAAACCTACTGAGATGGAAAATAAATATTCACACAGGCATGCCCCTGGTGAAAGAGGTAAGAAACTCCCTTTTAGCATTCAGTTCTATTGTAATCTCAGCTTATGAGTTTGCATTTTGATTACTTCTCAGTTGCAGAGACCAGATTGGAAGACATTGAAGAGAATTGTCTGCTCCGGCTACATAGGGAGTTTTTTACTCTCTGGTATTCAAGAGTCATTATCACACAAGACAAGGGCACAGTTCATTACCTTTGCTTTAGCACAATGATTTTCTTGGAAATAGTAGCCTCTTCAACAAATATACAATTTTAGAATGTAGCACTGAGGGCTGTCTCCCTGCTATTGATCAAAGGTGTAGTTGTGTTGACCTAGGTGAGGGTGGCCGAGAATAAGTCGATTTTGTCTTCAAAGTTCATCTGGAACAGGAAATTAGTTAGTTAATAAGAGTGGAATAAAACTTTAGCAATTAGTGTGTATTGTAAAAAAGTATTTGGGGGTAGATACCAGTTGAACAGATTATACTGTGCCTGGTTTTTAGTTTATAACTGGGCCAGTTTTGTTTGTATCATGGCATTTGCACCATTGTCCCTTATTGAATTTTAGGGTTGAGTGTAAGATAACACACATGTTCAAGAACATCTCATCCTAAACGCATTTATTTAATTCAGAGGTTTACTGAGATTTTGAATCAAATGATAACAGAACTTGAGGCATTTTCCAGGACCAAGTGGGATATGCCCCTGTCATGTGTCCAGTTGCTTACTGGAGAGTACCAAAGAAATAGGGTTTTCTTAGCTTTTTGTAAAAACTCGGATTATTTGCATATTGTGAAATGGTGTTTTTAACCTATAAATGTATATCCTGTCTTTGAGACATTTAGAACATTTTTCCAATACACAAGGGAAAGGAAACCAGAGTCAGATCAAAGGCTGCACTCCCTTTACAATTTCACATTTGCACAGAGATTACTTTGGGGTACCACTCATTCCAGGAACACTGACATTGCATAGGTCTGAACTAGACTCTGTAGGACTGGTGTCCAAATTGCTGACTGACAACAGAAAAGGTTGAAGGAGCTAATCCCGGAGGTGAATGGTAAAACAAAATGTGAGTTGAGATTGGTAGAGCACCTCTCAAGTCTTCTGAATTTTGCATGCAGAGTAGTGGCTCTGGAAATGAAGCAGTAGTCAACATAGTAAACAACATGACCACTAGGGGGTGGCTAGTGCAGAAGATGTTGAGGAAGTTGGTGTTTTATGCAGAAATGTAAAAATTCAGTAGGTAAATGTGCCTAAAAGTGTGCTAAAGTACGGCACATGAAGATGTCAGTGTGATAGGAAGTTGATTAAGAATCATTAAGCTGAATGAGGTGAAAAGTATTACTTGCATGTCTCCTCAAATGAGGGGGAGGAGGCTCCTACAACAGGATTTTTTATTGTAAAGTTAGTGTTAGCAAATTTGCACCTCTTGGTAGAGATCTCCACCACAGGGGAGTAACTCTCTATATGGGAAAGTATAGGAAAATAATTTATTAATGTTTATTATTAAAAAATATATTTGAATGTATGATGCAAATGTAACATAATTTTATAGTAACCTGGAGCTAATTAAATAAAATGTCAGAGGACATTAACTGAGCAAATTGTATGTGTGTTAAAAAATTATATTTTAAATATATTATTTTAATTTATAAATATGTCCTTTTAAACAGTAATGAAAAAACGAAAATGTTCATTTTATGTAAAACTAGTAACCTTTGTGCAAAGTTGTGCATTTAATCACTTGACTGCTTTAGTTTTTTAAACAAGTTTATGCTAAATTTTAAATTAAGTTATTACATTTAAAAAATAATCAATCTTTATACACTATTGTAAGAAATTGGGTAATTAGTTGAGGGGGTGAAAACCTCAGTCAAGCAACAACAACAATCATCATTAGGGTGAACCACAAAAGTCACTTCATTAACCTGTGCTCAACTCTGTGGTAGCTTGGCAAAAAAGCAGTCAGGCTCATCTCAGAGGCAATGTGTAAATAATGTATGCAGTACACAAACAGTAATAAAGTGAAAACGCAACATAAGAAAAATCCCAAACCAATTTAGTAACATAGGATACATTTTAATATATAAAATGTCATCAAAACTAATTAAATCCAATAAGTAGAACCAGAGTTATACATTTAAAAAAATGTTTAGGGAAATATAGCACCTAAAAGATAGAAGTGCCAAATGCGGATATCCGGTTGTGCAAGACTGAAGAGGGGTTCTGAGAGTCCAATATTTATACCTGGTGCCAGCCTTTGAAGTAGGAGAATCTTCTATGCTACCCCACATCTGGTTCAGGAAAGTTCTTCCCTTCCCCTGCCAAGGCTCCATGACATTTGAGGTCACAAAAGGCTAGTGTCAGGTTCCTTTGTGTATGTGTGCTGGAGGAAGTCCTTTGAAGTGTAAGTGAGGCAGGGAATAGCTCTGCTCCAGCCATCCTAGCAGGATGGCGCATCCTGCCAACACCTAGCCTCCTTTGTTTCAATGCCTAGGAGGAATATACAAAGCCTACCAGCTAAGCCATTCACAGTTAAATGACCCAGGCCCTGGGAGCAGACAGTAAATGGATAAGACAGGAAAATGGCAACTTTCTAAAATTAGCATTTTCAGAATTGTGACTTGAAATCCGACTTTACCATTAAAGAGGGTTTTAAATTCCAATTCATTTTAGTCCAAAAATGACATTTCTACTTGCTCCTAATCAAAAATTAGCACTTGTTAAATGTAATAAGGTAACACAATATTATCCAATGGGAGAGCTAGGCCTTACAGTAGCGAAAAATGAATTTAGGAGTTTTTCATGAACAGGATATGTAAAACTTAAAATCACATATCCTACTTTTAAATACAATGCACCCTGCCCTATGGGCTGCTTAGAGCCTACATTTGGGGTAACATATGTATTAAAAATGAGGGTTTGGGCCTCTCAAAACGTTTAGTTCGCCAGGTTGAATTGGCAGTTTAAAACTGCACTACAGGCTGCAATGACAGGCCTGAGACATGTTTTAGAGTTCTACTTAAGTGGGTGGCACAATGAGTGCTGCAGGCCCACTAGTACCATTTGATATACAGGCCCTGGGTACACGTAATACCACGTTCCCACTTTTCTGGGAACTTACAAGTAAATGAAATGTGCCAATCAGGTGTAGGCAAATGTCACCATGTTTAAAAGAGAAAATACAAACATTTTAGCACTGGTTGGCAGTGGTAAAGTGCATAGAGTTCTAATGCCAGCAAAAAGACTTCAGAAACTTGGAGGGGAGAAGGCAAAATGTTTGATGAAAAACCACACCAAGGCTGTATATATATACAGATATATATCTATATATATATATACTTGAAGATGAAGGATCACAAGAAAACAACAGCAATTCACCATTCTTCTTTGATCACATCCTGCTAATGGCGCCGGTGCTTTTGACGGCAACTCCTATGATATTAATCAAAGTTCCTTTGAAACAAAGGAGGAAGCAGCACTCCAACTGCAGTTCATATTTATTGTGCAAAACAATAACAACATGTTTCAGCTTCCACAAAGCTTTTGTCTAGTCTGCAGACACTACTTTTGGAGTGCAAACCCAGAAGGTTAAATGAAAGGGAAAAGCAAAGATATGACACATGAGACATTGACTCCCCCACAAACAGGGGATGTAAGTGTAACAGACTCACCACTGAAACAAGAACTGTATCTGCTGGAGAAGCTTGCAAAACGTCAACTAAATAAGTGGTGGGAAGTCACTTCTCTGACAAATTACGTGGACGTGGGTCGAGTTCCCAGAGGCCTACATATATTCATTGTTCCCACATTTGAGAACCCACAACCTGAATTTTTATAAGAATGGCTAAGGGCCTTATTAAGAGTTTGGCGGTGCAGAACCGTCCGTTCCTGCACCGCCAAACCCATGTCTGCACCGACCACCAGATTAGGAGTTTTCTCCTGTCTGGTGGGCTGTTCTGTGGATTTCTCACGGTGGTACCTATGAAATAGGCACCACAATGGAAATGTCAAAATCTGTACCCTGCACGGCATGGACTGCTGCAGTCCATGCCATGCAGGTACTAGGGTGCATGCACACAGGGGGGCACAACATGTGTCTCCCAGCATGCACCCCATGGTGCAGAGGTGCAAATATTTCATGTTGGTCGCACCGCCACGAAACTTGCAATATGCTTGGTGTGGCCGCAGCAGCCCTGTCAAGCATATTGCGTACTCAAGACTGCCGCGCCATCACCAGGAATCTCTGACTGCCCTGGTCATAATAGGGCAGTAGGAAGATCGCCACTGCTGCGCCACCATGAATCTGGCAATCCATGGACCGCCAGACTTGTAATAAGGCCCTTAGACATATAAAGGAATGATTGAAATCCTCTTCAAGTATGCCAGAATGGATTCAGAGCCGACTGAGAAAGAAATGAGTAAACTCAGAGACAAGATTGACAAACACAAAGATGATTAAATGGTTAGGGAGTTCCCAGTTGCCCTAGTATAGTGTAGACTGACAAAATACAAGGAAGAAATCAAAACCAAAAAGAGGTACAAGTTCCTTTGAGACAAAAAGGAACTATGATGATGGATACATTTTACCTTTTGCTTCTAAGTTTGATTTAGTATGTTCTGATTTTAAAGTAACCAATAACCACTGAAGGTTAGAATCAAGTTCTGATGTTGGCTCTGAAATATATGAACTACCAAAGGACTTATTGGCAAAAAGTCTGCTAAAATTGTATCTAGGTGTTGCATTTTCAATGCAAAACTCCTAATTCTTATCAGGTACCGCATGTATGAGAATTTACTAGCCCAATGGTAATGAGGGC
This sequence comes from Calotriton arnoldi, assembly GCA_963921515.1. Taxonomy (NCBI): domain Eukaryota; kingdom Metazoa; phylum Chordata; class Amphibia; order Caudata; family Salamandridae; genus Calotriton; species Calotriton arnoldi. Next base: position 289,285 of record CAWUFW010014245.1, on the reverse strand, counting down.
TGTTAGACAGCCTTAGGGTGGTCTTCCCCCAAACATTTTGCCTGCTTGGTTCATATTTTTGCCAATTCTTTTTGCTGGCCTTAGGACTCTGAGCACTTTACCACAGCCAAACAGTGGTAAAGTGCATTTGCTTCCTCCCGAAAACATGGTTTGTTTGACTTATCCACAACTGGCACACTTAATTTACTTGCAAGTCCCTAGTACAGTGCACTGCATGTACCCAGGGCCTGTAAACGAAATGATACTACTGGGACTGCAGCACTGCTTGTACCACCCACTCAAGCAGCCCTTAAACATGTTTCAGGCCTGCCACTGCAGAACCTGTGTGTGCAGTTTACACTGCCATGTCGACTTGGCATTCAAAACCCCTTGCCAAGCCTTAAACTCCCCTTTTATTACACCTAAGTCACCCCTAAGGAAGGCCCATAGGCCAGGGTGCTGTGTAATCGAAAGGTAGAACCTGTACTTTTAGGTTTTGCATATCCTAGTAGTGAAAAACTCCAAAACTCGATTTTCACTACTGAGAGGCCTACCCGTCTCATAGGTTAACATTGGGAATTCCTTATTACATTTTTTAAGCTATAATTCCTAATTGAGAGAAGATATATTTATCATGTTTAGTACCTCTGGAATGGTAATGACAAATACTCCTTAATGGTAAAGTTGGATTTGTAGTTACCATTCTGAAAATGCCACTTTTAGAAAGTTGAACATTTTCCTGCTCTTAGTCATTTGGTGTCTGCTGCCTATTTCTGATTACTGGCTGAGCTGGGTGACAGTTCACTTTGTGTATTCCCTCTAGACAGTCCCACAGAGAGGAAGGCTGGGTGTGACTTCACGCATCTTCCTGGGAGTAAGGGAGGGAGGACCTTGGCACAACCTCACACTTACACCTGGGTAAGCTGTGCTCTGTACACACATGAAAGGTTGCATACCCCCCCGTAGTGAGTCTAGAGCCAGGGCAGGAAAAAAGGACCTGGGTGCACTTCAAAGACCCTTCTTTGAAGTCACCCTCACTTAAAAGGCACAACTGGGTATAAGTACTGGACCTCTGACCCTACCAACTCAGTACACTTCTAGACCTGAAACCAGAAGAAGAACTGCTGTGCTAAGGACTGCCACACTGCTGGACTCCTACCTTGCTGTGCTCTCTGCTGCCTGCTGCTCTCTCTCTGACTGGACCTCCATCACGACCCAGAGTGACTCCAAGAGCAAGCTGACTAGCCTCCTGTTTTTCAAAGACTCAGGGACATCAAAGTCTTCAATGCTGCTCCTGTGCCTGGTCCATTGGAAGTGGATCCAGGTGCTTTCTCCAATGGAACTGACCCATCATCTGCTGGGTGAGGCAAAATTGACGCATCAAAGCTGTGGGGGGAACAGAACTGGTGTATCGCACTTGGAACCAGAGCATCACCATTGGAACTGATGCTTCGCCACCGCTGCAGGAGAGATGATTGATGCTCATCACCATCGCTGCGTGGAGAAAATCGATGCATCACCTCTACTGCGCGACCGACGCATTGCTCGGCTGCACTCCACATCTCGTTGGTGCTACCAGGATCAAGGTACTTTTGTTTAGTGGGCCATGCATATCTTCTGTCCCCAGCCAGATTAGGATTGTGGTTCCTGTTTGGACTAGGTACAAATGTCTGCCAACCAGAAAACCAATTTCTGACATGGGCCAAAGTTAGTGTAATATAGATTTAGTTAGGCGTGTTCTTACCTAATTATTGGATGCAGTTCTACTGAGACTGTTGGCAGGCAGTGCTATAAAGTTTAATACTTAACTACGTGGCCTGCAACTCTCTACCTTATATTTCCATTTTCGACTTGCTACTCTATGGCAGATGTATACCTCTATTATGGCCATTGCTTTATTAGATCTAGTCCTTTACCATACCTTTACTTAAGTGGTTGCTGAGTTATTATGAAGTTGGGCACATATGAAGCCCCAATACAAGTAGATAAGTACTACTGAATCAAAGCAGTCAATTTTCCTGTTGACCTCCCTTTCACATATCGCTAATGTCAAGAATCTTAGTACAACATTGGTACTAATGCTTCAGGAGCTATGGGTCTTTGCTCAATGGGCATACGTTTACTAAAAGAACATGCATCACATCATATTATGTTATATGTTCATAAAACCTGACCGTTGACTTCCATACTGACATGACTGTAGCTGATGCTGCTTCAGAAGCAACAATAATTCACATATAACAAAAGAAAATTGGTACTATATGACCCAATTGGCATACAATCCTGTCCCAGTGATATACTGCATACTGATTGAGGAGCATGCTTTAGAGTGGGTGGAGTGGTCACTGAAAATCTCAATGAGTTGCTTGTGAAAGATGAAAGAGTACATGTCAAGATTAGAGGTATTCAGACATTGTACTGCCATTACTAGAAGGAAGGTCACCTTGCTGACATACTGTTTTCCTAGCCAGATTTTAGAACAAAGACAATCATGTCTGATGCCTGCACCATCCATTATGCATCCATATTTGATCATTGTGAGAAAATGCCCATCTTGCACGGTCAACCCTATTTTTTGCAGAAATGTGTTTCTGTTTTGTAGACTTTGCACACTGGGGAACTGTCTCCCAGTGCCCAGTGTATGTGCTCTGACCCCCTAAAACATATTACAATTGGCTAATCCATGATTGGCATATTTAACTCTCCTGCTGGAAGGTCATAGCACATGTAGAAACTACAACAATGGCATGAGAAGTTAAATGTCACCTGTGGACTACAACAATTACTGTGCCATCCACTGGTGTGACAGGGAAAACATGGCTATAGGTCTACTAATGTTGCCTAACTGTCAGATTGGACTGAACTGTTCCTATTCGATCAAGGTCAGAGGAGATTTGCATATGGCTGGATCCGAACTGAGGTGGCATGGTGTGCAAAATAATGATGGATTGGGATACGGCTAGAGTAATTACCAGTGGCTTAGATTATTTTGAGCATTTCATCCCTCAGTTTTTTTGTATACTTTAGTGCTACACCCTAAGTGGGAAGAGTATGCCCGGACATTGGTCCCATGCACACTGTGCCACTGGAACTATGGTATACCTGATTGATAAGCCCTAATAAGGGCAAACCCGAAATTGGGTTGCTTGTGTTCCTGTTCTGGAAGGACCTGGCTTCGCAGTTTGGGATGGATTGTTCAAATGGGAGCAGCATCAAGATTGATTGCGTATGGCTGTGTCTAAACTGAGGTGGCATAGTGTGCAAAATAACAATGGACTTAGATGCAGCCCATAGTAATTACCAGAGGCTGAGATTACTTCAGGCATTCAATCCCTCTCTTTTTTGTGTACTGCTCTGCAGTTTACATCTCCACCTTGACGTAGTCAAAATGACTCTTTTGACAGGGGAAAAACCTTCCTTTTAATTATTTATAAGTCACTCATATGTAGGCCTTGTAGCCCATAAGGCAAGGTGGCTGGTATTGAAAAGTGGAATAATTTGAAATGTAATGTTAACATGGCCCTGATATGACAAACCCCCAAAAGCTGTTTTCACTTTAGAAGGTCATGGCAGTCTTATGAGAAAACTAGGGTATAGATTAAAACCACTATTTTTAATATTTATCAAACATCCTAATCAATCATGAGCTGGATTTTTACTAACTAGTTACGGAAAGTGACTTTTAGAAAGTTACATTCACCCTGTCTGGAGGCTAATTTGCATTAGTCTGCCTGTGGTTAACTTTAATGGGGTGTGAAAATTGCTCTCTGAGCAAACAATGGCTTAGGTCTGGTGACGGGGTGGGATGGGTGTAGGGCGGTGATATATATCGCCTCAGGAAAAACAGGTGAGGAGATTTCAGGAACTTCATTAACTTGAAATGGACAGAGATGAAGCCTGCCTATTCAGACCTTGGTTTAGAGTTAGTCCCAGAACCAGTTTTATCTAACTTAAGCTCTGTTTAGCTGAACCTCACTGTGAGCCTATCTGACTTTGATGTAACTTACTGAATACAGCCTGAAGTCTTGCACTGCTGGAGTATTCTGAGGTCTAAAAACAAGACTAAGTCCACAGTTAAAAACCTTGATTGAGTGAGGGCACCAAAAGTATACAAACCATGATATTACTTCCCTGGCGTGAATTTTGAAGGTTTGCCACTCAGAACGTTTCCTGCCAAAACCAACAACTTCAGAGGGGCCTCATCCACCAGCTATCTGGCTTTGAGAGGACTTCCACAGGTACCATGTGCAACCTTGACCTGCTGGAGTAATTCTGTTACAAATGAGGTATCTAGTTGGATAGGGTATGCACCTAAGTCAGCCAGAACCCACCACTCTAGTCAGGGTAAGGGAGTTACACACACAAGTTAACCCCTGCTCACTCCCTTGGTAGCTTGGCAGAGCAGTCAGGCTTATACCAGAGGCAATGTGTAAAGCATTTGCGCAACAGACACACACACACACACCAGTGACACACTAGGCACACCACAAAAAAGAGACTCCACACAAGGTTATATAAAAATATCCTTTGTATTTTCATAAAACACAGACCATAATCACATAAATCACTGTGCCACTAGGCAATTGTCATGATGTCACTTGGATTGTATAAATCACTTTGCCAACCAGGCAATGGTCATAACAGTATAGATAGCACAATCACGTACATACTTGTAGATTGCACCTGTTATCAAACCACTATCACTGAGCACATAAATGCAACTTATGAAGTAATGCCTGTTATTCTGACACATGCAAGGCCTAACGACATACATCATAAATCAGGGCACAAAATGCAGTAGTTAGGTTAGGCATAACACATACATCGACAACATCACCGTCCATAAATCATCATATGTCATGGGCGTACACCGGCAAGGAACCCAGAGGGAGAGTGTCCTTGCTCCTCTACTACTGTAAATGTGGTAATGGACACACCAGTGTGGGCCCAGAAGCACCTGAGCCCCTACTATGGGGTGTATGGTAATTTAGCGGAGTCTCTATGCTGCAGTACATGATTGTGGGCCTCTGACGAGGTCTCACCCCATCCTCGAGCCCAACATAGGGCCCCCAAGTAGGTGCAGACATGAAGAGGAGGCCATCCACATGGCCAAATTTGGTTGGGGAACCTCACAGAGTCCCCCGCCTAGCACCCATGGAAAGTCGACTGCCCACGAATATGTGGCGCAGCTACCGCAACCAGGCAGTGTCGGACTGATCCCTACCTCTGCTCTGTTTTTTCCGGCTGGCTAATGGGCCTCCTGCCCACTGTTAGTGCTGCCAATAAAGAAGAATCAAGCGGGAGGTCCCATTCAGCCCTCTCCTGCGATGTGGTCAGCAAGGCAGCAGTGCAGCCGGTGGCCAACGCAGCTTCTGCGGCCTACCAATCAGGCCCCACTGAGCCCTGGACCTGAAACTGGGGCTGAGGCGATGCGCACAGTCCAGCCCTCGCAGGAATCCATTTGGGCTGCCGCCAGGGAGGAGCACGGTCCCAGCCTTTGGGGCATGCCTCTTCCGTGGAACACTGGCTGATTGGAGCCCTCAAGGCTACGGTTCCTTCAGGGGTGCAGCTGGTCACCAGTGCCTCTCTCGCAGGCCACTTCTCACCTGGGGATAACTCTGTACTTTCTACAAGTTCAGCTGAGGCTCCGGAGTGCCCAGCCCACCATGCGCTTCCTTACAGTGCATCTTCGTCAGCCCACAAGACCCTGCCCACCACCGCACGGCAGTCATGAAGAGGGAGAGCGCTTCTCCTTCCTCAGCTCTTCCCTCCTGTCCCTCCAAGGACTTGGGCAGTGCGGCGCTGCACGCGCTGTTGGGGGAGTCAAAGCGCCCTTCACGCTCTGTGAAAATGAAGGAAAAGCACCCTTTACGCGCTGTAAAAATAAGTAGGAAAGTGCCCTTCATGCGCTGATTTTCCCGCAACACATGGCAGGCCACTAAACCCTGGGAGATCACTGGGGGCCCAGGAACAGAGGAACAGGGCACAGGCCGCACATAAGGCAGTGCAAAGTGGTAGTCCCTCCAGCAGCCGAGCAATCAGTGAGCTACAGGCAAACCCAGCAAAGCAAGTAGTCCAAATGGTGATCCTTCCTGGCAGCAGAACAGTTTCTTCTGGCAATGGGAAGTTTGTAGAGCCAGCAGCGTCTGGTTACAAGTCCACGCAGTGTCTTAAAATATGGGGTCACAAACCCTGTACTTATAGTGCAAAACTCTTAGTTCTGAGGGCACTTCACACACTTTTCAGATGTGCATAACACCCTTATTCACATCCCAAGCCCTGGACCCAGACACACTAAAGGGGGGCAGAGACAGCATTGTGAAAGTCAGGCACACCCCTATTCAGGTGCAGGTGTATAAAGGTTAGACCTTCAATAAATGTGTAGATACGCCGTGGAGGGGTTAATCTTCTTTATTAAGTAGAGCACCTGCAGAAGCCCCATCCACATTGAAGTCCAGATCAACTGTTGCCCTCCCCACTTTAACATTCCACCCTAGCAACTAGTTCACATTCTGGAACCTATTAATTAAGAACACCACATCACCTCGCCCCATTACCCACACAATAATAATACAGAAATAAATAAGAGAATTAGTTGCAACATGCGTGAACAATAAAACAGGAATACCCATAGCTACTTTGTTCGTATTAACAAACATAATCTTGTAAGCGAAGAGTAACTCTTCCTGCGCGAAGGGGCTTGACAACCTTTCCCTGCGTAGCATGTTCAAGTAAATCAAAATCAGTCCTAAAATCAACGCAACCTTGGCACTTCGCCACTCTGCTTAGATTCCAAATCCTGTGGTCATTGGTTTTCACTGCATTTTTTAGACTTTGATGACTCTAAAAGCGTGACTAAATTTGGACATGCATCCAGTTTCTCCTTGGAGATCTGATGTTTACCCAATCTCCAACTGCCACTACATTCGTCTTACCAGATCTTTCTTCTTTCCATTTTTTCCTTTTCTCTCTCTCTCTCTCTCTCTCCACCCTTCTGTGCAGCCCACCTTACCTTCTACCAAGCTTCTCTTTACCATCACCCACAAGGGAATCACCTCTGTGTTGGCGACCATTCCCTTAAACAAACAAAAAGGAGTCTCACCAGTAGACGACTGCAACGTGAACTTATACACACGTACCTTCTTCCTCATGGCTAACTCCCAATTCTCACCGGAGGCAACGGCTCGTTGTAGAGTCTCCTTCAGCTGTTGTATTCAGCTTTAGGTGTCCGTATATAGGTTTTCCTGAAACATGTCCTTATATAGGCACAATTCGCATTGCCCTTATATAGGCATAGAATCCCAGTCCTTATTTAGGCATTAGCCGTGCACTCCAAATACAGGCATGGTCACCGACATCCGTCCACCCTAACGTCACAACGAGTTCTTAGAAACCAGACCCTTAAGCTCTTGGGAGTTCCCCTAGCACAGGATTATTGATTTCTCCAAGAACTCATCTATTATGCATGAACCATTATACCTTAAGGGTTCATTCCTGATGTCTTCCTCTGTCCGACTTCACGTCAATGCTAACATTCCAAGGCACCTACCAGGTATAAATATACCTTCCCTTGCCCAAGCAAGTTGGAGGAGACCTCGACTTCAGAGGAGCCCGTATCCCGGCCTGACGCACTGAGAAGACGCTGTCATCCCTGCTCGCAGAGAATCCAGCTTCTAATGTTCTGACTCCCTTCGCGGGGTGTTAGAGTTCCAGATCCGGAAAGAGATTCCCACCTCTCTCATTCTCAAGGTATGGAGCTGACTAGAACCTAGAGGGACTCTTGGCATACTAGACTTAACATACTCTTAGTATACCATACTAGAGAATACTCCACCTACTTCTTACCTTTCCCTACACCTAGACTAGGTTAGGTACATTGGGGTAGAAATAGCTTAGAGACGCATCGTATGAGTACTCGCATTTTTAGCTCATGTTATTTATGTATGTGAATATATGCTAAAAGATAATGCTAGCGCAGTATTATTTATTTCTACTGCTTACGCTGTACATTATATATCTTGCATACTGTCTTGTGATCATAACAACTCATATCTCTTACACAAGAAACAAGACTGTTCAATAAAACCTTTTTATTGAAACGCCCGTCTATTCTTTCTGTGTAACTCTGAGGAAACTAAGCATGCACGATTAGCTGAGTGAAACTGTTATCTATTGTTTCCACGATTCTGAGAGTGTTCCGATTCTAAAGGGAAACAAAGTGGTCATGTTTATGCGGTTGCCAGAAACTACTCCCTTCCTGTTTTCAAGGAGTTTCTAGTGGCCTCTGAGCTAGCTGGCACAAAGTAATTAAGTTTAATATACTCAATAGGGGCATACTGACCTCAGTCCTATGCCAAGCCTATAGGGTATATTATTCCAATGCGCAGAGCCTATTAGGGAAATAGGAACTACACTACATGGCGCCCAACCGTTTAGTAAGGCAGTAATTTAATGCTAGATACTGAGTAACTCAGTCGTGCTTTTCTCTCAGAGACCCCTACTCACATACTCCATAAGATGTCTGGAGTGGGTAGGGTTAAATATCCGCCAAAGCTAAATAGGACAAAAAACCCTATATATTAGTTATTTTGGTTTGTTCAACGTTGAAGGATACAGTGTTCCAAAATATTGTGCACCTTATCTTTTGTTTCCTTGAAACTTGTTCTACATTTTTAAAAAAACAAATGTCCACACGCGGGGACAATGACAACGGGAACGGTGTGGCTGCGGCTGAACCAGTCGTAACAGCTTTTAACATTACAGGTTTAAATGAAACCGAGGAGGGTGTTATAGACATCGCTCCAAACTTAAGGAGAGCCATCACTCTAAAACTTATAAAACATGGCCTACCACCAAGAGGGGGTAGAGCAGTTTTCGTGATAGAGGCACACAAATCCTTTCAGACAGAGGTATTCTATTCATGGATAATCTTCCCTGAATCAAATTCAGTAACAAAACTGTTTCACTTCTACAAAGAAGATGAACCATCAGAGGAATATATTCCTTTTGAGGTTATTGAAATTCCACTAACATACCAGGAGCATCAGCTCTGGTTTAAAGGAGCCCTAAAACATCACAGAAACATTACCAGGCTCGGTCCACTAGGTAGACCAGGAGCAACATGGCCGATTCTAGCCGGCTACACTCCTCATCCTGACCTCGATATAATGTCAGACGAGGAATTACTTACTCAACTTACAGAGTTAATAAACATTTACAGACAATTGGTCCAATATGTCATGCAGACTTTCACAGTCCAACCACCATTGACCATTCCAAATCAAACCCCTCAACAGGGGAATACACTAAAAATTACTCCACAGACTTTACATGCAGTCATGGGTAAAATGCCCACAAAACGTGAGCAAATTCCATTCTGGATAGCTCAAAAAATTACTCAAATCGAAGCAGTATTTCCAAATACTAGCCCTTATGAGAAACACAGAATCCTAACAATCTGTTTACCAATGGGGATCACACCACAACTGGAAGATTGCACCACTTGGGGGGCAGTCTTTGCTGCCATCTATACTAAAACACATGGTGTTCCATCAATTGCAGTAATACCAGATGTCCTGAAACAAATTCAAAACGAATACGGGGCAGAACCTGCTCTGAATTTAGGTATGAAATTACTGAAAAATTTCGACCAGGTCTCAACCATAACATTATCTAATATTAAAGGGGAGGCAGCATCAGTGGCGATCCGCCAACACTTAAGGGAATTTGATGTTACAGAACATCAAACTGAACTACCCAGAATAATAGAACAATCTTATGCAGAATTAGGCAGAGATAGTTTGGGTGGAAAACCTTTGAAGCCAAAACTATCTGAAAGTCCTGAGAAGGACTCTATTAAACAAACTCCTACATCTTCTAAAAAGAAGTGGGAAACTAATAAACAAAACTCAAACGAGAAACGTTCTCAATCCCGAGGTAGGTCTCCTCAAAAGGAGCCCTCTGAAAGGAGGTACAACCTCAGGAATAGGGATAATTTAAGAAATCTGACAGGTATCAAGATACTGATACACGTTCCTCTCGTACCTTTCAGATATCGTCACAGACATCGGGAAGAAGAGGACGGTCAGAACATAGAGAAGAACGTGTGAAATCCAAAGACGACAAATACGTTCAGAAAAATAAATCAAAACCTCAATTCACAAAAAAGAAGGTAGCAGGTCTGAAGATCAGACATGCCGAGAATACTGAGAACACAACTCAAGAACGAAGAATGGGCTCAGACAATGCTGGACAGTGCAGCAGAAGTCACAATAGCTCGCCAGAACCTGAAGGAACTTCTGGAGATAGTGGACTTGAATGAGTACATCACAGTAGAAACTGTAGACACCAGGGTTAGTACTCCACAAAAGTTATATAAAATAACACTCCGAATGGAGGGAGACATACCAAGACAGGTGAAAACACTCTTTTGGGAAAAACTTTCAAGGGGTTATGATATATTTCTAGCAGAAAAAGACTGGCCACAACAAATTGTCTGGGAGTGCCCACATGGTGAGGACATTATTATGCCAGCCTTCTCCAACCATATTCCAATTCACCTAAAATATACTTATGCCAGGAAATGGGCAGTTGCCCAGGCCCCAGCATTATATAAAAATCATGTAGGATGGGATGAGGACTCACCTCACCATAAAATACAGTTAAAAAATGAACCTACTGCACAAAGGCAGTACCCAATAAAGCAAGAAGCTAAAAAACAGGTCAGGGAGATCTTAGATCAACTTGAATACCAAGGGGTGATTGAAACATGCACCTCCTCAATGAACAATCCTTTGTTTCCTGTATCCAAACCAGACCATACATATCGTCTAGTTTTGGATTACAGACACTTGAACACTTGTTCTAAAACATTTGCAGTGCAAAATGCACATAGTACAGCATTAATGAATAACATTGTGCGCAAAAAATATAAAACCACATTGGACATTTCAAATGGTTTCTTTCGTCAAAACATAGCACCTGAAAGCAGGTACTTAACAGCTTTCTCAATAATGGGGACCCAGCGTCAATTTTGTCGACTCCCACAAGTGTTCAAGAATAGCCCAGGGTTATTCTCAGCGAGGGTAACAGAGTTACTACAAATTTATGATAATGAGGCATTGTCATATGTCGATGACATCTATCTGACAGACAATGACCTACATAGGCACTTGAACAGGGTGAGTACCATTATATTGGGCTTCGCCTCTGAGGGCTATAAATTCAACTTCAAAAAATCCAGAATTGCCCATCTCAATGTCCTTTTCCTAGGATATGAGCTTTCAAGTGAAGGCAAGAGCTTGGCAGCTAACTTTTTTGAAAAGTGTGCGCTGCTCCAACCTCCAAAAATGCTGAAAAACTTAAAATCCATCTTGGGTTTCCTAACTTTTGGAAGAACTTACATTCTAAATTACGCAGAAAGGGTTAAACCTCTCTACGAATTAATCAAACCTGATTTTTCAATCAAACATTGGACACAGGAACACACAGAAATCTTGCGTTCACTCCAAGCTAACATGTTAGCAACAAATCACTTACAAACACGTGTAAGTCAACGCAACTTAGTGATCCGAATAATTTCGGGTCAATGCGGATTCACCTATTTAACATTTAATGAGGGTGAAAAAGTACCAATAGCATACAAATCACATTTGTATACACAAGCAGAATTGCGCTTCACTTCAACAGAAAAAATACTGACAGCAGTTCAAACCGCTGTAGCAAAAGAAAGAGCTCTAGCTCAAGGGAAACGCATTATTGTCGTAACCCCAGTACCAGCCTTAGAAGCGGTTACTAAAGCGAGCATTTCAAATGCAAAAGCATTACATCCTAGATGGATACAATGGGTTAATTCTCTTGCTGCAACAGATGTTGAATATGTTTTTGATCCTGATTTAAAAACACAAGCGTTCCTGCAATATGAACATGAATGTCCTCTGCCCACTGAAATTCTGCCTCTCGATCAGTACGAATTTATAATTTACACTGACGGATCAGCACAACCCGCTACAGGGAGTAAGCAAGCTTACAGTGCAGCGTGCGCAATCGTTAAAGGTCACATGCAAGATGGTAACTTCAGACCAATGGTCACTAAAACTCAATCTCTAGGAGATTGTACAGCTCAGCGAGCTGAACTGCAAGCATTCAAACTGGCACTTGAAAGTACAGATCACAAATTCCCCACACTCATAGTGTGCGATTCTTTTTACTGTGTTCAGTCGTATAATGAATATATACAAAATTGGCTTGAAAATGGGTTCAAAGATGCAAAAGGTGGCACAATAAAGCATAAAACGCTTTGGGAACAAGTAGTTCAGTTAAAAAACGAACTACCAAAGGCTCACGTGATACACACGCTGAGTCATCAACGTGATGGCGTTCACGTTGCAGGGAATTCATTGGCTGATGAAGCCGCAAGGGTCGCTGTTCAGACGGCTTCCGTAGCTGCGATCACTCGTTCAAAAATTAGAATAGACAGTGAGATATTGTTGGCTGTCAATGCTACAAGCAAAGGCAGTGGTGCAGTGTTACCAAAAAGGTTTCCACTCAAGTACTCTTATGTAATTGATGCGAACAACGTTCCTTTTGCTCGAATCCCTGGAGTGGGGGATAGGGTAATTCCAAACAAGGAACGTAGATTAGGACTGATCCTAGCAGCACATGAAGGGATAGCCTCTGCCCATGCAGGTATTTCGGCCACAGTATCGTTACTTAAACAAAGATATTGGTGGCCTGGCATTAGGAAACAGACCAAGAACTATGTTCTATAATGTGAAATATGCCAACAGATGAAAGTCTCCACAGTGAAACGTCCTGCACAGACACCCCTGTTAATTTCAGATAAACCATTAGCTTGTGTTTACCTGGACCACTGCGGTCCCTTGCAAAGGGACGGTAACTATAAATATATATTGGTCGCAGTGGATTCGTGCTCAAGGTTCCTATGGATATGGCCTCAGCGCTCGGCTGACGCTCGAACTGTTATAAAAGATTTGCGAGTCTTTATCGGCACATACGCAAAAGGCACACTACATTCTGACCAGGGCCCTGCGTTTAGCTCTCGGGCTTACAAAGAAGCCATGGCCAGTTTGGGCGTTGCATTGCGGTACTCCTCTCCGTTTCATCCTGAGGGAAATTCTGTTGTGGAAAGGAAAAACCGGGACATAAAGCAGTCTATAACAGCTAGAGTATTAGGTTCGGGTGATGGGTGGGTCAAACATCTTTATGGGGTCCAACGCTCATTAAATAATTTGCCAAGAAGTTCTCTAGGGGGGGTCACTCCATATGAGGTCCTATTTTGGACAAGAATGTGGGTTCCTGAACTCGAATGTAAAGGCACAGTGGTGGAAAATAAATCCTTTGATATCAAAGATCGTTTGGCTGTTTTACAGGATCTAAATGAACTAAGATCGAAACAAAGCAACGTGTTCCTGAAGCCAACCACCACTGGGGAAATACCGGCAGTCCCAGCAAGGCCTGTCTGGATCCCAAAAGTTGGGGATCTAGTCAGAGAGAAGATTGCGGACAAGAAGGAATTTGGACCTTCTTACAGACAACCAGTACCTGTCCTAGCCATTCACAGAACAAGAAAAGTACTTCTGCCGCCCCTTGCTGCAAAAAAGGAGAAAAGATTTGTGTCAATCGACCTCATCAAACCACAGTATGTGGCCAATACTAAATAGTAGGCCTCGTGGACTCCGACCTAGTAGCAGACGCACTCCTCTCGCTACTATCCAAGAGGTTCAGACTGAAAGACTCATAACCATCGAGAATTCAGCAGTAACAGATGAAGGACTAAGCAACAACGCTATGGAACTCATCCCTCTTGAAACTCAAGTAACAGTTCGTCCAGATACACCTGTCTACACCAACGTAACAAGTGATCAACTGGTTCCAGCGATTTCAACAAATCCTGATGCAATTCCAACAATTGACAGAACTGCTTCTGGCTATTTCATTAACTTTGATACGTTTTCTGAGGATCCAAGTAAACCTGAAGCGACGCCAGCATCAAAAACTTTCAAACAGCAAGTACAAGACTTTATTCATTTTCTGAAAAAGACTTATCTGGTTTCACCATGGATTGAACTATGGATTATTTCTGGAATATTTTTCTTTCTGCTTTGGCTAGCTTTGGTTATGACTATCAGCGTGCTTATAAATGGCAGATACATCCGTTTGGACATTGAAAGTAAAAATGTGAACTTACTTTTAAAACCACACAAATCATCCCATCGTGAAGCAAGAGACTTGTCAGCATTGAACATCACAGCCGTTCATATATAGGATGGTATAGTGTGGGACAAAACCGATTTCGATATCTTCGGCCCTACAGAACTTTTGAACATTCCACATTTATTTAAAATTTCACTAAGTGATTTTATTTCGTCCAGTACCTATTCTGATGATTGGGACTTTGAGACTGTAAATGATATGATGTCTGACCTAGAAAGGTCTGCTGCATTCTCTAACAATGAATTCTTAGAGGGTTCATCAGACTACAACCAGCTTTTTTGCTATAACCACTATGGTCATCATCTCTTGCATAAATCTGCAACACCTAGAAATGTGTTTATGTTTAAAAAATGGGAACATTGTCCTACACCACCAAAATGTAGTTCAAAAACGTTTGCTAAAAAGTTTCCCTATTTTTCAGGGTACAATACATCTGATCAAGAAACATTTTACTATAAAAATGTAAACAAAACAGGACAGAAAATTATGTTAACAAATACAAAACAGATTTACTCTGCAGCATTTATTACCCAACTGTCTAGACATGGATTCGACTTGTGGAAAGACACAATAGACACAAAATCTGTCTGGGGTTCTAAAGATTGGCAAGTGCAGGGGATAGAAGCTTTGTTTAGAGTATGTATCATCCCACGTCAAATAATGTATTTGAATGACACTGTGCAACAAATGTCTTGCCTTGGCTTAGCCAAAATCAAAGACATGAACACACCTTCTGTACCAACACCTGCAAGTATTAGCACTACACAGGGAGCGGTCACAATAGACACTATACTACAAAACAACAGATCAGATCCTGATTGGAAAAAATGGTTACTCTGGCCCACAGACACAAACATCTGTCAAGAAAGATTCCTGAATAAAACACAGGGTTTTACTATCCATAGGCCAGACCCACGATATGTTCAAAGACAACATCCAGGGGTAGTAACAACATATAGTGTACGAAAATTGTGCTTCGACTGGTTACAAAAGTCTACACTTGAGGATGTGAAACAACACTTATCTTTACTTAAAGAAGACGCAGACCTTAGGAATTCTTGCTAGGACCAAGAAAACCGCGTCAAAAACGTTTCATATATGCCAGCATTTATGCTGCTTATAATGAGATATGGAAGGTTTCACAGGCAGAGGCCGCAGAAAGAATACGTGAGCTTGATCGTATTAACTTAGAGAAATCTCTCACTGTGGTTGACAATCGGTTAACAACTTTGTCATCCAGAATTTATTCATTGGACAACATTGTATCCTCTGCTATTGACATACTGGAACAAGATTTAGCCATGTTACAACAAGGCCAATCTCAGTTATGTTCTATTATGTTATTAAGCTGGACGCTGCAATCTTTGCGTGCGGGCTATGTGCCTTGGCGTTTTATCAACACGTCGGCTCTGTTTGCAGAATACAATCTGACTGATAAACAGATCGAACTGGCACAAAGGGGAGCAAAGTATACAGTGCTGAGCATTGAAAAACTGGAAAAATTACCATTCACAGTGGCAGAAAAACCAGCTACAGAATGGCTTATTCATGGCAAAATCACTCTGCCTGTCACTACTTCTCAGTTTCAGTATTGCCTCAAACAAATGCAAGCAGGCAAATATGAAAGGTTGGGTAAAGAATACATTAAGACATCCTGGGATTTACCTTACGAATACAGATGTTGGAGTGGGGATCGTGAAGTGTTTCTAAGCGGTATACACTGTGAAAATGCACTAAGCGGTTCACTCATATGTCAGGACATTTCTTTACACGGGGCTTGTAATGGTTCTGTGGCAAATTTGTCCTGCCACCAGCAGGGTACACCAGCTGCTGTGATTAAAATCCAGCGTTTGGCCAACTTTCTAACGGGAGTTACCTCATGTTGAATGATCAGAGTTGCTGTGGCATGTTGCCAGGCATCCCATATAACCCTGGGCGTAGTTCGCGAAGTAGCGCTACGCGTAGCTACGCGAAGTGCACTTCGCACTACGCGAGCTACGCGTAGCTACACGAACTGCATAGTGCACTGTGCAAAATGCTGTTCTCACTGATTGCACAGTGCTGGATGCTTGTCCGCACTGTGCAATCAGTGCAAACCGCATCTTGCACAGTGCAAGCGGTCGTTTTCTGCCGCTCGAGTAGATTTCTACTCAAGCGGCAGCTTTCTCAACGAGGACTGGTAGTTTCTCATCGCGAGCGGTCGCGAGCATACGCGACCACTCGCAATGAGAAACCTGACCTCCCCGCGTTGAGAATCTCGCCGGGAGGTTTATTTTCCACGCTCGCGATCAGCAACTTGATGTTGCTGATCGCGAACGAGGAAAAAGTCTCGCCGGGATGTCATTTTGCTTGCTCGCTGTCGCCAACTTGACTTTGAGGACCGCGAGCAAGCAAAAAATTACTGCTACGCTACGCGTGTTTGCACTGTGCTCCGTGCAATTCACGTAGTGCGAAGTAGCGCAAACTTCGCAAACTACGCAAGCGTAGCGTAGTACTTCGCCCAGGGTTAATCCCATATCTGGTAACGGTCGACTCCAGGGTCACTTGCTGTATGCAAGTATTGTTCCCCCCAATAGACACAGTCAGGGAGTCACCTTTATGGCCTTCGTCGAATGCTTCTTTTATACGTTTTGATACTTTAAGCAGAATGAAAGCCATGATTTTACAACAAACCGTGCCTTTGACCTCGGCCAAAGAAATCTATGATTTATAAATTGCAAGGACTTCGGCGGAGATACAGGCTTTAATTCGTACAAACTGCCCTATACATTTCGCAGAAATGATGGGACGTATCTTTAACATGTCTGATACGAGCGGTATTGTGCATGTATTTAAGACCATCTGTTCAGGACTGTTAGCACCCTTCCAGGCAGTCCTCGGAATCATCCCAAAGTTCGCACATTCGGTGTTTGGTGGTGTGCCATTAATTCTAGCACTTGTTGCAGGAATCCTATTTCTATTCCTACTATTACGCTATGGCAAGCCTATCCACCGACATCACTCTGAGGGATGTGGAGAAAGCTCTCCTAGAACGGAAGTGCCGTGAGCGCATAGTGCAACTTTTGGGCATACCTCGTCTACGGGAACTTAATACAACATGGTTTCTGTCATTCAGACCAATCTGGCAAGATTGCATCTTACCTGTTCTACGCTGCCTGCTTTGCGGTGAAGAATGCATGCTAGACACCTGTCTAACACTCCCATCAGTCATGCCAACGGATATCGATACTCTGCTGGACCCGATAACGGCCCATGCTCTGTGTTGTCCCCAGAGGCTACCAATCCTGATGACGGCATTCATTGAGATCTCACAGACGCTTCCTGCTGCTGCTGTGGTACGAGATGGATCAACAGGCACACAGGTAACAACGGACGCGAACATTGCTGCGGCATCCTATGCTGAAGGCGATGCTTCACATCTCTGTGCAGTTAACCTTATAAATGAGGTATTCCAACTGTCACCGACATCGGTAGACGATCTTTTGTCTACCGAAATAGATGATTTCAAGTTTACACCAGACCCATACACTGACTTTGATTCGGCTCACAGTGTACCAGGGACGCAATGAATTTGGCCTTCATATTTTCAAAACTTGGAACTCTTCCTAAAATTGAACTTTTTCTTTTTTTCTTTTTTGAAAATACATGGCGAAACAATTTGCTTACAGTAGAACTATTCTTATAAAACGGACTTCTTTAAATGCTTCCAGGGACACATTGTCACCTTATTTGTCTAAAATTTCATTTAATACCATGATATGCAATGGCTTTGATTTTTGAAAACTTGTCAACCATTTCATCATATGTATATATTTCTGTTTATTCATTCATGTTGCATTTATTTCCTATATATGTTTAGAATGAAAAAATGCTTTAAAATGTACAGTACCTATTGCATTCAACAGTTTATTTTAAACTTCTTTTAATATGCTTTTAGAAATGTTTTTAGCAACGTGTGGTACTCAGTTTAATGTTTAGCATTTAATGTTTAGCATTTAGTATTATCGTTCATTCGAAAGTGGAGTGGGTGTTGTATTCCGCTTTAGGTGTCCGTATATAGGTTTTCCTGAAACATGTCCTTATATAGGCACAATTCGCATTGCCCTTATATAGGCATAGAATCCCAGTCCTTATTTAGGCATTAGCCGTGCACTCCAAATACAGGCATGGTCACCGACATCCGTCCACCCTAACGTCACAACGAGTTCTTAGAAACCAGACCCTTAAGCTCTTGGGAGTTCCCCTAGCACAGGATTATTGATTTCTCCAAGAACTCATCTATTATGCATGAACCATTATACCTTAAGGGTTCATTCCTGACGTCTTCCTCTGTCCGACTTCACGTCAATGCTAACATTCCAAGGCACCTACCAGGTATAAATATACCTTCCCTTGCCCAAGCAAGTTGGAGGAGACCTCGACTTCAGAGGAGCCCGTATCCCGGCCTGACGCACTGAGAAAACGCTGTCATCCCTGCTCGCAGAGAATCCAGCTTCCAGTGTTCTGACTCCCTTCGCGGGGTTTTAGAGTTCCAGATCCGGAAAGAGATTCCCACCTCTCTCATTCTCAAGGTATGGAGCTGACTAGAACCTAGAGGGACTCTTGGCATACTAGACTTAACATACTCTTAGTATACCATACTAGAGAATACTCCAACTACTTCTTACCTTTCCCTACACCTAGACAAGGTTAGGTACATTGGGGTAGAACTAGTTTACAGACGCATCGTATGAGTACTCGCATTTTTAGCTCATATTATTTATGTACGTGAATATATGCTAAAAGATAATGCTAGCGCAGTATTATTTATTTCTACTGCTTACGCTGTACATTATATATCTTGCATACTGTCTTGTGATCATAACAGCTCATATCTCTTACACGAGAAACAAGACTGTTCAATAAAACCTTTTATTGAAACGCCCGTCTATTCTTTCTGTGTAACTCTGAGGAAACTAAGCATGCACGATTAGCTGAGTGAAACTGTTATCTATTGTTTCCACGATTCTGAGAGTGTTCCGATTCTAAAGGGAAAAAAATGGTCATGTTTATGCTGTTGCCAGAAACTACTCCCTTCTTGTTTTCAAGGAGTTTCTAGTGGCCTCTGAGCTAGCTGGCACAAAGTAATTAAGTTTAATATACTCGATAGGGGCATACTGACCTCAGTACTATGCCAAGCCTATAGGGTATATTATTCCAATGCGCAGAGCCTATTAGGGAAATAGGAACTACACTACACAGCACCTTCATAAATCTTTCCACCACTCCATTACTTTGTGAGTGATATAGTGCCTCCTTTTTATGCTTAATACCTCTGGCACTTAAAAAGTCTTCCACCATACTTGAGGTAAACTGAACCCCGTTATCCGCCAATAATGATAGCGGAATTCCTTCCCACTCAAACAGTTCTTCCAAAAATTCAATCACTACATTGGATTCTGCAGAATTGACCACTTTAATATCTGGCCACGAGAACACATATCCATGTATACAATCACATACCAATCCTGAGACTTAAGCTTCACAGGACCCAAGATATCAATAGCAATGTCAGACCATGTACCAGCAGCTTGCTTCCTCACCGCCATCGACTGTGTCCTACATTTCAAAATTCTATCGCTGCACATACATTCAGCATACTCAGGAACCACTCTCCCAACATGCATGTTCATAGCTGGCCACCAATATGCCTCTCTTATCCTTTCTTTTGTCTTAGCAATCCCCATGTGACTTGCATGAGCGTTATACATCAGTTTGTCTCTCAGGTCTTTTGAGGTAATCAACTTGCTGCCTCACATTAGGAGACCATACACCACAGCTAAGTCCTCCCTGACCTGCTAATAACCCTTAAAATCCTCCTCGCACTCCGTCTTCTGACACCAGCCACTCAAGATCATCGACACGACCTTCTGTAAAACCAAGTCATTGACCAGACATTCCCTCCACTCACTTACAGAAATTACGCATTCACTTCCTCCTCCAATTCTTCGCCACCAAACCACTCACCTTCCTCAGACACTTCACACCCATCATCACTAAGTCTTGAGAGACAATCTGCTAAGATATTGTTGGATCCAGGTAAGTAAGAAATGTCAAAGTCATATTCTTTTAAGGCTACAACCCACTTTCGTAATCTGTGTGAAACAAAATTGATTCCTTTCTTGGCAAATACCTCCCTCAACGGTTTATGATCAGTAAGAATGTGAAACCTCATGCCCCACAAAAAACAATTTTGTTTGGGCACCTCCCAGAAAGTGCCCAGAGCTTCCTTCTCCACTACAGAGTAGTTACACTCAGCCCCTCTCAAAGACCTACAGATAAATAGAATAGTTTTCTCTCTTCCATCAACCTTTTGCAAGAGGACTGCTCCTAGCCCTTTCAAGCTGGCATCAGTCATGAGAGAGGATGTTTTCATAGGATCAAAACTTCCTAAACATGGAGCTTCGTTCAGATGTTCCTTAATACAATCACACTCTTGTGACCATCAAAACTCGCAACCTTTTCTGAGCAGAGTCCCCATACAACATGTCTTGCCTGCAAAGTTAGGTACAAATTTGTTGTAGAACTCAGCCATGCCTTTAAACTTCACCAATTCTTCTTTGTTTAGAGGAGAGTGGAGATTGCAAATGGAACTCACCAAGGAAGCTTTGGGCTTAATACCTGAAGCAGACATCAGATGTCCCAGGTATTCTATCTCCTTGACGTCAAATCTACATTTGACTGGCCTGAGAGCGAGTCCTGCCTCCTGTAGTCTCTTCAATACAGAGCCCACCCTATCATCATGCTCCTCAAAATCCACCCAAAAAATCAAGACATCATCCTGATACACCCTGACGCCCTGAAAACCCCCAAGAATGCCCTCCATCGCCCTCTGAAAAACAGAGGCAGCAGAGATTAGTCCAAAAGGCATTCTCAAGAATCTAAAGGTGCCAAATTGTGTTACAAAGGAAGTGAGATCACGAGACTAAGGATGAAGCTTGACCTGATGTTAGGCCGAAGTCAAATCGAGAGACGTGAAATGCCTTGCACCCTGAAGGGAACACAACATTTCATTTATATTCGGCATCGAGTAGTGATCGACCACCACTGCCTTCTTGAGTTCCCTCAAATTGACACAAAGGCTGGCCTCACCATGGGCCTTACGAGCCATAACCACTGGAGAGACCCACTCTGTGGCTTCAACCTCTTGAATGATACCATTGTCCAGAAGTTTGTCTAGTTCCAACCTCATGCTTTCTTTCACTAGCAATGGTACATTTCTCACTTTATCCACCTTGTGAGTGACACTCGTCTTCAGTTTTATCTGGTGCATATAGTTTTTGAGACAACCCAATTCTTTTATAACTACATTAGGAAACTCGGCAATCCAATGAGTACTCCCTCTAATCACCGCTCTAACAGGTGGTATTTCTCTCAGGCAAACAGGTGGATTTTCCTTAGGATCTAGAAAAAAATGTAAATCCCGCTGGTGGAACCAACTCATCAGGGAGTCTCCTTTCATTGAGACATAAATCTTATCAGGAATGATCCTCCCTTGGACATGTAGCCATTTTTTACCATTTCTTTATTGTTTCTTACTGCCAGGTAAGGAACAGGAAAATTGTTATATAGAAGACTCCCATGGTGAGGGGAGCATTGTATTTTTTTTTTTCAAAAAGTAAATTCGGTTTTGAGATTTTCCTTATGA
This sequence comes from Calotriton arnoldi, assembly GCA_963921515.1. Taxonomy (NCBI): domain Eukaryota; kingdom Metazoa; phylum Chordata; class Amphibia; order Caudata; family Salamandridae; genus Calotriton; species Calotriton arnoldi. The sequence continues at coordinate 267,384 of CAWUFW010014245.1, read as the reverse complement.
GAAGAAAAAAGGATTCCTCTGTGCTGCAGGGCTGTGTCCTGCTGCCGCAGCCCAGCAGCACAGAGTAATATGCATTGTAAGGCACTTCTGTCAAGGCGGTTCCTGCCAATGCTTTAATTAATGACCGCCTACTTGGCGGTCATTTATAAATTTTGATGGGTGGCCTCTCCACAATGGGGATGGACTAATTTACTCCGTCCCCATGGCAGACCCAAGGGCTGTCTGTTGTGAATTAAATCAGTCCCTAAGTCACAAGGTAAAACATTTGACAGGACGGACCTGCTGTGTCTAAGCGACCTTTGCTCCATCGCGCTTGGCCTGAAATCGCGGTCACACACTAACAGTACATTCTATTGGTGCTTTAATTTTTTTACTCTCTCGCTCTTATATCTTTAAAAATGCATATCTTTGGTTCACCTAATTGTATTTTTGTCGTTTTGATGTAATTTTGTTTATTATATATTTCTCTATATTTATACATTGGAAAATTATTTGTATTGGTTGTGCTTTTTTACATTTTAACTGTTTTGCGACTTCCAAATGCTTTACACATTTTCTCTACTTTAAGGCTGTTTGCCCTGTGCCATAGCCAACAGGGGTAGCGCTCATGTTTAAATTATTTAAACCTTTGCCTGGACCTAATAGGTTTGTGACTTTATTATCTGTGGTTGGCTCCCATCATCCCATAACTAATAATCCACCTCTTTGTAATAAAGATCATCTGAAATGTTGCTCATAAATTAACATCATAAATATCTCTTGAAGAGTTAATACAATTTCTAGCACTGCAGACTGCGACTGATTATATTATTTAATTCATAAGTAATTATAGCTATGAAACTTCAGTCACCAGGTGCCATCTGAAACCCATTGAGAAATGTACAACATGTTTGTTGGATACTGGTCTTCCGACAGCATGGTCAGTGAAGGCCACTCATCTAGTTAAAAAATTGGGGTACAGTGATGGTCTGGCCCTGTCACATCTCTCCACTGCCCCCATGAGCAAATGTTATCTGGCTGCATCATTTTCAAGTGACCACCTCTTTTTCACATGGTGGAGATTTCACAGGAGAGGGAGTGAGCATGCCTCTGAAATGCCCCTGAAGAATCCCAATAACATTGTAACATGATGGTAGTTAAAAATAAAAATGAGTGTACCATGAGACCTAAGCAAGGATGACACCCTGTAGTGCAGAACATTTTAGTACTTTACATTAGCCAGCTTTAATTCTCCCTGAGAAGCCCAGTCCTTGAAAACTCAGAACCTCTATCCCTCTTATGTTTGGATTTACTTTCTCCCTGATTTCTCATTTACTTCACAACGAGGCTTTAAGAAGATACTAATATTGTTCAAATCCTCACTGTCATCCTCTCTCAATATCATCTGCAACCATAGTGTGCTCAAGCTTAGACTTTGTGCTGTCAACCCCTTCTTAATGGTGTTCATCAACACATCCCCCAAAAATGTGGTGGTCTATAGCGAACTCATTCATGTTATCATAGTCCCTCTATTTAAAATGTCAGTATGGATGGCTAAACTTGACTCTATCCTAAGATGGAAGGAATCCTGAGTCACTACTTATATGGTTTCCATCCTTGAACTCTCCCTGTTATATTGATGGTATGAAAGAGGTGTTCAGTGGAATACAAGAAGGTCTCTCATATTCCGTTTTCTTGGTTGACTGATTCCTGCACACATAATAAATCGATATCAATGATACCACTTTAAAACATTTTTTTCCTTTCACATCAGCTATACTGGTATCTTGCTGGCTTGTGACCACAAACACCACATGTGAAATGGTTAGCATTGTCACCCTGCCGCTTGAAGCTTTACATATCCTAGTAGATTCCAATACCATGCAGTTACAAGGTTAACTTCCATATGTTGTAGGTAGTAAACAGGGTTGCCTTCATTATGTACAAGGACAGCTCCAGTTCAAGCTACACATAGGATCTGGGGTCATCAGCAGTCATGGATTGCTTACTGTGTGCCCAGAGGTGAATGAATAACAACCACCACTCTCTATATACTAAAATAACAGCTACTTTTGATTCAGATGTGTCATCAGCCCTTTCAAGTCAATACTGGAATAATGTCAGCCTTCTACTAACAATGATTGTCCTTGGGGAATTGTCCCCTACTCCCACTACCTCACAAGATTTATTTTTATTTTTTATTTTATTAGGGTCTTACTTTGTAATTTAATCTGTGCATTTTCTGCTTATGTACCGGCATTATTATATTTATTAGTTTACTTATGCTTTTGAGTGCACATTTTTCGTTTATAAACGTATGCTGCATTTAGTATTGATTGTATTGATTGCACATGTACAACATATAATGTTAGCTTTGTTATAGTTTGATAGCCCATCAATTATTCAGATATTTCTATTAATGTGATTTATAATGTGGGATAGATTGTATTGAATGTGTAACAAAATCAAAATGCTAATTCTTTCAATTAAAACATTTTTACATCATTTATCAATTATCATGAGGCATGATCTTTGCCTGATACAGCCATGTGTTGGGCAGGGAGGCATCTTCACCTTCTTTGGAGGTTTGTTCAAGCTGATTTGAAAACATCCCATTAGACCTGTTAACCTTAGGGGTGGTTGTCTTCCAAATATTTTGCTTTCTCCCCTCCTGTTTTGCTGGATTATTTTTTGTTGGCCTTAGGACTCTGTGCACTTTACACCGTTAACCAGTGCTTGTGCTCCCTCCCTGAAACACAGTAAAATTGACTTACACCTTATTCGCATATTTAAATTACTTATAAGTCCCTACTAAAGTGGTATACCATATAACCAGGGCCGGTAAATTAAAGGCTACTAGTGGTCCTGCAGCACATATTGTGCTACCCACTTAAATAGCCCCGTAAAACATGTCTCTGGCGTGTTTGCAGTTTTAGCCTGCCAATTCGACTTGGCAAAATAAACCCTTTGCCAAGCATAAAACTCCCTTTTTAAGACATATAAGTCACCCCTACAGTAGGCCATGAACAGCCCATAGAGCAGGGTGCATTGTATTTAAAAACTTGGACATGCATGTTTAAGCTTTACATGTCCTGGTAGTGAAAAACTCATAAATTCATTTTTCACTGCTGTGAGGCCTACCTCTCCAACAGTATAACATTGGATTTCCTTATTACATGTTTGGGAACCAGTAGATATGTAATGTTTGGTATCTAAAGAATTGCAATTTAAAATCCTCTTTAATTGTAAAGTTGGATTTTAAGTCACAATTATGAAAAAGCCACTTTTAGAAAGTTGGAGTTTTCTTGTCCTAACCATTTGGTGCCTGCAACCTGTATCGTGGTTCACATGACTTGGTGTAGTTGGCCTCCCAGACAGTAACACTTAGCAGGATGGGCCATCCTGACAGGATGAAAGGTGCACTGCCCCACTTAAATTTCAAAGGTGCTGCCTCAGCACACACACAAAGAACTTCACACTAGCCTTTTGCGACCCAAGACTCTGTGGATCCTGGGCAGGGAGGCAGGAAATTCAAGAACCATCTGTAGGGGAAAACTCCAGAAGTTTCTTCCACTTCAAAGCTGGCAAAAGGTGTTAAAATAGACCCTCAAACCCACTCTTCAGTTCACTTCTGGACCTGCGCAGGACTCTCAGAGGACTGCCTAGCTGCCTTAGACCTGCTTTTCTGCTTTAACCCAGGACCATCAGAGTGACTCCAAAGACTAGTTTGTTGGTATTCTTTTTCAGAGTTACAGGTACACAAAAGATCCAACAGCTTGCAAAGTGCACCTGGACCCAACCTGAGGTGAGGCCTGACCCTTCAAGTGGTGTTCCCTAGTCATGGACCCTTGGAAGTGATGCTAAATATGCCCAACCAACCAAAATCCAAAACTTGGGACTTTTTCTGCCAAAATGTATGTGCTCTGAGAACCAAAAGGAGACTGGCACCTACCTGCTCACTGATCAGCGCAATATGCATCATCCGTCGGCCGGACCTCGAGGTAGCTCTTGCTACATTCTTTTCTGCAGCAGCAAATCCTGATCAACAGCTTCCTGGATCCTTCATCTGATACATACTGCATCTTCGCCCCATTGCAGATTTTTATCTCCCAAAAACTAGACTAAGGGGCCGATTCCGATTCGGGCCGGAAATCTCTCCGACCGAGCCGGACCCGGAGAGATTTCCGACCGAATCGGACCCTAGCAGTCCGACCGAACGAGTACGATGCGCACGCATGCTATCGGACTCGATTCGGTCGGACTCCCATTGAAGTCAATGGGAGCCTGTCGTACAACGCGTACACGGGCTCCCATTGACTCAATGGGCATGACGCGAACAAGGGCGCCCCCTACAGCGTGTGCGCGTCGATGCGGTTCGCACCGTGCATGCACGTGTAGGGGGGACCCATGTGTCCCCCCTGTGTGCGACTCGCACGCCTACGCTTCCAGGGGGTCCGACACGGACCCCAAAGTGCGGCTCCGACAGCTCCTTGGAGCCGGGCTGCGCGAGTCGGTCGGAGCGGTCGAGGTGCGCATCGTACTTACCCGGCCGGGAAACGTCTCCATTGCGAGGTGCGCGTCGTCCCCGTGCGAGTCGGTCGGAGCGGTCGGGTCTTGCGAACGAGTCGGTCGGAGATTTCGCGAGCGCACGCATCGTACTCGCTCGCCCGGACGCACGTACGACTCGGTCGGGAAATAGGGCTCCGAATCGGATCCGGTTAAGCCGAATCCGATTCGGTGCCCTACCGGCCGAGATCGGAATCGGCCCCTAAGTCTGAATATAGAAATCTTTATTGCAACTTCATCCAGGGGCTTCCCAACAATGAAGCCTGCTCCTCAAACACCGCTGGCTGCCTTGCACCGCTGATTTTTACCTTCTCAGACATGTTTTCCAGAAATTTCTCCGAACCGTGCTCCATCCATGTCGGACATAACTTTCAATTTTGCCCCCCCTCTCGAGAGGCTATGGGCCCGATTCACAGAACTAACTTACGACAAAATCCTAAACTTACTACCATTTTGGTATTCACAGAATGAACTTACTCATTTTGGTATTCACAGAATAAACTTACTCATTTTGGTATTCACAGAAGACACTTACACATTTTGTGTAACTTACACATTTTGTGTAACTTACTCATTTTGTGTAACTTACACATTTTGTGTAACTTACACATTTTGTGTAACTTACACATTTTTGTATTCACAGAAGGCACTTACTCATTGATGAGTAAGTGCCTTCTGTGAATACCAAAATGAGTAAGTTAATTCTGTGAATACCAAAATTGTTGTAAGTTCATTCTGTGAATACCCAAATGTGTAAGTTCATTCTGTGAATACCAAAATTGTTGTAAATTCATTCTGTGAATACCCAAATGTGTAAGTTCATTCTGTGAATACCAAAATTGTTGTAAGTTCATTCTGTGAATACCCAAATGTGTAAGTTCATTCTGTGAATACCAAAATTATTGTAAATTCATTCTGTGAATACCCAAATGTGTAAGTTCATTCTGTGAATACCAAAATTGTTGTAAGTTCATTCTGTGAATACCCAAATGTGTAAGTTCATTCTGTGAATACCCAAATGTGTAAGTTCATTCTGTGAATACCCAAATGTGTAAGTTCATTCTGTGAATACCAAAATTGTTGTAAGTTTAGGATTTTGACGTAAGTTAGTTCTGTGAATCAGGCCCTATGTGTCCATGATTTGCACTTCGAATGTTGAGGCACTAGATTGCACTAAAAATTTAATAAATTCATAAATTTGGTCCAACTGATTTAATTTTTGTCATTTTGGTGTCAATTTATTACATTTTACTCTATGTTTCTAAATTAGTTTGGGATTTTTATGTGTTGTGTTTTCACTTCATAATTTTTTGAGTGCTGCATAAATAGACATTGCCTCTACGTAAAGCCAGGCTGCTTTTATGTCAAGCTATCAGAGGGTTAAACACAGGTTAATGTAGTGACTTTTTGTGGTTACCATCTCAGAATCCCTATTGAAGGCCATCAGCTCATGAACACCATAACTAAGACAGAGAGTAACCTTCTCCAAGCACAGACATTAACTAACAAGTCTGTTGTTCAGCTAAAGTATGTGGGTCAGCCAGAACTCAGAAAGGCACTTCTGTTTATAAGCAAGCCCAACTAGGTACTAGAAGGGAGGGATTGGTTACCAAAGACTGAGTACATCAATCAGTGCAATACTTTGTTGAAATACCATCACAATGATGCAAATCTTTCAAATATTTTGTTTATTAATCACTTTCATTGCCACTCTTGTGTTTATGTTCATAGTTGCATGTATACATATTATGCGCACAAGATTAGGGCAATAATTTATTAAAATTTTAAAAATATATAGTGTGGATTTCTTGTGTGAGTCCATCCATGGTTAAAAAAATTGTGTAACTACTCTTACAACAAATAATCCTGTAGTCTCACAGGACTAACCGTTGTCCGGAATGCACCATCCTCAAGTAATGTGCAGTTCCTGGGTTACAGGCCTTCAGAGTCCTTGGCTCACGTTTGTAAGCTGGCTCCGCCTCTGCTTTGCCAGAGGGTTTAGTGTGTTTAAAGCCTAGACTGTATTTTGCAAAGGTGCTAAAAATGTATTAATAGCGCAGTTTAACCCAGAGGAGAGTGACAATGGGGCCGATTCACAGAACTAATCTGAGATAAAATCCTAAACTTACTACTTTTAGTATTCACAGGAGGCATTTAGTAGTAGTAAAGTTAGGACTCCTAACTTTACTACTACTAAACTGAGACAAAATTCTAACTTTACGACTTTCGGTATTCACAAAGGGCATTTAGTGGTAGTAAAGTTAGAAATCCTAACTTTACTAATACTAAATGTCGAATACCGAAAGTCGTAAAGTTAGGATTTTGTCTCAGTTTAGTAGTAGTAAAGTTAGTAGTCCTAACTTTACTACTACTAAATGCCTCCTGTGAATACCAAAAGTAGTAAATTTAGGATTTTATCTCAGATTAGTTCTGTGAATCGGCCCCAATGTGTTTTACAGGGAGAGAAAACAGCAAAGCGAAGTAATCAACAAGATCAATTTACAGGCAATTTATAGACAAACATGTCACTAGAAAAGCTAATGAGAAGCAAGGATGAACTTGTATTTGGAGGGGCACAGCCATGGAAAACGAGGACAAAAAAGAAACAGGTGCCAGGCTGAGAGTGCTAAGAATCTAGCCAGTATGGCTTAGATGCTTCTTTAATTTAGATTTGAACAGTGGGAAGGAGGCAGTGCGTGCATATAAAGGGAGGCCAGTCCAGATTTTAGGTGGACTACTGGAGAAAGCTCTTTTCATGGTGGATGATGTCTTAAATATTCTGAAGTATAAGTAGACAGTGGCTTGTCCTCCCACATTGTATGTGATACAAGCAGTCTTGAAAAAGCTGCTTGACTCTGGGAATAGCCATATATGGGGAGGTGGGAGGGAGGAGCAGCTGGGAGGCGGGAGGCAGGGGCAGCGAGTGGTCAGCGAGGGGGGCGGGGCCGCAGGGGACACAGCGGCGGGAAACGGGAGGGCGAAGGGGTACAGAAATCAAAAGGGGCACAGGAGGGCACAGAACGAAAAACAGTCACAGCAGTGGGGGCACAGAACGGAAGGGCAAAAACAGTGGAAAAACAGTGGGGGCACAGAACGAAAAACAGTCACAGCAGTGGGGGCACAGAACAGAAGGGCAAAAACAGTGAAAAAACAGTGGGGGCACAGAACGAAAAACAGTCACAGCAGTGGGGGCACAGAACGGAAGGGCAAAAACAGTGGAAAAGCAGTGGGGGCACAGAACGAAAAACAGTCACAGCAGTGGGGGCACGGAAGGGCAAAAACAGTGGAAAAACATTGGGGGCACAGAACGAAAAACAGTCACAGCAGTGGGGGCACAGAACGGAAGGGCAAAAACAGTGGAAAAACAGTGGGGGCACAGAACGAAAAACAGTCACAGCAGTGGGGGCACAGAACAGAAGGGCAAAAACAGTGGAAAAACAGTGGGGGCACAGAACGAAAAACAGTCACAGCAGTGGGGGCACAGAACGGAAGGGCAAAAACAGTGGAAAAGCAGTGGGGGCACAGAACAAAAACAGTCACAGCAGTGGGGGCACAGAACGGAAGGGCAAAAACAGTGGAAAAGCAGTGGGGGCACAGAACGAAAAACAGTCACAGCAGTGGGGGCACAGAACGGAAGGGCAAAAACAGTGGAAAAACAGTGGGGGCACAGAACGAAAAACAGTCACAGCAGTGGGGGCACAGAACGGAAGGGCAAAAACAGTGGAAAAACAATGGGGGCACAGAACGAAAAACAGTCACAGCAGTGGGGGCACAGAACGGAAGGGCAAAAACAGTGGAAAAACAGTGGGGGCATAGAACGAAAAACAGTCACAGCAGTGGGGGCACAGAACGGAAGGGCAAAAACAGTGGAAAAGCAGTGGGGGCACAGAACGAAAAACAGTCACAGCAGTGGGGGCACAGAACGGAAGGGCAAAAACAGTGGAAAAACAGTGGGGGCACAGAACGAAAAACAGTCACAGCAGTGGGGGCACAGAACGGAAGGGCAAAAACAGTGGAAAAGCAGTGGGGGCACAGAACGATAAACAGTCACAGCAGTGGGGGCACAGAACGGAAGGGCAAAAACAGTGGAAAAACAGTGGGGGCACAGAACGAAAACAGTCACAGCAGTGGGGGCACCGAACGGAAGGGCAAAACAGTGGAAAAACAGTGGGGGCACAAATATAGAGGGGAAAGACAGTAACAGTGACGCTCACAACGACAAGAACCTACCTACGGCCTACCACTGGCCACCAGGGATGAGGCGCAGGTGGTAGCCTGCGGGTGGAGGAGGGCCTCAGATCAGCAGCAGCAGGGAGCTGGACGCACAGGTGGCGCTGTGCGGATGGGGGGGCGACCTACCCAGAGGTCAAAGGTCGAGTTTGCGCTATATAAATCCGCAAAAAAAAAAAAAAAAATGGAAGATAGAATGAGCCCATTTATGTCTCCCTCATCTTCTAATATTTCCCTACTCCCCTCCCCTATTTTCAGTTTTTCCAGTGAGCTGAAGCAGCTGTGCAATGTGAGCCCCAGTAAATAAACCAAATAAATCAATGTGAAACAGACAACTGTATCAATATACTACTAAGTTGTTTTATTTAATTAATTATTTTTACATGACGTCTGTTGTTTCCAGTGAACTGATGAATTTGGAATGATTGCATTTTTCAGATGAGGAATGTGCGTCAGTTGAATCTTGTACATTCTTCTTTACTCTGCAAAAGCTATGAAATGAATAAATATTGTGACCTGGTTATTTTTTTCCCAGTGAATCACATCTTTTTCTCCCACCCTAAGGGCTATGTTCGAACAAAAAGTGCAAAAGGTCAGGAAGCGGACTCTGTCTGAATTAACATTTTTTTATCACTATTCTTGTAGAGCGCCAAGAATGAGATTCGCATAACACCAAAAGCTTAGATTTCCCTTGCCTCATAGAGAGATGCCCTGAATATCAAGCACAGCACTGCAATTTTGTTGCATAAAATGAGATAAATCTATTTAATGTAGGTAGATAGAAACAGAATTGAAGAAATAATATTTTGTTCTCAATTATATGATTATAATAATGTCTTTAAAGATACTGTTGCTATATTTTGCCCAACATTTTAATATAGAATCGTAAAAGGGCCATGATTTACATAAAAAGCATACTTCTGACAGATTGTTGTAAAATTCGGATAGAATCCCTATATGTAATTTATGTATTTACTTGTACTGTTGTGTGCTTGTGACCGTGAATAATCAGAATTCAAAAGTCAATAAGATAGGAACTAAATCATACATTTGACAAAGCTTTGTGGTGTCAAATAGGATATTTTTTGTTTATTTGACTAAACTGCAGTGGAATCATAATAAAGTGTGATTAACTCATTAGAAGCAAGGAAATAAAAACTGAGGGGCATATTAGCAAGACCCACGTTAAAATTATCGCCGTTTTAGTGGCAGGAAACTGCCGCTAAAACGGCGATAATGGGCTTGCTAATATGCGTTATGGAATTCCAATAGAAGCCCAGGTTAGATGTCCTGCACAATAGCTCTTGGAGGCTATTCACAAAGATAAACTTACAGGTGTGTAAAGTATATGCACTTATGTTTACTCTTACAAGGGCCTATTCACAAGCTGCATTTTTCATTATGTTTAGTAGTACGACAATAGTACCACTAAAGTACTACAAAATACTATTTACTAACCTACATGCGAAAGTCCACGCCTCCAACTCTACAATCTTTTGTGTGCAGAGATCTCCGCTCTGACTAGGCCTGGGCAGAGTTCGTGGAGTTTGGCTATGCGGAACTCCGCAAAGTGACACAAAATCTACACCACACTACGCAGAGTTTTGCAAGCGCTGAGTGCGATACGTCATGCAGCTGGCGCTGATTTGTAGAGCCGGGTGTTTTTCCCATGTTGTAAAATTAGCACAAATGGCACCAATAGCAGTGCAAGAGGGCGTCGCTTCTTTCTGCTGCTCGAGTAGATGTTCTGCTCAAGCTGCAGCTTCCTCAACGCGAGCGGAAGGTTTCTCAATGTGAGTGGTAGCAACCAGCCGCGACCGCATGCATTGAGAATTCTCTCCAGTAGGGGTCTTTTGTAAGAATTTTCTCGCTCATTAACTTAACGTTGTCGAGCCACGGGAGAGGAAAAACTCCACTCTGCAATGCTCTGCAGAGTTTTCGGGAACTCCACGTTCTACGTGGAGTGGGAAAAACTCTGCAAACTCCATGACCGGAATTTCACGTCCAGGCTTAGCTCTGACTTCGTAGATCTATGAGCTTGTAGGTATATGTTTTAGTAGTAAATGAGGGATGGACGTGGGTAGTCGCTGGAAAATAGGGAATACTTATGAATAAATGGGAGGAGTTTTAGGACGGCTAAGGAGGTTTAAAGGAGAGGTAGGGAGGGGTGTAAGGAGAGACATGCACTCAACTGCAAAAAAAGTAAACTGAACGCTATTCACAAAATGCACTTCAATAGTTACTACAGCCAAAAAGGATCCAAACTAGTTGAAAATGTACTCTAGCTCACACCAGGAGTACGTCTAGCACCACACAAGGCCAACCATTGGTACAGCATTTGAAATGTCATCAGTGATCTCAATGACCATGTCATGAGTGATGTTATATGTGAGGTCATAGGCAGTGCATTGCAGGGGCACGAGTTATAGTTAGCTCAGCTAACCATAACTGCTGAATTTCTCTGGTTTTGTACGAGTGAAATGTCAGCCTAACTATAACATCCCTGTAGCCTTTGTTTTTTTCAGTGAATTTCTAAGGTTTTTTAAAATTCTATTTCCTTACTATAAGTCCCCTGTAACATTTGGTTTTTTCAGTACATTTCCAAGGTTTTTTAAATGCTAATTCCTAAATATAACGTCCCTGCAACCTTTGGCTTTTTCAGTGAATTTCTAAGTTTTTGAAAATTCTATTCTTAATTGTAACATCCTTTTTTTATGTATGCCTCTAAGATTTTCATATCTTCTTCTACAATTGGATGTGTATATTATATTTATATTATATACCACTCATTTTTTGATTTCGTATTTGTTTATCAGAAAGTACATTAATAACTGGTTTTATTTTTAACAATTTTTTGAGTCGGCACAACATTGTCGCATTTACTGTGGAGAATCTGTGATCAGTAAATGTATTTCACATACTGAAAAATATACTTAAAGACATTTTTTCAATAAAGTTTAAGTCTAAACATTTTGTAAGATATCGTTTTAACTTTTCTTTCTGTGATCAATTTAGGAGAAAACCACCTTTACACCAAATTTTATGTTCGCAACCACCGACGTCGTCGCAATGACGTCGATAGTCGCGAAGACGTCGGTAGTCGTGAAGAGCGCGTGGTTTGTAAAAAGTGTAAAACATATATATAGACACATTCTACAGTATATTTACCAGTAGAGCTTTATCAGTGTACTTTTCAAACTTAAATTTTTGTAGTGAGTTTCTAGAAACTCATCTTCAAAGACAATTTTTTGTTTTCGCGGTGACGCGGGCATCGCGACGACGTTGGTAGTCGCGGACATTGCGTGTTTTTCAGAAACTCTAAAACACATATATGCAGATATTTTAATTGATATTTGACACTAGTTGCTTACTGATCTCCTGTTTAAAGTTGTGTGAGTATAATAATTTTTTAACAAAATTACTTTTACTTATCGTTTTCCGTGTTCGCAGTGACAACAGAAATCTCGTTGACGTAGTTCCTCGTGGATACCGCATGTTTTATAGAAGCTTTAAAACACATGTATACACCTATTATAATTGATATTTGACACTCGTTGCTTACTGCTCTCTTGTTTAAAAGTATCTGCCTATAGTAATTTTTTAACAAAATCGTTTTTATTTAGCATTTCGAGGAGACAGCGTAAGTTGCGATGGCGTCGGTGGGTGACTGGATGAGTGCAAGGACAGTGCCTGGTTGATTGCATGAGTGCATGGGTAGTCCCTGGGTGATTCTATGAGTGCATAAATAGTGGCTGGGAGAATGGATGACGGCATGGGTAGGGCCTGGGTGATTGGATGAGTGCATGGGTAGTGCCTGGGTGATTGGATGAGTGCATGGGTAGTGCCTGGGTGAATGGGTGAGTGCACAAGTGGTGCCAGGGTGATTGAATAAGTGCATGGGTAGTGCTTGGGTGATTGGATGAGTGCATGGGTAGTGCCTGGGTGATTGGATGTGTGTATGGGTAGTGTCTGGTTGAATGCATGAGTGCATGAGTAGGGCTTGGGTCAATCCATGAGTGCATGGATAGTGGCTGGGTGAATAAATGAGTGCATGCGTAGTGCCTGGGTGATTGGATGTGTATATGGGTAGTGCCTGGTTTACTTCAGGAGTGCATGGGTAGTACCTGGGTGATTCCATTAGTGCATGGATAGTGGCTGGGTGAACAGATGACTGCATAGGTAGTGCCTGGGAGATTGGATGAGTCCATGGGTAGTGCCTGGGTGATTGGACGAGTGCATGGGTTGTGCCTGGTTGATTGGATGAGTGCATGGGTAGTGCATGAGTGAATGGATGAGGGCATGAGTAGTGTCTGGTTGATTGCATGTGTGTGTGGGTAGTGCCTTGGTATTTGGATGAGTGCATGGGTAGTGCCTGAGTGATTGGATGAGTGCATGGGTAGTGCCTAGGTGGTTGGATGAGTGCATGGGTAGTGCCTGCATGATTGGATGAGTGCATGGGTATAGCCTGGGTGATTCCATGAGTGCATGGATAGTGGCTGGGTGAATGTATGAGTGCATGGGTAGTTCTTGGGTGATTGTATGAGTGCATGGGTACTGCCTGGGTGATTGGCTGAGAGCATGGGTAGTGTCTGGGTGATTCGATGAGTGTATGGGTAGTACCTGAGTGAATGGTTGAGTGCATGGGTAGTGCCTGGGTGATTGGATGAGTGCATGGGTAGTGCCTGGGTCATTAGATGAGTGCATGGGTAGTGCCTGGGTGATTGGATAAGTGCATGGGTAGTGTGAGGGTGTTTGGATGAGTGCAAGGATAGTGCTTGGTTAATTGCAAGAGTGCATGGGTAGTCCCTAGGTGATTCTATGAGTGCATAGGTAGTGGCTGGGTGAATGGATGAGTGTATGGCTAATGCCTGGGGGAGTGGATGAATGCATGGGCAGTGCCTGGTTGATTGGATGAGCGTGTGTGTAGTGCCTGGGTGATTGGATGTGTGTATGGGTAGTGTCTGGTTGATTGCATGAGTGCATGGGTCGTGCCTGGGTGATTTAATGTATTCATGGATAGTGGCTGGGTGAATGAATGAGTGCATGGGTAGCGCCTGGGTGGTTGGATGTGTGTATGGGTAGTGGCTTGTTGAATTCATGAGCACATGGGTAGTGCCTAGATGATTTTATTAGTGCATGGATAGAGGCAGGGTAAATAAATGAGTGCTTGGGTAATGCCTGAGTTAATGCATGAGTGCAGGGGCATTGCCTGGGTAATTGGATGTGTGTATGTGTAGTGCCTCGTTGATTGCACGAGTGCATGGGTAGTGCCTGGGTGATTGGATGAGTGCATGAGTAGTACCTGTGTGATTGGATGAGTGCATAGGTAGGGCCTGGGTGATTGGAAAAGTTCATGGGTAGTGCCTGGTTGATTGGATGAGTGCATGTGTAGTGCCTGGGTGATTGGATGAGCACATGGGTAGTGCCTGGATGATTGGATGGGTGCCCGGGTAGTGCCTGAAAGAATGGATGAGTACAAGGGTAGTGCCTGGGTGATTGGATGTGTGTATTGGCAGTTCCAGGTTGATTGCATGTGTACATGGGTAGTGCCTGGGTGATTCCATGAGTGCATGGCTAGTGGCTAGGTAAACAGATGAGTACATGTGTAGTGCATGGGTGTCTGGATGAGTGCAAGGATAGTGCCTGGTTGATTGCATGAGTGCATGGGTAGTCCCTGGGTGATTCTATGGGTGCATAGGTAGTGGCTGGGTGAATGGATGAGTGCATGGATAGTGCCCGGGGGAGTGGATGAGAACATGGATATTGCCAGTGTGATTGGATAAGTGCAAAGGTAGTGCCTGAGTGAACGGATTTGTGCAAGGGTAGTGCCTTGATGATTAGATGTGTATATCGGTAGTGCCTGGTTGATTGCATGAATGCAGGGGCAGTGCCTGTGTGATTGGATGAGTGCATGGATAGTGCCTAGGTGAATGGATCCATGCATATGTAGTGCCTGGGTGAATGGATGAGTGCAAGGGTAGTGCCTGGATGATTGAATGTATGTATGGGCAGTGTCTGGTTCATTGCATGAGTGCATGGGTAGTGTCTGAGTGATTGGATGAGTTCATGGCTAGTGCCTGGGTGATTGGATGTTTTATGGGTAGTGTCTGGTTGATTGGATGAGTGCATTGGTAGTGTCTGAGTGATTGGATGAGTGCATGGTTAGTGTCTCTGTGATTGGAAGTCTGTATGGGTAGTTTCTTGGTGATTCCATGAGTGCATGGTGAGTGGATGGATGAATGAATGAGTGCATATGTAGTGCCTGGGTGAATGGATGAGTGCAAGGTTAGTGCCTGGGTGACTGGATGTGTGTATGGGTAGTGCATGGTGAATTCATGAGCACATGGGTAGTGCCTAGGTGATTCTATTAGTGCATGGATAGTGGCAGGGTAAATGAATGAGTGCATGAGTAGTGCCTGAGTGAATGCATGAGTGGAGGGGTATTGCCCAGGCAATTGGATAGTGTATGTGTAGTGCCTGGTTCATTGCACCAGTGCATGGGCTTTGCCTGTGTGATTGGATGAGTGCATGGATATCGCCTTGGTGAATAGATGCGTGCATGGGTAGTGCCTGAGTGACTGGATGTGTGTATTGGCAGTGCCTGGTTGATTGCATCAGTGCATGCATAGTGCCTGAGTGAATAGATGAGTGCATGGGTAATGCCTTGGTGAGTGGATGACTGCATGGGTAGTACCTGAGTGATTGGATGAGTGCACGAGTAGTACCTGTGTGATTTGATGAGAGCATTGGTAGTGCCTGGGTGATTGGAAGAGTTCATGGGTAGTGCCTGGTTGATTGGATGAGTGCATGTGTAGTGCATAGGTGATTGGATGAGCACATGGGTAGTGCCTGGGTGATTGGATGGGTGCCTGGGTAGTGCCTGAGTGAATGGATGAGTACAAGGGTAGTGCCTGGGTGATTGGATGTGTGTTTTGGCAGTTCCTGGTTAATTGCGTGTGTGCATGGTTAGTGCCTGGGTGATTCCATGAGTGCATGGCTACTGGCTGGGTAAATAGATGAGTGCATGTGTAGTGCGTGGGTTTTTGGATGAGTGCAAGGATAGTGCCTGGTTGATTGCATGAGTGCATGAGTAGTCCCTAGGTGATTCTATGAGTGCAAAGGTAGTGGCTGGGTGAATGGATTAGTGCATGGCTAGTGCCTGGGTGATTGGATGAGTGCATGGATAGTGTCTGGGTGATTGAATGAGTGCATGGGTAGTGCATGGGTGAATGGATGAGTTCACGAGTGGTGCCAGGGTGATTGGATGAGTGCATGGGTAGTGCCTGGAGAGTGGATGAGTGCATGGATAGTGCCTGTGTGATTGGATAAGTGCAAAGGTAGTGCCTGAGTGAATGGATTTGTGCAAGGGTAGTGCCTGGATGATTAGATATGTGTATTGGTAGTGCCTGGTTGATTTCATGAATACACGGGTAGTGCCTGTGTGATTGGATGAGTGCATGGATAGTGCCTGGGTGAATGGATGTGTGCATGGGTAGTGCCTGAGTTAATGGATGTGTGCAAGGGTAGTGCCTGGATTATTGAATGTGTGTATGGGCAGTGTCTTGTTCATTGCATTAGAGCATGGGTAGTGTCTGAGTGATTGGATGAGTTCATGGGTAGTGCCTGCGTGATTGGATGTCTTTATGGATAGTGTCTGGTTGATTGCATGAGTGCATAGGTAGTGCTTGGGTGATTCCATAAGTGCATGGAGAGTGGATGGGTGAATGAATGGGTGCATGGGTAGTAACTGGGTAATTGAATGAGTGCATGAGTAGTACCTGAATGATTGGATGAGTGCATGGGTACTGCCTGGGTGATTGGATGAGTGCATGGGTAGTATTTGGGTGATTGGGTGAGTGCAAGGTTAGTGCATGGGTGATTGGATGAGTGCATGGGTACTGCCTGTGTGACTGTATGAGTGTATGGGTAGTGCCTAGGTGATGGTATCAGTGCACGAGTAGTGCCAGGGGGATTGTATGAGTATATGGTTAGTGCCTGGGTGACTGAATGAGTGCATGGGTAGAGCCTGGGTGATTGGATGAGTTCATGGGTGGTGCCTGGGTGATTGGATGAGCAGTGCCTGGGTAATTGTATGAGTGCACGTATAGTGCCTGGTTGACTGGATGAGTGCATGGGTAGTGCCTGAGCCAATGTGTGAGTACAAGGCTAGTGTCTGGGTGATTGGATGTGTGTATGGGTAGTGCCTGGTTGATTGCATGAGTCATGGGTAGTGCCTGGGCGATTCAATGAGTGCATGGATAGTGGCTGCGTGAATGAATGAGTGCATGTGTAGTGCCAGGGTGATTGGGTGAGCGCATTGGTAGCACCTGGATGATTGGATGGGTGCCCTGGTAGTGCCTGAAAGAATGGATGAGTACAAGGGTAGTGCCTGGGTGATTGGATGTGTGTATTGCCAGTTCCAGGTTGATTGCATGTGTGCATGGGTAGTGCCTGGGTGATTCCATGAGTGCATGGCTAGTGGCTAGGTAAACAGATGAGTGCATGTGTAGTGCATGGGTGTCTGGATGAGTGCAAGGAGAGTGCCTGGTTGATTGCATGAGTGCATGGGTAGTCCCTGGGTGATTCTATGGGTGCATAGGTAGTGGCTGGGTGAGTGGATGAGTGCATGGCTAGTGCCTGGGGGAGTGGATGAGAGCATGGATATTGCCAGTGTGATTGGATAAGTGCAAAGGTAGTGCCTGAGTGATCGGATTTGTGCAAGGGTAGTGCTTGGATGATTAAATGTGTGTATCGGTAGTGCCTGGTTGATTGCATGAATGCAGGGGCAGGGCCTGTGTGATTGTATGAGTGCATGGATAGTGCCTAGGTGAATGGATCCATGCATAGGTAGTGCCTGGGTGAATGGATGAGTGCAAGGGTAGTGCCTGGATGATTGAATGTATGTATGGGCAGTGCCTGGTTCATTGCATCAGTGCATGGGTAGTGTCTGAGTGATTGGATGAGTTCATGGGTAGTACCTGGGTGATTGGATGTTTTATGGGTAGTGTCTGGTTGATTGGATAAGTGCATTGGTAGTGTCTGAGTGATTAGATGAGTGCATGGTTAGTGCCTCTGTGATTGGAAGTCTCTATGGGTAGTTTCTTGGTGATTCCATGAGTGCATGGTGAGTGGATGGATGAATGAATGAGTGCATATGTAGTGCCTTGGTGAATGGATGAGTGCAAGGTTAGTGCCTGGGTAATTGGATGTGTGTGTGGGTAGTGCGTCGTTGAATTCATGAGCACATGGGTAGTGCCTAGGTGATTCTATTAGTGCATGGATAGTGGCAGGGTAAATAAATGAGTGCATGAGTAGTGCCTGAGTGAATGCATGAGTGGAGGGGTATTGCCCAGGCAATTGGATAGTGTATGTGTAGTGCCTGGTTCATTGCACCAGTGCATGGGTAGTGCCTTTGTGATTGGATGACTGCGTGGGTAGCACCGGGATGCCTGGATGAGTGCATGGGCTTTGCCTGTGTGATTGGATGAGTGCATGGATATCGCCTTGGTGAATAGATGCATGCATGGGTAGTGACTGAGTGACTGGATGTGTGTATTGGCAGTGCCTGGTTGATTTCATGAGTGCATGCATAGTGCCTGAGTGAATAGATGAGTGCATGGGTAATGCCTTGGTGAGTGGATGGCTGCATGGGTAGTGCCTGAGTGATTGGATGAGTGCATGAGTAGTACCTGTGTGATTTGATGAGAGCATTGGTAGTGCCTGGGTGATTGGAAGAGTTCATGGGTAGTGCCTGGTTGATTGGATGAGTGCATGTGTAGTGCATAGGTGATTGGATGAGCACATGGGTAGTGCCTGGGTGATTGGATGGGTGCCTGGGTAGTGCCTGAGTGAATGGATGAGTACAAGGGTAGTGCCTGGGTGATTGGATGTGTGTTTTGGCAGTTCCTGGTTGATTGCGTGTGTGCATGGTTAGTGGCTGGGTAAATAGATGAGTGCATGTGTAGTGCGTGGATTTTTGGATGAGTGCAAGGTTAGTGCCTGGTTGATTGCATGAGTGCATGAGTAGTCCTTGGGTGATTCTATGAGTGCAAAGGTAGTGGCTGGGTGAATGGATTAGTGCATGGCTAGTGCCTGGGTGATTGGATGAGTGCATGGATAGTGTCTGGGTGATTGAATGCATGCATGGGTAGTGCATGGGTGAATGGATGAGTTCAAGAGTGGTGCCAGGGTGATTGGATGAGTGCATGGGTAGTGCCTGGAGAGTGGATGAGTGCATGGATAGTGCCTGTGTGATTGGATAAGTACAAAGGTAGTGCCTGAGTGAATGGATTTGTGCATGGGTAGTGCCTGGATGATTAGATGTGTGTATCGGTAGTGCCTGGTGGATTTCATGAATGCAGGGGTAGTGCCTGTGTGATTGGATGAGTGCATGGATAGTGCCTGGGTGAATGGATGTGTGCATGGGTAGTGCCTGAGTGGATGGATGTGTGCAAGGGTAGTGCCTGGATGATTGAATGTGTGTATAGGCAGTGTCTGGTTCATTGCATTAGAGCATGGTTAGTGTCTGAGTGATTGGATGAGTTCATGGGTAGTGCCTGCGTGATTGGATGTCTTTATGGATAGTGTCTGGTTGATTGCATGAGTGCATAGGTAGTGCTTGGGTGATTCCATAAGTGCATGGAGAGTGGATGGGTGAAGGAATGGGTGCATGGGTAGTAACTGGGTAATTGAATGAGTGCATGAGTAGTACCTGCGTGATTGGATGAGTGCATGGGTACTGCCTGGGTGATTGGATGAGTGCATGGGTAGTATTTGGGTGATTGGGTGAGTGCAAGGTTAGTGCATGGGTGATTGGATGAGTGCATGGGTACTGCCTGTGTGACTGTATGACGGTATGGGTAGTGCCTAGGGGATGGTATTAGTGCATGAGTAGTACCAGGGTGATTGTATGAGTGTATGGTTAGTGCCTGGGTGACTGAATGAGTGCATGGGTAGAGCCTGGGTAATTGGATGAGTGCATGGGTGATGCCTGGGTGATTGGATGAGTAGTGCCTGGGTGATTGTATGAGTGCATGTATAGTGCCTGGTTGACTGGATGAGTGCATGGGTAATGCCTGAGCCAATGTGTGAGTACAAGGCTAGTGTCTGGGGTGATTGGATATGTGTATGGGTAGTGCCTGGTTGATTGCATGAGTCATGGGTAGTGCCTGGGCGATTCAATGAGTGCATGGATAGTGGCTGCGTGAATGAATGAGTGCATGTGTAGTGCCTGGGTGATTGGATGAGCGCATGGGTAGTGCCTGGATGATTGGATGGGAGCCCGGGTAGTGCCTGAAAGAATGGATGAGTACAAGGGTAGTGCCTGGGTGATTGGATGTGTGTATTGACAGTTCCAGGTTGATTGCATGTGTGCATGGGTAGTGCCTGGGTGATTCCATGAGTGCATGGCTAGTGGCTAGGTAAACAGATGAGTGCATGTATAGTGCATGGGTGTCTGGATGAGTGCAAGGATAGTGCCTGGTTGATTGCATGAGTGCATGGGTAGTCCCTGGCTGATTCTATGGGTGCATAGGTAGTGGTTGGGTGAATGGATGAGTGCATGGCTAGTGCCTGGGGGAGTGGATAAGAGCATGGATATTGCCAGTGTGATTGGATAAGTGCAAAGGTAGTGCCTGATTGAACGGATTTGTGCAAGGGTAGTGCCTGGATGATTAGATGTGTGTATCGGTAGTGCCTGGTTGATTGCATGAATGCAGGGGCAGTGCCTGTGTGATTGGATGAGTGCATGGATAGTGGCTGCGTGAATGAATGAGTGCATGTGTAGTGCCTGGGTGATTGGATGAGCGCATGGGTAGTGCCTGGATGATTGGATGGGAGCCCAGGTAGTGCCTGAAAGAATGGATGAGTACAAGGGTAGTGCCTGGGTGATTGGATGTGTGTATTGGCAGTTCCAGGTTGATTGCATGTGTGCATGGGTAGTGCCTGGGTGATTCCATGAGTGCATGGCTAGTGGCTAGGTAAACAGATGAGTGCATGTATAGTGCATGGGTGT
The DNA here is from genome assembly GCA_963921515.1 of Calotriton arnoldi. NCBI lineage: Eukaryota > Metazoa > Chordata > Amphibia > Caudata > Salamandridae > Calotriton > Calotriton arnoldi. Next base: position 246,596 of record CAWUFW010014245.1, on the reverse strand, counting down.
CTGGATGAGTGCAAGGATAGTGCCTGGTTGATTGCATGAGTGCATGGGTAGTCCCTGGCTGATTCTATGGGTGCATAGGTAGTGGTTGGGTGAATGGATGAGTGCATGGCTAGTGCCTGGGGGAGTGGATAAGAGCATGGATATTGCCAGTGTGATTGGATAAGTGCAAAGGTAGTGCCTGAGTGAACGGATTTGTGCAAGGGTAGTGCCTGGATGATTAGATGTGTGTATCGGTAGTGCCTGGTTGATTGCATGAATGCAGGGGCAGTGCCTGTGTGATTGGATGAGTGCATGGATAGTGCCTAGGTAAATGGATCCATGCATAGGTAGTGCCTGGGTGAACGGATTTGTGCAAGGGTAGAGCCTGGATGATTGAATGTATGTATGGGCAGTGTCTGGTTCATTGCATGAGTGCATGGGTAGTGTCTGAGTGATTGGATGAGTTCATGGGTAGTGCCTGGGTGATTGGATGTTTTATGGGTAGTGTCTGGTTGATTGGATGAGTGCATTGGTAGTGTCTGAGTGATTGGATGAGTGCATGGTTAGTGCCTCTGTGATTGAAAGTCTGTATGGGTAGTTTCTTGGTGATTCCATGAGTGCATGGTAAGTGGATGGATGAATGAATGAGTGCATATGTAGTGCCTGGGTGAATGGATGAGTACAAGGTTAGTGCCTGGGTGATTGGATGTGTGTATGGGTAGTGCGTGGTTGAATTCATGAGCACATGGGTAGTGCCTAGGTGATTCTATTAGTGCATGGATAGTGGCAGGGTAAATGAATGAGTGCATGAGTAGTGTCTGAGTGAATGCATGATTGGAGGGGTATTGCCCGGGCAATTGGATGGTGTATGTGTAGTGCCTGGTTCATTGCATCACTGCATGGGTAGTGCCTTTGTGATTGGATGACTGCATGGGTAGCACCGGGGTGCCTGGATGAGTGCATGGGCTTTGCCTGTGTGATTGGATGAGTGCATGGATATCGCCTTGGTGAATAGATGTGTGCATGGGTAGTGCCTGAGTGACTGGATGTGTGTATTGGCAGTGCCTGGTTAATTGCATGAGTGCATGCATAGTGCCTGAGTGAATAGATGAGTGCATGGGTAATGCCTTGGTGAGTGGATGACTGCATGGGTAGTGCCTGAGTGATTGGATGAGTGCATGAGTAGTACCTGTGTGATTTGATGAGAGCATTGGTAGTGCCTGGGTGATTAGAAGAGTTCATGGGTAGTGCATGGTTGATTGGAAGAGTGCATGTGTAGTGCACAGGTGATTGGATGAGCACATGGGTAGTGCCTGGATGATTGGATGGGTGCCTGGGTAGTACCTGAGTGAATGGATGAGTACAAGGGTAGTGCCTGGGTGATTGGATGTGTGTTTTGGCAGTTCCTGGTTGATTGCGTGTGTGCATGGTTAGTGCCTGGGTGATTCCATGAGTGCATGGCTACTGGCTGGGTAAATAGATGAGTGCATGTGTAGTGCGTGGGTTTTTGGATGAGTGCAAGGATAGTGCCTGGTTGATTGCATGAGTGCATGAGTAGTCCCAGGGTGATTCTATGAGTGCAAAGGTAGTGGCTGGATGAATGGATTAGTGCATGGCTAGTGCCTGGGTGATTGGATGAGTGCATGGATAGTGTCTGGGTGATTGAATGAGTGCATGGGTAGTGCATGGGTGAATGGATGAGTTAATGAGTGGTGCCAGGGTGATTGCATGAGTGCATGGGTAGTGCCTGGAGAGTGGATGAGTGCATGGATAGTGCCTGTGTGATTGGATAAGTGCAAAGGTAGTGCCTGAGTGAATGGATTTGTGCAAGGATAGTGCCTGGATGATTATATGTGTGTATCGGTAGTGCCGGGTTGATTTCATGAATGCAGGGGTAGTGCCTGTGTGATTGGATGAGTGCATGGATAGTGCCTGGGTGAATGGATGTGTGCATGGGTAGTGCCTGAGTGGATGGATGTGTGCAAGGGTAGTGCCTGGATGATTGAATGTGTGTATGGGCAGTGACTGGTTCATTGCATTAGAGCATGGGTAGTGTCTGAGTGATTGGATGAGTTCATGGGTAGTGCCTGCGTGATTGAATGTCTTTATGGATAGTGTCTGGTTGATTGCACAAGTGCATAGGTAGTGCTTCCATGATTCCATAAGTGCATGGAGAGTGGATGAGTGAATGAATGGGTGCATGGATAGTAACTGGGTAATTGAATGCATGCATGAGTAGTACCTGCATGATTGGATGAGTGCATGGGTACTGCCTGGGTGATTGGATGAGTGCATGGGTGGTATTTGGGTGATTGGGTGAGTGCAAGGTTAGTGCATGGGTGATTGGATGAGTGCATGGGTACTGCCTGTGTGACTGTATGAGTGTATGGGTAGTACCTACGTGATGGTATTAGTGCACGAGTAGTGCCAGGGTGATTATATGAGTATATGGTTAGTGCCTGGGTGACTGAATGAGTGCAAGGTAATTGGATGAGTGCATGGGTGGTGCCTGGGTGATTGGATGAGCAGTGCCTGGGTGATTGTATGAGTGCACATATAGTGCCTGATTGACTGGATGAGTGCATGGGTAGTGCCTGAGCCAATGTGTGAGTACAAGGCTAGTGTATGTGTGATTGGATGTGTGTTTGGGTAGTGCCTGGTTGATTGCATGAGTCATGGGTAGTGCCTGGGTGATTCAATGAGTGCATGGATAGTGGCTGCGTGAATGAATGAGTGCATGGGTAGTACCTGGGTGACTGGATAAGTGCATGTGCAGTGCCTTGGTGATTGGATGAGTGCAAGGGTAGGTCTGGGTGATTGGGTGAGTGCATGGGTAGTGCCTGGGTGATTAGATGAGTGCATCAGTAGTGCCCGGGTAATTGGATGAGTGCATGTGTAGTGCCTGGGGGATTGGAAAAGTGTATGTGTAGTGCATTGGTGACTGGATAAGTGCATGTGTAGTGCCTGAGTGATTAGATTAGTTCATGGGTAGTGCCTAGGTGATTGTATGAGTACATGGATAGTGCCTGAGTGAATGGATGAGTGCAAGGGTAGTGTCTGAGTGATTTGATGTGTGTATGTGTAGTGCCTGGTTGATTGCATGAGTGCATGGGTAGTGCCTGGGTGATTCCATGAGTACATGGATAGTGGCTGGGTGAATGAGTGAGTGCATGGGTAGTGCCTGGGTGATTGGATGTGTGTATGGTTAGTACCTTGCTGATTTCATGGGTAGTGCCTAGGTGATTCCATGAGTGCATGGATAGTGGCAGGGGGAATCAATGAGTGCATGGGTAGTGCCTGGGTGTTTGGATAAGTGCATGGGTAGTGCCTGAGTGAATGGATGAGTGCAAGGTTAGTACCTGAGTGAATGCATGAGTGCAAGGGTAGTTCCTGGGTGATTAGATTTGTGTATGGGTAGTGTCTGGTTGAATGCATGAGTGCATGGGTAGTGCCTGAGTTAAAGGATGAGTGCAAGGCTAGTGCCTGGGTGATTGGATGGCTATATGGGTAGTGCATGATTGATTGCATGAGTGCATGGGTAGTGCCTGGGTGATTGGAAGAGTGCATAGGTAGGGCCTGAGTGAATGGATGAGTGAATGGCTAGTGTCTGAGTGATTGGATAAGTGCAAGGGTAGTGCCTGGGTGATTAGATCTGTGTATGGGTATTGCCTGGTTGATTGCATGAGTACATGGGTAGTGACTTGGTGACTGGATCCTTCCATGGGTAGTACCTGGGTGATTGAATGAGTGCATGGGTAGGTCCTGGGTGATTGGATAAGTGCATGGATAGTGGATGGATGCATGAATGGGTGCATGGGTTGTACCTTGCTGATTGGACTAGTGCATGGGAAGTGCCTGGGTGATTGGATGAGTGCATGGATAGTGGATGGGTAAATGAAGGAGCTCATGTCTTGTACCTGGGTGATTGGATGAGTGCATGGGTGATTGGGTGAGTGCATGGGTAGTGCCTGAGTGAATGGATGAGTGCAAGGGTAGTGCCTGAGTGAATGGATGAGTGCATGGGTAGTACCTGGGTGATTGGATGTGTGTATGAGTAGTGTCTTGTTGATTGCATGAGTGCATGAATAGTGCCTTGGGGATTCCATGAGTGCATGGACAGTGGCAGGGTGAATGAATGAGTGGATGGTTAGTGCCTGGGAGATTGGATGAGTGCATGGTAGTGCCTCAGTGTTTGGATGAGTGCATGGGCAGCTCATGGGTGATTGCATGAGTGCATGGGTAGTGCCTGAGTGAATGGATTTATGCAAGGGTAGTGCCTGGATGATTGGATGAGTGTATCGGTAGTGCCTGGTTGATTGCATGAGAGCAGGGGTAGTGCCTGGGTGATTAGATCAGAGCATGGGTAGTACCTGGGAAATTGAAGGAGTGCATGAGTAATACCTGTGTGACTGGATGTGTGCATGGGTAGTGCATGGGTGATTGGATGAGTGCATGGCTAGTATCTGGGTGATTGGGTGAGTGCAAGGGTAGTGTTTGGGTGATTGGATGAGTGCATGGGTAGTGCCTGTGTGATTGTATGAGTATATGGGGAGTGCCCAGGTGACAGTATCAGTGTATGAGTAGTGCCAGGGTGATTGTGTAAGTATATAGTTAGTGCCTGGGTGACTGAGTGCATGGGTGGTGCCTGGGTGATTGGATGAGTACATGGGTAGTGCCTTGGTGATTGTGTGAGGGCACATATAGTGCCTGGGCAATTGGCTGTGTATATGTGTAGTGCCTGAGTCAATGGGTGAGTGCAAGGGTAGTGTCTGGATGATTGGATGTGTGTATGGGTAGTGCCTGGTTGATTGCATGAGTCATGGGTAGTGGCTGGGTTAATGAATAAGTGCATGGGTAGTGCCTGGGTGAATGGATGAGTGCATGGGCAGTGCCTTGGTGATTGTATGAGTGCAAGGGTAAGTATGGGTGATTGGATGAGTGCATAGGTAATGCCTGGGTGATTGTATGAGTGCATGGGTAGTACCTGGATGACTGTATCAGTGTATGGGTAGTGTCTAGGTGATTGTATGAGTGCATGAGTAGTGCCAGGATAATTGGATGAGTGCTTGGGTACTGCCTGGGTGATTGGATGAGTGCATGGGTAGTGCCTGGGTGACTGGATAAGTGCATGGGTAGTGCCTGGGTGATTCCAGGAGTACATGGATAGTGGCTGGGTGAATGAATCAGTGCATAGGTAGTGCCTGGGTGATTGGATGTGTGTATGGGTAGTCCCTTGCTGATTGCATGGGAAGTGCCTGGGTGATTCCATGAGTGCATGGATAGTGGCAGGGTGAATCAATGAGTGCATGGGTAGTGCCTGGGTGTTTGGATAAGTGCTTGGGTAGTGCCTGAGCAAATGGATGAGTGCAAGGATAGTGCCTGAGTGAATGGATGAGTGCAAGTGTAGTTCCTGGGTGATTAGATGTATGTATGGGTAGTGTCTGGTTGATTGCATGAGTGCATGGGTAGTGCCTGAGTGAATGGATGAGTGCAAGGCTAGTGCCTGGGTGATTGGATGTGTGTATGGGTAGTACCTGATTGATTGCATGAGTGCATGGGTAGTGCCTGGGTGATTGGAAGAGTGCATAGGTAGGGCCTGAGTGAATAGATGAGTGCATGGCTAGTGTCTGAGTGATTGGATGAGTGCAAGGGTATTGCCTGGCTGATTAGATCTGTGTATGGGCACTGCCTGGTTGATCGCATGATTGCATGGGTAGTGCATGGGTGATTAAATGAGTAAATGGGTAGTGTCTGGGTGATTGGATGAGTGCATGGGTAGTGCCTGGGTGACTGGATGAGTGCATGGGTAGTGCCTGTATGATTGGATGAGTGTACGGGTAGTGCCTGCGTGATTGGACGACTGCATGGGTAATGCCTGCATGAATGGATGAGTGAAAGGGTAGTGCCTGGGTGATTTGATGTGTGTATGGTTAGTGCCTGGTTGGCTGCATGAGTGCATGGGTAGTACCTGGGTGATTCCAATAGTGCATGGATAGTGGCAGGATAAATGAATGAGTGCATGGGTAGTGCCTGGGTGATTGAATGAGTGCAAGGGTAGTGCCTGAGTGAATGGATGAGTGCAAGGGTAGTTCCTGGGTGATTGAATGAGTGCAAGGGTAGTGCCTGAGTGAATGGGTGAGTGCAAGGGTAGTTCCTGGGTGATTGGATGTGTTTATGGGTAGTGCCTGGTTGATTGCATATGTGTATGGGTACTGCCTGGATGACTGTATGAGTGTATGGGTAGTGCCTAGGTGATTGCATGAGTGCACGAGTAGTGCCAGGGTAATTGGATGAGAGCAAGGGTAGTGCCTGGGTGATTGGATGAGTACATGGGTAGTGCTTGGGTTATTTGATGTGTGTATGTGTAGTACCTTGTTGATTGCATGAGTTTATGGGTAGTGCCTGAGTGATTCCATGAGTGCATGGATAGTGGCTGGGTGAATGAATGAGTGCATGGGTAGCACATGGGTGATTGGATGTGGGTATGGGTAGTGCCTGGTTGATTGCATGAGTGTATGGGTAGTGCCTGGGTGACAGGATGAGTGCATGGATAGTGGCAGGGTGAATGAATTAGTGCATGGATAGTGTCTGGGTGATTGGATGAGTGCATGGGTACTGCCTGGGTGACTGGATGAGTGCATGAGTAGTACCTGAGTGATTGGATGAGTACAAGGGTAGTGTCTGGGTGATTGGGTGAGTCTATGGGTAGTGCCAGGGTAATTGGATGAGAGAAAGGGTAGTGCCTGGGTGATTGGATGAGTGCATCGTTAGTGCTTGGGTTATTTGATGTGTGTATGTGTAGTGCCTTGTTGATTGCATGAGTTTATGGGTAGTGCTCTGAGTGATTCCATGAGTGCATGGATAGTGGCTGGGTGAATGAATGAGTGCATGGGTAGTGCATGGGTGATTGGATGTGTGGATGAGTAGTGCCTGGTTGATTGTATGAGTGCATTAATAGAGCTTGAGTAAATGGATGAGTGCAAAGGTAGTGCCTGTGTGATTGGATGTGGGTATGGGTGGTGCCTGGTTGATTGCATGAGTGTATAGGTAGTGCCTGGGTGATTGGAGGAGTGTATGGGTAGTGCCTGCATGAATGGATAAGTGCAAGGGTAGTGCCTGGGTGATTTGATGTGTGTATGGTTAGTGCCTGGTTGGTTGCATGAGTGCATGGGTAGTGCCTGAGTGATTCCATGAGTGCATGGATAGTGGCAGGATGAATGAATGAGTGCATGGGTAGTGCCTGTGTGATTGAATGAGTGCAAGGGTAGTGCCTGAGTGAAAGGATGAGTGCAAGGGTAGTTCCTGGGTGATTGAATGAGTGCAAAGGTAGTGCCTGAGTGAATGGGTGAGTGCAAGGGTAGTTCCTGGGTTATTGGTTGTGTTTATGGGTAGTGCCTGGTTGATTGCATATGTGTATGGGTACTGCCTGGATGACTGTATGAGTGTATGGGTAGTGCCTAGGTGATTGTATGAGTGCACGAGTAGTGCCAGGGTAATTGGATGAGAGCAAGGGTAGTGACTGGGTGATTGGATGAGTGCATGGGTAGTGCTTGGGTTATTTGATGTGTGTATGTGTAGTGCCTTGTTGATTGCATGAGTTTATGGGTAGTGCCTGAGTGATTCCATGAGTGCATGGATAGTGGCAGGATGAATGAATGAGTGCATGGGTACTGCCTGGGTGATTGGATGAGTGCATGGGTAGTGCCTGGGTGACTGGATAAGTGCATGGGTAGTGCCTGGGTGATTCCAGGAGTACATGGATAGTGGCTGGGTGAATGAATCAGTGCATAGGTAGTGCCTGGGTGATTGGATGTGTGTATGGGTAGTCCCTTGCTGATTGCATGGGAAGTGCCTGGGTGATTCCATGAGTGCATGGATAGTGGCAGGGTGAATCAATGAGTGCATGGGTAGTGCCTGGGTGTTTGGATAAGTGCTTGGGTAGTGCCTGAGCAAATGGATGAGTGCAAGGATAGTGCCTGAGTGAATGGATGAGTGCAAGTGTAGTTCCTGGGTGATTAGATGTATGTATGGGTAGTGTCTGGTTGATTGCATGAGTGCATGGGTAGTGCCTGAGTGAATGGATGAGTGCAAGGCTAGTGCCTGGGTGATTGGATGTGTGTATGGGTAGTACCTGATTGATTGCATGAGTGCATGGGTAGTGCCTGGGTGATTGGAAGAGTGCATAGGTAGGGCCTGAGTGAATAGATGAGTGCATGGCTAGTGTCTGAGTGATTGGATGAGTGCAAGGGTATTGCCTGGCTGATTAGATCTGTGTATGGGCACTGCCTGGTTGATCGCATGATTGCATGGGTAGTGCATGGGTTATTGGATGAGTGCAAGGGTAGTGCCTGGGTGATTTGATGTGTGTATGGTTAGTGCCTGGTTGGCTGCATGAGTGCATGGGTAGTACCTGGGTGATTCCAATAGTGCATGGATAGTGGCAGGATGAATGAATGAGTGCATGGGTAGTGCCTGGGTGATTGAATGAGTGCAAGGGTAGTGCCTGAGTGAATGGATGAGTGCAAGGGTAGTTCCTGGGTGATTGAATGAGTGCAAGGGTAGTGCCTGAGTGAATGGGTGAGTGCAAGGGTAGTTCCTGGGTGATTGGATGTGTTTATGGGTAGTGCCTGGTTGATTGCATATGTGTATGGGTACTGCCTGGATGACTGTATGAGTGTATGGGTAGTGCCTAGGTGATTGTATGAGTGAACGAGTAGTGCCAGGGTAATTGGATGAGAGCAAGGGTAGTGCCTGGGTGATTGGATGAGTACATGGGTAGTGCTTGGGTTATTTGATGTGTGTATGTGTAGTACCTTGTTGATTGCATGAGTTTATGGGTAGTGCCTGAGTGATTCCATGAGTGCATGGATAGTGGCTGGGTGAATGAATGAGTGCATGGGTAGCACATGGGTGATTGGATGTGGGTATGGGTAGTGCCTGGTTGATTGCATGAGTGTATGGGTAGTGCCTGGGTGACAGGATGAGTGCATGGATAGTGGCAGGGTGAATGAATTAGTGCATGGATAGTGTCTGGGTGATTGGATGAGTGCATGGGTACTGCCTGGGTGACTGGATGAGTGCATGAGTAGTACCTGAGTGATTGGATGAGTACAAGGGTAGTGTCTGGGTGATTGGGTGAGTCTATGGGTAGTGCCAGGGTAATTGGATGAGAGAAAGGGTAGTGCCTGGGTGATTGGATGAGTGCATCGGTAGTGCTTGGGTTATTTGATGTGTGTATGTGTAGTGCCTTGTTGATTGCATGAGTTTATGGGTAGTGCCTGAGTGATTCCATGAGTGCATGGATAGTGGCTGGGTGAATGAATGAGTGCATGGGTAGTGCATGGGTGATTGGATGTGTGGATGAGTAGTGCCTGGTTGATTGTATGAGTGCATTAATAGAGCTTGAGTAAATGGATGAGTGCAAAGGTAGTGCCTGTGTGATTGGATGTGGGTATGGGTGGTGCCTGGTTGATTGCATGAGTGTATAGGTAGTGCCTGGGTGATTGGAGGAGTGTATGGGTAGTGCCTGCATGAATGGATACGTGCAAGGGTAGTGCCTGGGTGATTTGATGTGTGTATGGTTAGTGCCTGGTTGGTTGCATGAGTGCATGGGTAGTGCCTGAGTGATTCCATGAGTGCATGAATAGTGGCAGGATGAATGAATGAGTGCATGGGTAGTGCCTGTGTGATTGAATGAGTGCAAGGGTAGTGCCTGAGTGAAAGGATGTGTGCAAGGGTAGTTCCTGGGTGATTGAATGAGTGCAAAGGTAGTGCCTGAGTGAATGGGTGAGTGCAAGGGTAGTTCCTGGGTGATTGGATGTGTTTATGGGTAGTGCCTGGTTGATTGCATATGTGTATGGGTACTGCCTGGATGACTGTATGAGTGTATGGGTAGTGCCTAGGTGATTGTATGAGTGCACGAGTAGTGCCAGGGTAATTGGATGAGAGCAAGGGTAGTGCTGGGTGATTGGATGAGTGCATGGGTAGTGCTTGGGTTATTTGATGTGTGTATGTGTAGTGCCTTGTTGATTGCATGAGTTTATGGGTAGTGCCTGAGTGATTCCATGAGTGCATGGATAGTGGCAGGATGAATGAATGAGTGCATGGGTAGTGCCTGTGTGATTGAATGAGTGCAAGGGTAGTGCCTGAGTGAAAGGATGAGTGCAAGGGTAGTTCCTGGGTGATTGAATGAGTGCAAAGGTAGTGCCTGAGTGAATGGGTGAGTGCAAGGGTAGTTCCTGGGTGATTGGATGTGTTTATGGGTAGTGCCTGGTTGATTGCATATGTGTATGGGTACTGCCTGGATGACTGTATGAGTGTATGGGTAGTGCCTAGGTGATTGTATGAGTGCACGAGTAGTGCCAGGGTAATTGGATGAGAGCAAGGGTAGTGCCTGGGTGATTGGATGAGTGCATGGGTAGTGCTTGGGTTATTTGATGTGTGTATGTGTAGTGCCTTGTTGATTGCATGAGTTTATGGGTAGTGCCTGAGTGATTCCATGAGTGCATGGATAGTGGCTGGGTGAATGAATGAGTGCATGGGTAGCACATGGGTGATTGGATGTGTGGATGAGTAGTGCCTGTTTGATTGTATGAGTGCATGGATAGAGCTTGAGTAAATGGTTGAGTGCAAAGGTAGTGCCTGTGTGATTGCATGAGTGTATGGGTAGTGCCTGGGTGACAGGATGAGTGCAAGGATAGTGGCAGGGTGAATGAATTAGTGCATGGATAGTGTCTGGGTGATTGGATGAGTGCATGGGTAGTGCCTGGGTGACTAGATGAGTGCATGAGTAGTACCTGAGTGATTGGATGAGTACAAGGGTAGTGTCTGGGTGATTGGGTGAGTCTATGGGTAGTATCTGGGTGATTGGATGAGTGCATGGGTAGTGCCTGGGTGACTGGGTGAGTGCATGAGTAGTACCTGAGTGACTGGATGAGTGCAAGGGTAGTGTCTGGGTAACAGTATGAATGTATGGGTAGTGACAAGCTGATTCTATGAGGACACGAGTAGTGCCAGGGGTAATTGGATGAGTGCAAGGGTAGTGCCTGTGTGATTGGATGAGTGCATGGGTAGTGCTTGGGTTATTTGATGTGTGTATGTGTAGTGCCTTGTTAATTGCATGAGTTTATGGGTAGTGCCTGAGCGATTCCATGAGTGCATGGATAGTGACTGGGTGAATGAATGAGTGCATGGGTAGTGCATTGGTGATTGGATGTGTGGATGAGTAGTGCCTGGTTAATTGTATGAGTGCATGGATAGAGCTTGAGTAAATGGATGAGTGCAAAGGTAGTGCCTGTGTGATTGGATGTGGGTATGGGTGGTGCCTGGTTGATTGCATGAGTGTATAGGTAGTGCCTGGGTGATTTGAGGAGTGTATGGGTAGTGCCTGCATGAATGGATAAGTGCAAGGGTAGTGCCTGGGTGATTTGATGTGTGTATGGTTAGTGCCTGGTTGGTTGCATGAGTGCATGGGTAGTGCCTGGGTGATTCCATGAGTGCATGGATAGTGGCTGGGTGAATGAAGGAGTGCATGGGTGGTACCTGGGTGACTGAATGAGTGCAGGGGTAGTGCCTGAGTGACTGGATGAGTGCATGCGTAGTGCCTGGTTGACTGGATGAGTGCACAGGTAGTGCCTGGGTGATTAGATAACTGCATGGGTAGTGCCTGCATGAATGGATGAGTGCAAGGATAGTTCCTGGGTGATTGGATGTGTTTATGGGTAGAGCTTGGTTGATGCATATGTGTATGGGTACTGCCTGGATGAGTGTATGAGTGTATGGGTAGTGCCAGGGTAATTAAATGAGTACATGGGTAGTGCCTGGGTGAATGAATGTGTGCATGGGTAGTGTCTGGGTGATTGGATGAGTACATGGGTAGTGCCTGGGTGACTGGATGAGTGCATGGGTAGTGCCTGGTTGATTGGATGAGTGCACGGGTAGTGCCTGGGTGATTGGATGACTGCATGGGTAGTGCCTGCATGAATGGATGAGTGCAAAGTTAGTGCCTGGGTGATTTGATGTGTGTATGGTTAGTGCGTGGTTGGTTGCATGAGTGCATGGATAGTACCTGGGTGATTCCATGAGTGCATGGATATTGGCAGGATAAATGAATGAGTGCATGGGTAGTGCCTGGGTAATTGAATGAGTGCACAGGTAGTGCCTGAGTGAATGGATGAATGCAAGGGCAGTTCCTGGGTGATTGGATGTGTTTATGGGTAGTGCCTGGTTGATTGCATATGTGTATGGGTACTGCCTGGATGACTGTATGAGTGTATGGGTAGTGCCTAGGTGATTGTATGAGGGCACGAGTAGTGCCAGGGTAATTGGATGAGTGCAAGGGTAGTGCCTGGGTGATTTGATGAGTGCATGGGTAGTGCTTGGGTTATTTGATGTGTGTATGTGTAGTGCCTTGTTGATTGCATGAGTTTATGGGCAGTGCCTGGGTGATTCCATGAGTGCATCGATAGTGGCTGGGTGAATGAATGAGTGCATGGGTAGTGCCTGGGTGATTGGATGTGTGGATGGGTAGTGCCTGGTTGATTGTATGAGTGCATGGGTAGAGCCTGAGTAAATGGATGAGTGCAAGGGTAGTGCCTGTGTGATTGGATGTGGGTATGGGTAGTGCCTGGTGGATTGCATGAGTGTATGGGTAGTTCCTGGGTGACTGGATGAGTGCATGGATAGTGGCAGGGTGAAGGAATTAGTGCATGGGTAGTGTCTGGGTGATTGGATGAGTGCATGGGTAGTGCCTGTTTTACTGGATGAGTGCATGAGTAGTACCTGAGTGATTGGAGGAGTGCAAGGGTAGTGTATGGGTGATTGGGTGAGTGCATGGGTAGTGCCTGGGTGATTGGATGAGTGCATGGGTAGTGCCTGGGTGAGTGCATGCATAGTACCTGAGTGATATCAATGAGTGCAAGGGTAGTGTCTGGTTAACAGTATGAATATATGGGTAGTGACTAGCTGGTTCTTTGAGGACATGAATAGTGCCAGGGTGATTGGATGAGTGCCTGGCTACAGCCTGGGTGACTGGATTAGTGCATGGGTAGTGCCTTGGTTATTGTATGAGTGCATGGGTAGGGCCTGGGTGATTGGATGAGTGCATGGGTAGTGCCTGCGTGAATGGATAAGTGCAAGGGTAGTGCCTGGGGGATTTGATGTGTGTATGGTTAGTGCCTGGTTGGTTGCATGAGTGCATGGGTAGTGCCTGGGTGATTCCATGAGTGCCTGGGTAGTGGCAGGGTGAATGAATGGGTGCATGGGTAGTGCCTGTGTGATTGAATGAGTGCAAGGGTAGTGCCTGAGTGAATGGATGAGTGCAAGGATAGTTCCTGGGTGATTGGATGTGTTTACGGGTACTGCCTGGATGAGTGTATGAGTGTACATGTAGTGCCTAGGTGATTGAATGAGTGCATGAGTAGTGCCAGGGTAATTGGATGAGTGCATGGGTAGTGCCTGGGCAAATGAATGTGTCCATGGGTAGTGTCTGGGTGATTGGATGAGTGCATGGGTAGTGCCTGGGTGACTGGATGAGTGCATGTGTAGCGCCTGGTTGATTGGATGAGTGCATGGGTAGTGACTGGGTGACTGGATGAGCGCACAGGTAGTGCCTGGGTGATTGGATGACTACATGGGTAGTGCCTGAGTGAATGGATGAGTGCAAGGGTAGTGCCTGGGTGATTTGATGTGTGTATGGTTAGTGCCTGGTTGGTTGCATGAGTGCATGAGTAGTACCTGGGTGATTCAATGAGTGCATGGATATTGGCAGGATGAATGAATGAGTGCATGGGTAGTGCCTGGGTGATTAAATAAGTGCAAGGGTAGTGGCTGAGTGAATGGATGAATGCATGGGTAGTTCCTGGGTGATTGGATGTGTTTATGGGTAGTGCCTGGTTGATTGCATGTGTATGGGTACTGCCTGGATGACTGTATGGGTAGTGCCTAGGTGATTGTATGAGTGCACAAGTAGTGCCAGGGTAATTGGATGAGTGCAAGGGTAGTGCCTGGGTGGTTGGATGAGTGCATGGGTAGTGCTTGGGTTATTTGTTGTGTGTATGTGTAGTGCCTGGGTGATTCCATGAGTACATGGATAGTGGCTGGGTGAATGAATGAGTGCATGGGTAGTGCCTGGGTGATTGGATGTTTGGATGGGTAGTGCCTGATTGATTGAATGAGTGCATGGGTAGAGCCTGAGTAAGTGGATGAGTGCAAGGGCAGTGCCTGTGTGATTGGATGTGGGTGTGGGTAGTGCCTGGTTGATTGCAAGAGTGTATGGGTAGTGCCTGGGTAACTGGATGAGTGCATGGATAGTTGCGGGTGAATGAATTAGTGCATGGTAGTGTCTGGGTGATTGGATGAGTGCATGGGTTGTGCCTGTGTGACTGGATGAGTGCATTAGTAGTACCTGAGTGATTGGATGAGTGAAAGGGTAGTGTCTGGGTTATTGGGTGAGCCATGGGTAGTGCCTGGGTGATTGGATGAGTGCATGGGTAGTGCCTGGGTGAGTGAATGAGTAGTACCTGAGTGATTGGGTGAGTGCAAGGGTAGTGCCTGCGTGAACAGATAAGTGCAAGAGTAGTGCCTGGGTGATTTTATGTGTGTATGGTTAGTGCCTTGTTGGTTGCATGAGTGCATGGGTAGTGCCTGGGTGATTCCATGAGTGCATGGATAGTGGCAGGGTGAATGAATGAGTGCATGGGTAGTGCCTGGGTGATTGAAAGAGTGAAGGGTAGTGCCTGAGTAAATGGATGAGTGCAAGGATAGTTCCTGGGTGATTGGATGTGTTTATGGGTAGTGCCTGGTTGAATGCATATGTGTATGGGTACTGCCTGGAAGAGTTTATAAGTGTATGGGTAGTGCCTAGGTGATTGTATGAGTGCACAAGTAGTGCCAGGGTAATTGGAAGAGTACATGGGTAGTGCCTGGGTGATTGGATGAGTGCATGGGTAGTGTTTGGGTTATTGGATGTGTATATGGGTAGTGCCTTGCTGTTTCCATGAGTGCATGGGTAGTGCCTGGGTGATTCAATGACTGCATGTATAGTGGCAGGGTGAATCAATGAGTACATGGGTAGTGCCCTACCGAATGGATCAGTGCAAGGGCAGTGCATGAGTTAATGGATGAGTGCAAGGATAGTTCCTGGGTGATCGGATGTGTGTATGGGTAGTGTCTGGTTGATTTCATGAGTGCATGGGTAGTGCCTGAGTGAATGGATGTGTGCAAGGATAGTGCCTGGGTGATTGGATGTGTGTATGGGTAGTGCTTGATTGATTGCATGAGTGCATGGGTAGTACCTGGGTGATTGGACGTGTGCATGGCTAGTGTCCGGGTGATTGTATGAGTGCATGGGTAGTGCCTGGGTGATTGGATGAGTGCATGCATAGTGCCTGGAATGTGAGGCAGTGAGGCAGTGTGCGCCCACCCTCCTCCTGTTTGAAAAGCCTCCCTTGAGCGCATGAGCTGATGAGCTCTGGTTGATGCACCTGCGTCCAGTGAGTGGTACAGAGAACTGAGAAGACTTTGGGAAGCACTTACAGCACCCCCAAAAAGAATGTTTGGCTCTCTACTGAAGAAGGACAACTATCCTGAAACACGTGTCTAGAGATACACAGCACTGGCTGCACCAACAAGGGTGTAAAACGGAAGCCTGTCAGCGAAGTAAGTGCTATCATGCACTGCATTTACTAAGATACATTGGGGCAAACTGTGTGCTGGGATGTGAGGTAGAGTGTGCCCACCCTCCTCCTGTTTGAAAACGCTCCCTTGAGCTCATGAGCTGACGAGCTCTGGTTGATGTACCTGCGCCCAGCAAGTGGTACAGAGACCTGAGAAGTTTTTGGGCATCATTTCCAGCACCCCCAAAAAGAATGTGTTGCTCTCTACTGAAGAAGGACAACTATCCTGAAACACATGTCTAAAGACACACAGCACTGACTGCACCAACAAGGGTGAAAAACTAAAGCCTGTCACCGAAGTAATAATAATAATAATACAATCTTTATTTGGCATTTAAAAAATACCATAAAAGTAAAAATTTTCAACAAGGTTAAAAAAGAACAATTCATCAATATAATTCCTACACAATACAATTTCAGTACATGGGTGAAGCTATACGCATCTCAACAAACCATTTTTAAAACAATATAAAAAATGGATGCAAGAAATCTATGGGCTTCCACTACCCTTTGTGGTCCTTAATCTAACCGCAGCCCTTAAAAAGTTGATGGTACAAAAAAGTGTAAAAGCATCTGGGGACAATTTTAAAAATAACCTAGCTCTCTTTAAAATGCCCTTCAAAAAACGACTTCTAGGATGTGCATAAAAAGGGCATAGTAAAACAAAGTGAAGGGTGTCCTGTGGAGACCTGTGGTCGCAGCCACAGGGCCCCTTCATCTCTGTGGAGAGTGTGAACCCTGCCGGTTCTGCTAAAACGTGATGCAAAAGATTTAACCTAAATCGGGTCATTAAAAATCTATCATGGGCGCTACTTAGACAAGACAAGTACGGTTCAATGCCCTCGGTAGACTTAGTTACTATATATTCTCTCACCGACAGCTTAACTAATTCTCTGTCTCCCCGAAGCTTCGAAGCGGACTTAAAGAACCGATCCTTAACCAGGGCCTTATCCTGCAAGGTCATTCTAGAAGGGTTAGTGAAAAGCTCTGCACATCCTATTTTCTCGAAAGACTCCTTCACATACTTTAGCCAAGGGATTTTAAGCCCATGGTCCAAGGAGAGACAGTCTTTTATAACCTGCCTGCTTAAGGCCGCCTCCTCATTTGCCCAGATCTTTAACCAACAAACTAGGGGTTTAACTGTCATCCTATCCGTAATGTAGCGGACACCCAGTTCTTCATGGACAATAAGGGATGGCGTACTCTGGGGGACTTTTAACAGACGCTGAAAATACTTATTCTCTTCAATCTGTAATTGATTGGCCTCTATAAAACCCCACACCTCACTTCCATACAGCACTTTAGCACAGCACATGGAACTATATAATCTTAGAACCTGTTCTGGGGACCACCGTCCTAGCCTTTGTGCAAAATTCATTATTGACCCGGTACATCTGGTCATCGATCGGCATTTCTCTTCTAATAAATATTTAAAATTTAATCGACCATCGAATAAAATCCCCAGATACGAAAAGGACTGTACCTTTCCCAAACAATGAGATCCAATTTTGTAATTGTAGGATTTGCCCGGTTTTTTGCCCACTTCCATAACATAAGATTTTGCCAAGTTGGGGGACAAATCCAGATTCCCCATAAACGACACAAAGCCATCTATTAAGAGCTGCAGGCTTTTAGGGGTACGGGCCAGGAGTGCCGCGTCATCTGCATAAAGCAGAACGGGGATCCCACGGGTACCTATCCTAGGAGTGTCTGCCTGTAAGGTACTTAGTGCTCGATCAAGACCGTTTATATACAGCGTAAACAAAAAAGGAGCTAGTATACAGCCCTGTCTGACCCCACTAGAACACATGAAGGATTTTGTTAATTTACCCTCCTGGCTGTATCTAACCGCAGCAGTGGTATTCAGATGTAAGGATTTTAAGATGTTAATAAGCCCCGGGTCCACACCGAGCCCACCCATAATTGCCCATAATTTCCCTCGATTGACGCTGTCAAAGGCCGCAGTCAGATCCATAAATGCCAGGTACATCGTCCCTGGCCTGACTGCTGTATATTTGGCTGAAAGAAGGTATAAATTAAGGCATTGGTCGGTGGTAGATTTCCCGGGCCTAAAACCAAATTGGACGTCAGTTATAACTTGATGATCCTCAGCCCAATCGGTTAGCCGACTTAAGACCACCCGACCTAATACCTTCGCTGACACATCAATGAGGGAAATTGGGCGGTAACATTGTCGACTATCCTTGTTACCTTTTTTAAAGATGGGGACAATCGTAGCTGTGGACCAAGAGGCTGGCATTACTGTGTCCACTGCTGCGTTTATGACCCTAGTCAGGATAGGCGCCCAGAGATCCACATTGCTTATAAAAAGGTCAGGTGGGATACCATCTGGGCCTGGGGCCTTGTTCCTGGTTAGTCCTTCAATTCCTGTTTTAACCTCACCCAGCGAGAATCTTAATGGGGATGTCCTCTGCTCCCCACTATGAACCTGCAACTGAACCATACTGGGATGGTAATTATAAAGCCCTTGGAAGTGCTCAAACCATTGCTCCGGCAGAATATTATTGCCTAGCCCTGGTTTGTTAGCATCTTGAAAACAGGGATTGTTTATGACTCTCCAGAAGGCGGTGGAATCCTTTAGTACCATCGCCTCTGTCAGATCTTCCCAGGCTTGCTGTTGTAATTGACCTTTACGTCCCTTGAGAGCAGACTTATATTTTTTCCGACAAAGAGTCACCCGGTCCCTATCTCTTGGAGAGGTTTTTAGAGCATCTTTCAACTCTCTAAGGGCACAAGAGCATTGTGGGTCAAACCATCTCGGGTTATCTGTTTTGACCCTATAGGCTGGGGCTCTAAGCAGACTATCAACTATTTGAGCAACGCCCTTAAAGGCCTCAACTAATTCTGCTCCATCCACTTCTAAGTCTAAACACCTTAGGATGATCTGTTCGCCTTCTTTTAAAAGAGATCTATAGAAGGCCTCGCCATTGACCTTTGTCCATCTCAGCCTCCTACCTTGATCCGTAGCCCTTACCACCCCCCCTCCCGCTCTAACGGGTTCCTGGCGGTGGTGTGCGTCAACAAGGGATAAAACAAGAGGATTGTGATCGCTGAAGGCACTATGGCCAATACTAAACCCAGACACACAGTTTCTGAGTACTGCGGAAACAAAAAAAAAATCAATAAATGAAGCACATCCTCTACCTTTGAATGTGGGATGAACCATTATATCCTGTCTAACATCAATCAGGTCAATGGTATGTGTTAACGCATACGTATTTAGTAGGCCACAGAGTTCCCTTCCCTCCTTTGTGTGTTCCATATGAGGGCCATCCTCAAGCGTGCAAGACGCCCAATCCCCACAAGCTACTCTCACGTTTGGGCACAAAAGTCAGTTAAAATCACCTGCTATAACCAGCTAAAGCGCCATCAACCCTCGCTCATGTGTCTGGGTAAGTCTAGTGTCCAGTTCATGCAGGCTAGCAGAACCCTGCCCATGTGGTGTTGCATTATAAAAGTTTATAAAAATAACCTGTAACCCTTATTAAAAAATGTGAGCCCCTGCGCTACTTCTGAGCCCCAGGCCAAATCTGTCCATCTTCCTTGTAGTGCAAGTTCTACAAATATGACCAGCCCTCCCCTAGCTCTCCCTGACGTAGCCTTACACGCTGGACAAAAGAAGGTTTTATAACCCTCTAAAAAAAAGTTATTGTTTACTGGTTCCCATGTTTCTTGTAAACAAATTATCTGAAATTCCCGTATGTAAAGTAGCCATTGTTCATTCTTGAATTTAGTGGATAGGCCTGCTATATTCCAGGAGACTATTTTTATTTCTCTTTCATTTGGCCTTACAACACTAGCAAGTACCTGGGGACTATGGGTCCTATAGACTTTCTTATTTAAACTATTGTCCACGTGGGCATTTAAAACCTGATAATCACTGGTAATTTGGCCTTTAGCTATCCCCGGGTTGGTCTCTTCTCCTCTCCCCCCAGGGTCTTTAATGGTCACGGGGGTGTCACGGGTTCTGTCAACATCCCCCAACGTGCCTAGTCAATCAATATCATTTAGGTCTCTTAATGGGGCAAAGATGTTATTTGTCGGTACTGTAGAGGCCCACCCGATTGCACTCTCCTGTTGCCCCATTATTCACAGCGTTGGTTCAAGTTCATCAGGGGTCTATAAAAAAAGCCCAGCGGGAGCAATTTAATGCTTGAGACCACCTCAGCTTGGTAGAACCCATTACTCTGTGAGAGAATCTTGCGCACAAGGTCGGGGTGTCTTAGAGTCACAATTACACAAACACCTGAAAAAAATTTCCTGGTTCTACCGATCCAGGACACCCTCCTTGCCATCAGGATGTGTCTGTGGTCTCTGATATTAAACCCTGCATTCCTACTCATCCAATGCGCCACCTTATTAATCAATTGGGTCGCGGGTTCCTCTTTTTGGCTTATATGTGCTGGGACACCAGTTAAAACAACTGTGTACGGGCATCAGGCTGGGGGTAAGTCTAAAACTGGTAGGCCTATAGTGCTCTGTGCATTTAGAGAAGGCAATTCTTTTAAATATTGATTTGCGTTATCTCCCCTTTCTATCCTTACAGTATCTACTTGCTGTAATAAGGGATTACCTAAACTCCCTGTCGTCGCTTCCGTGGCCCCCCTGGCGCCAGTGCTTGCATTGGGTCTAGTTGCTTCCGGATATACATGTGGGACGCTATAAGCTGCAACAACTACCCCTGTTATATATTCGCTATCCCCATTTTTCCTCCCCTCAATTACATTTACAGGCAATGCGGCTGGAACTTTAGAAACTTCCGATTCTTTCTGAGCAACACGTGCACAACTACATGCCCCTTGATTAGCGAGTGGACTACTAGAGTTCAGGAGTAACAATAGTTTATCATCAATTGTCCCTAGTTTGCATAGAAGGGGCCCCAAGAGAGCAGTCATCAAAGTCTCCAATCTTCTCCATTGATCGGGATCGTCTCCAAGCCCCATGCTAGTGTCATTGCCACTTTTTAGAGATTGATCCGTGGCCAACCCTTTGTTAGATTCTGAGGCGGACTTATCAGGCAACCTCATTACATGATGCTTGGATCTGGGTTTTTGTTTTTGCTTTTGTTTTTGTGTGACTCCTCCCCTCGCTCGCTTCGCAGGCGACTCTCCACTACATGCCATCAGAGACTTTGGTATACTTGTCAAACTTTGCCTGGTGGCCCCTTTGGATCGAGAAATAACCTCGCCACGGCACAGGCCAGATAAAGTTCCATTTTATGCCATGGAAGGAATCGGTGTATCTTCGACCAGTATGGGCGAAAAAACAGGCTCATCATCCCCTGCGATATTATGGGCAGAGTTAGTGGAATTCATCTGCTCGACTATAATCGCTGATGACAGGATTGGAAGATTAACTGTTTCCCCAATGTTACTGGAACCAGGGGTGAGGGAACATAAGTAGTCCACAGATTGCTGCCCACCCCTGGGTGATTTAGCCATAACTAGGCCTCCCATTGATGACCGTTTTTGGGCCGCAAAGGTATCAAGTGAGAGTCTTTTTTCTGTGAGCTGTATCTGATGGGTCAGAACTGACTCTGCTCTAGTCAGAAAAGCGTCCAGGGTTCCCACAACCACCCCTCCTGCCAATGGACCCGTGACCTTGCGTTTGCTCATTCTGTCAGCAAGCTAATGCTTGATTACAAATAAACCCTCGGGATACACAAGTCCAAAACCAAACTATACCTTGTTTCAGTTACTGAAATCCACCTTAGTGCATATAGTCACGGAGGGGTGGCCCAGCCCAGCCTCTTCCTGTCTCTGACGGGCTCAGACGGGCCCGCCCTTGGCCTGGTCTTTGCCCGGTGGGCGCCCGCGCGCGTCCCGCGAAGCGGGTGCCGCGAGAGGCTTTGTAGGCTTTTCCCCCTGCTCAGGTGCGGCACGTTAGTGGCAGGCAAGGCTTCCTGGGACTTGCAGTCCCCTCGATGTCCAGCAACGACTTCCTCCAACAGCGAAGCGGCTCACCGAAGTAAGTGTTATCATGCAATGCTTTTACTATGATGCATCGGGGCAAATTGAGTGCTGGGATGTGAGGCAGCGTGCGCCCACCCTCCTCCTGTTTGAAAAGGCTCCCTTGAGCTAATGAGCTGACGAGCTCTGGTTGAAGCACCTGCACCCAGTAGTGCCTGGGTGATTGGTAGAGTGCATGGGTAGTGTCTGAGTGAATGAATGAGTACAAGGGTAGTGCATGGGTAATTGGATGTGTGTATTGGCAGTGCCTGGCTGATTGCATGTGTGCATGGGTAGTGCCTTGGTGATACCATGAGTGCATGGCTAGTGGCTGGGTGATTGGATGAGTGCATGGGTAGTGCCTGAGTGATTGGATGAGTGCATGGGTAGTGCCTGGGTGAATGGATGAGTGCACAAGTAGTGCCAGGGTGATTGGATGAGTACATGGGTAGTGCCTGGGTGATTGAATGTCTTTATGGGTAGTGTCTGGTTGATTGCATGAGTGCATGGGTAGTGCCTGGGTGATTGGATGGGTGCATTGGTAGTGCCTTAGTCAATGGGTGAGTGCAAGGGTAGTGTCTGGGTAGTTGGATGGGTATATGGGTAGTGCCTTGGTGATTGGATGAGTGCATGGGTAGTTTCTGGGTGTTTGGGTGAGTGCAAGGGTAGTGCTTGGGTGATTGGATGAGTGCATGGGTTGTGCCTGTGTGACTGTATGAGTGTATGGGTAGTGCCTAAGTGACGGTATCAGAGTACAAGTAGTGCCAGGGTGATTGTATGAGTATATGGTTAGTGCCTGGGTGACTGAGTACATGGATAGTACCTGGGTGATTGGATGAGTGCATGGGTGGTACCTGGGTGATTGTTTGAGTGCATGGGTAGTGCCTTGGTGATTGTATGAGTGCACATATAGTGCCTGGGTGATTGGATGGGTGCATGGGTAGTGCCTGAGTGAATGGGTGAGTGCAAGGGTAGTATCTGGGTGATTGGATGTGAATATGAGTAATGCCTGGTTGATTGCATGAGTCATGGGTAGTGGCTGGGTGAATGAATGAGTACATGGGTAGTGCCTGGGTAAATGGATGAGTACATGGGCAGTGTCTTGGTGATTGGATGAGTGCAAGGGTAGGTCTGTCTGATTGGATGAGTGCATGGGTAGTGCCTGGGTGATTGTATGAGTGCATGGGTAGTGCCTGGTTGATTGTATGAGTGTATGGGTAGTGCCTAGGTGATTGTATGAGTGCACGAGTAGTGCCAGGGTAATTGGATGAGTGCATGGGTAGTGCCTGGGTGAATAGATGAGTGCATAGGTAGTACCTGGATGACCGTATGAGTTTATGGGTAGTGCCTAGGTGATTGTATGAGTGCACAAGTAGTGCCAGGGAAATTGGATGAGTCCATGGGTAGTGCCTGGGTGACTGGATAAGTGCATGGGTAGTGCCTGAGTGATTGGATGAGTGCATGGGCAGTGCATGGGTGACTGCATGAGTGAATGGGTAGTGCCTGAGTGAATGGATTTATGTAAGGGTAGTGCCTGGATGATTGGATGTGTGTATCGGTAGTGCCCAGTTGATTGTATGAGTGCATGGGTAGTGCCTGGGTGATTGGATGAGAGCATGGGTTGTACCTGGGTAATTGAAGGAGTGCATGAGTAGTACTTACGTAACTGGATGTGTGAATGGGTAGTGCCTGGGTGATTGGATGAGTGCATAGGTAGTATCAGGGTGATTGTGTGAGTGCAAGGGTAGTGCCTGGGTGATTGGATGAGTGCATGGGTAGTACCTGTGTGACTGTATGAATGTATGGGTAGTGCCTAGGTGACGGTATCAGTGTACGAGTAGTGCCAGGGTGATTGTATGAGTATATCGTTAGTACCTGGGTGACTGAGTGCATGGGAAGTGCCTGGGTGATTGGATTAGTGCATGGGTGGTACCTGGGTGATTGGTTGAGTGCATGGGTAGTGCCCTGGAGATTGATTAAGTACATGTATAGTGCCTGGGTGATTGGATGGGTGCATGGGTAGTGCCTGAGTCAATGGATGAGTGCAAGAGTAGTGTATGGGTGATTGGATGTGTATATGGGAAGTGCGTGGTTGATTGCCTGAGTCATGTGTAGTGGCTGGGTGAATGAATGAGTGCATGGGTAGTACCTGGGTGATTGGATGAGTGCATGGGCAGTTCCTTGGTGATTGGATGTTTGCAAGGTTAGGTCTGGGTGATTGGGTGAGTGCATTGGTAGTGCCTGGGTGATTGGATGAATGCGTGGGTAGTGCCTGGATGACTGTATGAGTGTATGGGTAGTGCCTAGGTGATTGTATGAGTGCACGAGTAGTGCCAGGGTAATTCTATGAGTGCATTGGTAGTGCCTGGAAGATTGGATTAGTGCATGGGTAGTGCCTGGGTTATTTGATATGTGTATTGTAGAGTCTGACTGAGTGCATGAGTGCATGGATAAGTGCAAGGATAGTGCCTGGTTGATTGCATATGTGCATGGGTAGAGCCTGAGTAAATGGATGAGTGCAAGGGTAGTGCCTGTGTGATAGGATGTGTGTATGGGTAGTGCCTGGTTGATTGCATGAGTGTGTGGGCAGTGCCTGGGTGACTGGATGACTGCATGGATAATGGCAGTGTGAAGGAATGAGTGCATGAGTGGTGTCTGGGTGATTGGATGAATGCATGGGTAGTGCCTGGTTGATTGCATGAGTGTATGGATGGTGTCTGTGTGACTGGAAGTGTGTATGGGTAATGTGTGGGTGAATGGATAAGTGCAAGTGTAGTGCCTGGGTGATCGGATGAGTGGAAGTGTAGTGCCTGAGTGAATGAGTGAAAGTGCAGTGTCTGGGTGAATGAATGAGTGCAAGTGCAATGCTTGGGTGTTTGCATGACTGCATGGGTACTGCTGAGTGAATGGATGACTCCATGGGTACTGCTTGGTTGATTTCATAAGTGCATAGGTAGTGCCTGCGTGAATGGATGAGTGCAAGTGTAGTGCCTGGGTGGTTTGATGTGTGTATGGTTAGTGCCTGGTTGGTTGCATGAGTGCATGGGTAATGCCTGGGTAATTCCATGAGTGCATGGATAGTGGCTGGGTGAATGAATGAGTGCATGGGTAGTGCCTGGGTAATTGGATGTGTGTGTGGGTAGTGCCTTGCTGTTTGCATGAGTGCATGGGTAGTTTCTGGGTGATTCAATGAGTGCATGTATAGTGGCAGGGTGAATCAATGAGTGCATGGGTAGTGCCTGGAATGTGAGGCAGTGTGCGCCCACCCTCCTCCTGTTTGAAAAGGCTACCTTGAGCTAATGAGCTGATGAGCTCTGGTTGATGCACCTGCACCCAGTGAGTGGTACAGAGAACTGAGAAGGCTTTGGGCAGCATTTCCAGCACCCCCAAAACCAATGTGTGGCTCTCTACTGAAGAAGGACAACTATCCTGAAACATGTGTCCAGAGATACACAGCACTGGCTGCACAAACAAGGGTGAAAAACTAAAGCCTGTCACAGAAGTAAGTGTTATCTTGCACTGCTTTTACTATGATGCATTGGGGCAAACTGAATGCTGGGATGTGAGGCAGTGTGTGCCCACCCTCCTCCTTTTTGAAAAGGCTCCCTTGAGCTAATGAGCTGACGAACTCAGGTTGATGCACCTGCACCCAGTGGTGCCTGGGTGATTGGATGGGTGCATGGGTGGTGTCTGAGTGAATGGATGAGTACAAGGGTAGTGCCTGGGTAATTGGATGTGTGTGTTGGCAGGGTCTGGTTGATTGCATGTATGCATGGGTAGTGCCTGGGTGATTCCATGAGTGCATGGCTAGTGGCTGGGTGAATAGATGGGTGCATGAGTAGTGCGTGGGTATCTGGATAAGTGCAAGGATAGTGCCTGGTTGATTTCATGAGTGCATGGGTATCCCAGGGTGATTCTCTCAGTGCATGGGTAGTGGCTGGGTGAATGGATGAGTGCATGGCTAGTGCCTGGGTTATTGGATGAGTCCATGGGTAGTGCCTGGGTGATTGAATGAGTGCATGGGTAGTGCCTGGGTGAATGGATGAGTGCACTAGTAGTGCCAGGGTGATTGGATAAGTGCATGGGTAGTGTCTGAGTGATTGGATGAGTTCATGGGTAGTGCCTGGGTTATTGAATGTCTGTATGGGTAGTGTCTGGTTGATTGCATGAGTGCATGGGTAGTGCCTGGGTGATTCAGTGAGTGCATGGAGAGTGGATGGGTGAATGAATGAGTGCATGGGTAGTACCTGGGTAATTGGATGAGTGCATGGGTAGTATCTGGGTGATTGGATGAGTGCAAGGGTAGTGCCTGGTGTTTTGATGAGTGCATGGGTAGTGCTTGTGTGACTGTATGAGTGTATGGGTAGTGCCTAGCTGATAGTATCAGTGAACGAGTAGTGCCAGGGTGATTGTATGGGTATATGGTTAGTGCCTGGGTGACTGAATGAGTGCATAGGTAGTGCCTGGGTTATTGGATGAGTGCATGGGTAGTGCCTAGGTGACTGGATGAGTAGTGCCTGGGTGATTGTATGAGTGCACATATAGTGCCTGGGTGATTCGATGAGTAGTGCCTGGGTGATTGTATGAGTGCACATATAGTGCCTGGGTGATTGGATGAGTAGTGCCTGGGTGATTGTATGAGTGTACATATAGTGCCTGGTTGATTGCATGAGTCATGGGTAGTGCCTGGGTGATTCCATGAGTGCATGGATAGTGGCTGGGTGAATGAATGAATGCATGGGTAGTACCTGGGTGATTGGATAAGTGCATGGGCAGTGCCTTGGTGATTTGATGAGTGCAGGGGTAGGTCTGGTTGATTGGATGAGTGCATGGGTAGTGCCTGGGTGACTAGACAAATGCATGGGTAATGACTGGGTGATTAGATGAGTGCATGGGTAGTGCCTGGATGATTGGATGAGTGCATGGATAGTGCCTGAGTGAATGGATGAGTGCAAGGGTAGTGTCCGAGTGATTTGATGTGTGTATGTGTAGTGCCTGGTTGATTGCATGAGTGCATGGGTAGTGCCTGGGTGATTCCATGAGTACATGGATAATGGGTGGGTGAATGAATGAGCTCATGGGTAGTGTCTGTGTGATTGGATGGGTTCATGGGTAGTGCATGGGTGATTGGATGAGTGCATGGGTAGTGCCTGAATGAATGGATGAGTGCAAGGGTAGTGCCTGAGTGAATGGATGAGTGCATGGGTAGTTCCTTGGTGATTGGATGTGTGTATGAGTAGTGTCTGGTTGATTGCATGAGTGCATGGATAGTGCATGGGGGAATCCATGAGTGCATGGATAGTGGCTGGGTGATTCCATGAGTGCATGGATAGTGGTTGGGTGAATTAATGAGTGCATGGGTAGTGCCAGGGTGATTGGATGTGTGTTTGGGTAGTCCCTCGCTGATTGCATGGGAAAGTGCCTGGGTGATTCCATGAGTGCATGGATAGTGGCTGGGTGAATGAATGAGCTCATGGGTAGTGCCTGTGTGATTGAATGGGTGCTTGGGTAGTGCATGGGTGATTGGATGAGTGCATGGGTAGTGCCTGAATGAATGGATGAGTGCAAGGGTAGTGCCTGAGTAAATGGATGAGTGCATGGGTAGTTCATGGGTGATTGGATGTGTAAAGGGTTATAGAACAGATGGCAGTGGTAAAGAGAGACCTAGCCAGCACTTCCGTTATGTCTTCCCCAGTATTAATAAGAGACTGATAGTATTCTAAGCGTGCTCAATGTAAGACACTGTGCCACCAATCAGTGTTAAACTATATGGAAAAAATAAAACCATCCTTTCCCATACATAATACAATTATCAAAAATTAACAGAGCACAGCCACTGTATAGTATTCTAACTGACCTTGCAGTCAGTTTATTTTGTTAAACCCAAATTCATATAAAGTTTATAATACACAAAAAATATATTCATAGAAGTTAATACAAAAGGCAAGTAATCTTTGAAGAGTCTTGGTTTCGTTGACACGAGTGCGTATCGCAGATGAAAACAGCCGACACGTGTTTCGTCGCTTATACGACTTTTTCAAGGCTTATAAAAATTTCTGTGGCTCAAAATTGAAGAAACTTCTTGAATTCTCAATTTGTCAGAAAGAACAGTGTCACGTACTACAGACGTAAGTATTAAATCTTGTAGAACACTCAATGTGACTTAAAAGTGCTTGTTCAGCATTTTCTATTTCTATTGTGGACGGTAAGCGCCAAAATTTTGTATTTGCAATAAATTTGTAGATATGAGTCACTATTAGTGGTAGCTCAGCATGAAGAGATGCTGTCCCGCTGCAATGGAGAGATCTCTCCATTGCAGCGGGACGCGTCTCTTCGTACGCACCGTCCACAATAGAAATAGAAAATGCTGAACAAGCACTTTTAAGTCACATTGAGTGTTCTACAAGATTTAATACTTACGTCTGTAGTAATTTTGAGCCACAGAAATTTTTATAAGCCTTGAAAAAGTCGTATAAACGACGAAACACGTGTCGGCTGTTTTCATCTGCGATACGCACTTCGTGTCAACGAAACCAAGACTCTTCAAAGATTACTTGCCTTTTGTATTAACTTCTATGAATATATTTTTTTGTGTATTAAAAACTTTATATGAATTTGGGTTTATTAAAAAATAAACTGACTACAAGGTCAGTTAGAATACTATACAGTGGCTGTGCTCTGTTAATTTTTGATAATTGTTATTGGATGTGTGTATGAGTAGTGCCTGGTTGATTGCATGAGTGCATGGATAGTGCCTGGGGGAATCCATGAGTGCATGGATAGTGGCTGGGTGATTCCATGAGTGCATGGATAGCGGCTGGGTGAATGAATGAGTGCATGGGTAGTACCTGGGTGATTGGATGAGTGCATGGGTAGTGCCTGGGTGATTTGATGAGTGCATGGGTAGTGCCTGAATGAATGGATGAGTGCAAGGGTAGTGCCTGAGTGAATGGATGAGTGCATTGGTAGTTCCTGGGTGATTGGATGTGTGTATGAGTAGTGTCTAGTTGATTTCATGAGTGCATGGATAGTGCCTGGGGGAATCCATGAGTGCATGGATAGTGGCTGGGTGATTCCATGAGTGCATGGATAGTGGCTGGGTGAATGAATGAGTACATGGGTAGTACCTGGGTGATTGGATGAGTGCATGGGTAGTGCCTGGGTGATTTGATGAGTGCATGGATAGTGGTTGGGTGAATGGATGAGCTCATGGGTAGTGCCTGTGTGATTGGATGGGTGCATGGGTAGTGCATGGGTGATTGGATGAGTGCATGGGTAGTGCCTGACCGAATGGATCAGTGCAAGGGCAGTGCCTGAGTGAGCGGAAGAGTGCAAGGATAGTTCCTGGGTGATTGGATGTGTGTATGGGTAGTGTCCGGTTGATTGCATGAGTGCATGGGTAGTGCCTGAGGGAATGGATGTGTGCAAGGATAGTGCCTGCGTGATTGGATGTGTGTTTGGGTAGTGCTCGATTGATTGCATGAATGCATGGGTAGTGCCTGGGTGATTGGACGTGTGCATGGCTAGTGTCTGGGTGATTGTATGAGTGCATGGGTAGTGCCTGGGTGATTGGATGAGTGCATGGGTAGTGCCTGGAATGTGAGGCAGTGAGGAAGTGTGCGCCCACCCTCCTCCTGTTTGAAAAGGCTCCCTTTAGCTAATGAGCTGATGAGCTCTGGTTGATGCACCTGCACCCAGTGAGTGGTACAGAGAACTGAGAAGGCTTTGGGCAACATTTACAGCACCCCCAAAAAGAATGTGTGGCTCTCTACTGAAGAAGCACAACTATCCTGAAACATGTGTCTAGAGATTCACAGCACTGGCTGCACCAACAAGTAAGTGTTATCATGCACTGCTTTTACTATGATGCATCGGGGCAAACTGAATGCTGGGATGTGAGGCAGTGTGCGCCCACTTTCCTCCTGTTTGAAAAGGCTCCCTTGAGCTAATGACCTGACGAACTCTGGTTGATGCACCTGCACCCAGTAGTGCCTGGGTGACTGGATTGGTGCATGGGTAGTGTCTGAGTGAATGTATGAGATACAAGGGTAGTGCCTGAGTAATTGGATGTGTGTATTGGCAGTGCCTGGTTGATTGCATGTATGCATGGGTAGTGCCTGGGTGAATAGATGAGTGCATGAGTAGTGTGTGGGTGTCTGGATAAGTGCAAGGATAGTGCCTGGTTGATTGCATGAGTGCATGGGTATCCCAGGGTGATTCTATGAGTGCATAGGTAGTTGCTGGGTGAATGGATGAGTGCATGGCTAGTGCCTGGGATATTGGATGAGTGCATGGGTAGTGCCTGGGTGAATAGATGAGTGCACTAGTAGTGCCAGGGTGATTGGATGAGTGCATGGGTAGTGTCTGAGTGATTGGATGAGTTCATGGGTAGTGCCTGGGTGATTGCATGTCTGTATGGGTAGTGTCTGGTTGATTGCATGAGTGCATGGGTAGTGCCTGGGTGATTCCATGAGTGCATGGAGAGTGGATGGGTGAATGAATGAGTGCATGGGTAGTACCTGGGTAATTAGATGAGTGCATGGGTAGTATCTGGGTAATTGGATGAGTGAGAGGGTAGTGCCTGGTGTTTTGATGAGTGCATGGGTAGTGCTTGTGTGACTGTATGAGTGTATGGGTAGTGCCTAGCTGATAGTATCAGTGAATGAATAGTGCCAGGGTGATTGTATGAGCATATGATTAGTGCCTGGGTGACTGAAAGAATGCATAGGTAGTGCCTGGGTGATTGGATGAGTAGTGCCTGGGTGATTGTATGAGTGCACATATAGTGCCTGGGTGATTGGATGAGTAGTGCCTGGGTGATTGTATGAGTGTACATATAGTGCCTGGGTGATTGGATGAGAGCATGGGTAGTGCCTGAGTCAATGGGTGAGTACAAGGGTAGTGTATGGGTGATTGGATGTGTGTATGGGTAGTGCCTGGTTGATTGCATGAGTCATGGGTAGTGCCTGGGCGATTCCATGAGGCATGGATAGTGGCTGGGTGAAGGAATGAGTGCATGGGTAGTACCTAGGTGATTGGATAAGTATATGGGCAGTGCCTTGGTTATTTGATGAGTGCAAGGGTAGGTATGGTTGATTGGGTGATTGCATGGGTAGTTCCTGGGTGATTAGATGAGTGCATAGGTAGTGCCTGGATGACCGTATGAGTGTATGGGTAGTGCCTAGGTGATAGTATGAGTGCACGAGTTGTGCCAGGGAAATTGGATGAGTGCATGGGTTGTGCCTGGTTGATTGGATGAGTGCGTGGGTAGTGCCTGGGTGACTGGATAAGTGCATGGGTAGTGACTGGGTGATTAGATGAGTGCATGAGTAGTGCCTGGGTGATTGGATGAGTGCATGGATAGTGCCTGAGTGAATGGATGAGTGCAAGGGTAGTGTCCGAGTGATTTGATGTGTGTATGTGTAGTGCCTGGTTGATTGCATGGGTAGTGCCTGGGTGATTCCATGAGTACATAAATAGTGGCTGGGTAAATGAATGAGTGCATGGGTAGTGCCAGGGTGATTGGATGTGTGTATGGGTAGTCCCTTGTTGATTGCATGGAAAGTGCCTGGGTGATTCCATGAGTGCATGGCTAGTGGCTGGGTGAATGAATGAGTGCATGGGTAGTGCCTGGGTGATTGGATGAGTGCATGGGTAGTGCCTGCAGGATTTGATGAGTGCATGGATAGTGGTTGGGTGAATGAATGAGCTCATGGGTAGTATCTGTGTGATTGGATGGGTGCATGGGCAGTGCATGGGTGATTGGATGAGTGCATGGGTAGTGCCTGAATGAATGGATGAGTGCAAGGGTAGTACCTGAGTGAATGGATGAGTGCATGGGTAGTTCCTGGGTGATTGGATGTGTGTATGAGTAGTGTCTGGTTGATTGCATGAGTGCATGGATAGTGCCTTGGGGA
This sequence comes from Calotriton arnoldi, assembly GCA_963921515.1. Lineage (NCBI taxonomy): Eukaryota > Metazoa > Chordata > Amphibia > Caudata > Salamandridae > Calotriton > Calotriton arnoldi. The sequence goes on along the minus strand of CAWUFW010014245.1, from coordinate 215,057 downwards.
ATCCATGAGTGCATGGATAGTGGAAGGGTGAATGAATTGAGTGCATGGGTAGTTCCTGGGTGATTGGATGAGTGCATGGTAGTGCCTGAGTTATTTTATGAGTGCATGGGTAGTGCATGGGTGATTGCATGACTGCATGGGTAGTGCCTGAGTGAATGGATGTATGCAGGGGTAGTGCCTGGATGATTGGATGTGTGTATTGGTAGTGCCTGGTTGGTTGCAAGAGTGCTGGGGTAGTGCCTGGGTGATTGCATGAGTGCATGGGTAGGGCCTGGGTGATTGGATGAGTGCATGAGTAGTGCTTGGGTGATTTGATGAGTGCATGGTTGTGCCTGGGTGATTGGATGAGTGCATGGGTAGTGCCTTAGTGAATGAGTGAGTGCACGGCTAGTGCCTGAGTTAATGGATGAGTGCAAGGATAGTGCCTGGTTGATTGCATACGTGCATGGGTAGAGCCTGAGTAAATGGATGAGTGCAAGGGTAGTGCCTGTGTGATAGGATGTGTGTATGGGTAGTGCCTGGTTGATTGCATGAGTGTGTGGGCAGTGCCTGGGTGACTGGATGACTGCATGGATAATGGCAGTGTGAAGGAATGAGTGCATGAGTGGTGTCTGGGTGATTGGATGAATGCATGGGTAGTGCCTGGTTGATTGCATGAGTGTATGGATGGTGCCTGTGTGACTGGATGTGTGTATGGGTAATGTGTGGGTGAATGGATAAGTGCAAGTGTAGTGCCTGGGTGATCGGATGAGTGGAAGTGTAGTGCCTGAGTGAATGAGTGAAAGTGCAGTGTCTGGGTGAATGAATGAGTGCAAGTGCAATGCTTGGGTGTTTGCATGACTGCATGGGTACTGCTGAGTGAATGGATGACTCCATGGGTACTGCTTGGTTGATTTCATAAGTGCATAGGTAGTGCCTGCGTGAATGGATGAGTGCAAGTGTAGTGCCTGGGTGGTTTGATGTGTGTATGGTTAGTGCCTGGTTGGTTGCATGAGTGCATGGGTAGTCCCTGGGTGATTCCATGAGTGCATGGATAGTGGCAAGGTGAATGAATGAGTGCATGGGTAGTGCCTGGGTGATTGATTGAGTGCAAGAGTAGTGCCTAAGTGAATGGATGAGTGCAAGGGTAGTTTCTGGGTGATTGGATGTGTTTATGGGTAGTGCCTGGTTGATTGCATATGTGTATGGGTACTGCCTGGGTGACTGGATGAGTGCATCGGTGACTGGATGAGTGCAAGGGTAATGTCTGGGTGATTGGGTCAATGCGTGGGAAGTGCCTGGGTGATTGGATGAGTGCATGTGTAGTGCCTGGGTGACTTTATGAATGTATGGTTAGGGCCTAGGTGATTGTATGAGGACATGATTAGTGCCAGAGTGACTGGATGAGTGCATGGGTAGAACCTGGGTGATTGGATGAGGGCATGGGTAGTGCTTTGGTGATTGGATAAGTGCATGGGTAGTGCCTGACTGAATGGATGAGTGCATGGCTAGGGTCTGAGAGATTGGATGAATGCAAGGGTAGTACCTGGGTGATTGAATGAGTGCATGGGGAGTGCCTGGGTGATTTGATGAGTGCATGGATAGTGGCTGGGTGAATAAATGAGTGCATGGCTAGTGCATGGGTGATTGAATGAGTGCATGGGTAGTGCCTGGCTGACTTTATGATTGTATGGGTAGAGCCTAAAGCATTGTATGAGTGCATAAGTACAGCCTGGGTGATTGGATGAGTGCATGGGTAGTGCCTGGCTGACTTTATGATTGTATGGGTAGAGCCTAAAGCATTGTATGAGTGCATAAGTACAGCCTGGGTGATTGGATGAGTGCATGGGTAGTGCCTGGGTGACTGTATGAGTGTATGGGTAGTGCCTAGAGCATTGTACGAGTGCATAAGTATAGCCTGGGTGATTGGATGAGTGCATGGTTAGTGCCTGAGTGAATGAATGAGTGTAAGGGTAGTGTCTGGGTGAATTGATGTGTGTATGGGTAGTGCCTGGTTGATTTCACAAGTGCATGTTCAGTGCCTGGGTGATTTCAAGAGTGCATGGGTAGTGCCTGGGTGATTCCATGAGTGCATGGATAGTGGCTGGTTGAATGGATAAGTGCATGGGTTGTGCGTGAGTGATTGGATTAATGCATGGGTAGTGCCTGGGTGATTCCATGAGTGCCAGGGTAATTGTATAGGTCTATGAGTGGTGCATGGGTGATTGGATGAGTTCATGGGTAGTGTCTGAGTGAATGGATGAGTTCAAGGGTAGTGTCTGGGTGAATTGATGTGTGTATGGGTAGTGCCTGGTTGATTTCATGAGTGCATGGGTAGTGCCTGGGTGATTCCATGAGTGCATGGGTAGTACCTGGGTGATTCCATGAGAGCATGGGTAGTGCCTGGGTGATTCCACAAGTGCATGGATAGTGGCTGGTTGAATGGATGAGTGCATGGGTTGTGCATGAGTGATTGGATGAATGCATGGTAGTGCCTGCGTGACTGGATATGTGTATGGGTAATGTGTGGGTGAATGGATAAGTGCAACTGTAGTGCCTGGGTGATCTGATGTGTGCAAGTGTAGTGCTAGGTGTCCCTCATGAGTCAAATGCAAAAGCATTTGACTTGAGGGACACCTAGCAACGACTAGTTGAACTGCAGCTTGATGTAATAATTTCAATGCTTTTGCATTTGACTCGTGAGGGACACCTAGTAACGACTAGTTGAACTGCAGCTCTTTGTAGAATTATTTTGATATTGGATACTATAATATTCACTGCCCACTGCTAATCTCGTCCCATAATGCTTTGCAGGGCCTTTGATTGGGATTGTATTTTTGCCCATAACTGTGCTTGGGGTGGTCATAAGAGGATGGGACCACCACTGAATCGTTCAGCATTATATGCTCTTTGTGTTCAAGGCATCTGCTTGGTCCTCCCCCTAGGTTAGGGGGGACCCCAAAATCATCACCTCTCTCATTGCCTGATATTTTTCATTTTCAAAGTTCATTTTTGTGAATTGGTTATATGTTTTTTAGCATGTAATGTTGCTTTATCAAAGCATTTGTGGGTGCAGTTTAGTAGTTGACTCTGCTACGTGGAGGAACGGAATTTTCCGTGTTCGCAAACTCCTCTGAGTTCATTGCCCAGGCCTAGTCATCTGCGTACATGTGATAATGGACATTCAAGGAGCTTAGAAGGTCGGTGAGTGGTTCCATGAAAATGTTGAAAAGTGTATGTGAAAGGGATGATCCCTGCAACTGGGATGGGCAATCAAGTTATCGTGTTTAACGGTGTCAAAGGCAGAGGATAGGTCAAGCAATATTAGTAAACAAGCTTCGTTTTGGTCAAGGATTTTTAAAGCGTCATCTATTATGTGGGTCATGGCTGATTCAGTACTGTGACCTGCACAGAAGCCGGATTGGTATTGGTTGAGCAGGTTGAATTGATGTATGTGTTTGCCAAGCTGTGTGTGAACACATTTTTCTAAAAGTTTGGCCAGAGTGGGGATGTTGGATATTGGGCGATAGTTTTTTAAGTCCGACGGGTCCGCCAATGGCTTCTTTAAGATAGGGGATACCTGCCCTGCTTTCAGGATTTCTGGGATGGTTCCTTGAAGGAGCGAGGTGTTTATAATCTTGGTCCATAGAGGCAATAACAGTGGAATGAAGTCTTTTATGTAGTTTGCGGGAAGAGGGTCTGTGAAGTGGCTGGAGGGGTTCAGGGCAGTGAGCGTTTTTAGTATAGTTTCTTCACTGTAGGTGTTGAAGGAGGACCAGGATGCGTTGTTTTTGAGGTCGAACTTTGCGGAGCATATGAATGGTGCTCCTAGCGGGGGCCGTGAAGTGTCCATGTGAGAGTCGGTATGAGATAGTAAGTCATTGAGCAGGTCCGTCTTTATGTTTTCTGTCTTCATAGTAAAGAAGGCGGCAAATTCCTCGCAATTGGGTAGTGTGTCTGGGTTAGCTTGGGGGCGGTGGGGTACATCCTTAGATTGAGATTTGATTAGTTCGAATAACTTTTTGGGACAGTTCTTGGCTTGGTCTAATTGCTTACTGTTGAAGTATGCTTTTGATTGTCTGATCTTTCTGTAGTAGGAGTTCCTTGTGCTTCTTAGTAGCTTGAGGTGGTCAGAGGATGGAGCCGATCTCCATTGTCGTTCAATTAATCTTAGAGATCGTCTGTCTTCATTTAGCCTACCATCATACCAGGGTTTTGAGTCTTTTGTGGTGACTCTTTTCAGTTATAAGGGAGCTAGTTTGTCTAGTACCGTGTTCATGGAGTGGAAGTAATGATTAGTCAGACCTTGTACATCCGATAAGCCTTCAGGGGGAAGCAGGATGTTAGGACTGGAGGTTGTGAGTAAGTCAGAACCGACATTTTTTTGATTCCTCTTCCAAATTTTTGTTCTCGTGGGTTGGGTAGAAAGTAATTTAGTTGTTTCATTGATGTGGAATGTAATGATGTGGTGGTCAGACCAGTCGCAGGGGAGGATCAATTCAAGCTGAGTAGAGTCCGTTTTGGAAATTATTAGATCGAGGGTTGAGCCTTTATCATGTGTGGGGCTGTCACAGATTTGGGTAAGGTTAAGGCCTGAGAGGAAGGCTTTTAGGCTATTGACTCCTGGGTCATCAAGGTCATCCCAGTAGAGATTATGGTCACCAAGGAATATTTGAATATTTTGCTGACCGTCATTTGTAGCTAGAATATCCATGAGATGTCTGAATAAGATGAGGTTAAACCCTGGCGGGTGGTAGAATGCATTTAGTGAATATATTGATTTATTATTACTAGTGATGTCTAAACAAAGGTATTCACAGGAGGATAATACCGGGGAGCGGTTCACTGAGATATTGCTCACATGTATGCAGGCAATACCACCACCTGGTCTATCAGTTCTATCAAGTCTTGTGATGTCATGATTTGGGGGAACTAGTATGTCTAGGATGGGCGTGGATGTTTCATTTAGCCATGGTTCGGTCAGAATTAGTAGGTCCGGTTCATTTGCGAGAATGAGGTCAGCTATATCGGCTGCATGTCTTGAGGCCGACCTACAGTTTAGAAGAATACATTTTAGCCGAGTCTTGATGGGTGTTGTGGTGGGTTTGTGTATGATGGGGACTCGCATGAGGTTGTTTTCCATTATACCTCTAGAGATGTGTCTTGTAACTCTATGGGTATTGAAGGGAATGGATGGGATTAGGGAAGCCTGCGTGACTGGATGTGGGTATGGGTAATGTGTGGGTGAATGGATAAGTGCAACTCTAGTGCCTGGGTGATCGGATGAGTGCAAGTGTAGTGCCTGAGTGAATGAGTGCAAGTGTAGTGCCTGAGTGAATGAGTGCAAGTGTAGTGCCTGAGTGAATGAGTGAAAGTTTAGTGCCTGGGTGAATGTATGAGTGCAAGTGCAGCGCCTGGATGAATGAAAGAGTGGAAGTGTAGTTCCTAGTTGATTCCATAACTGCATTGGTAGTGCCTGAGAAAAGGCATGACTCTGTGGGTACCGCCTGGGTGACTGGATGAGTAGTACCTGAGCGATTGGATGAGTGCAAGGGTAGTGTCTGGGTGATTGGGTGAGTGCATGGGTAGTGCCTGGGTGATTAGATGTGTGCACAGGTGGTGCCTGGGTGATTGGATGAGTGCATGGGTAGAGCCTGGGCGACTGGATGAGTGCATGGGTAGTGCCTTGGTTATTGGATGAGTGCATGGGTAGTGCCTGGGTGATTATATCAGTGCACAGGTAGTGCCTGGGTGATTGGATGAGTGCATGGGTAGTGCCTGCATGGAAGGATGAGTGCAAGGGTAGTGCCTGGGTGATTTGATGTGTATATGGTTAGTGCCTGTGTGGTTGCATGAGTGCATGGGTAGTGCCTGGGTGACTCCATGAGTGCCTGGATAGTGGCAGGGTGATTGAATGAGTGCAAGGGTAGTGCCTGAATGAATGGATGAGTGCCTGGTTGATTGCATATGTGTATGGGTACTGCCTGTGTGACTGGATGAGTGCATGGGTAGTGCCTTGGTGATTGGATGAGTGCAAGGGTAGTGTCTGGGTGACTTTATGATTGTATGGGTAGGGCCTAGGTGATTGTATGAGGACACGAGTAGTGCCAGGGTGACTGGATGGATGCATGGGTAGAGCTCTGGTGATTGGATGAGTGCATAAGTAGTGCTTGGGTGATTGGATAAGTGCATGGGTAGTGCCTCAGTGAATGGATGAGTGCATGGCTAAGGTCTGAGGTATTGGATGAGTGCAAGGGTAGTGCCTGGGTGATTGAATTAGTGCATGGGTAGTGCCTGGGTGATTTGATGAATGCATGGATAGTGGCTGGGTGAACAAATGAGTGCATGGGTAGCACCTGGGTGATTGGATGAGTGCATGGGGAGAGCCTGGGTGACTGTATGATTGTATGGGTAGTGCCTAGAGCATTGTATGAGTGCATAAGTACAGCCTGGGAGATTGGATGAGTGCATGGTTAGTGCCTGAGTAAATGGATGAGTGCAAGGGTAGTGTCTGGGTGAATTTATGTGTGTATGGGTAGTGCCTGGTTGATTTCATGAGTGCATGGGTAGTGCCTGGGTGATTCCATGAGTGCATGGATAGTGCCTGGGTGATTCCATGAGTGCATGGATAGTGGCTGGTTGAATGGATGAGTGCATGCGTTGTGCGTGGGTGATTGGATTAATGCATGGTTAGTGCCTGGGTGATTGGATGAGTGCCAGGGTAATTGGATAAGTCTATGGGTGGTACCTCGGTGATTGGATGAGTGCATGGGTAGTGTCTGAGTGAATGGATGAGTTCAAGGGTAGTATCTGGGTGAATTGATGTGTTTATGGGTAGTGCCTGGGTGATTCCACAAGTGCATGGATAGTGGCTGGTTGAATGGATGAGTGCATGGGATGTGCATGAGTGATTGAATGAATGCATGGTAGTGCCTGCATGACTGCATGTGTATCGGTAATGTGTGGGTGAATGGATAAGTGCAACTGTAGTGCCAGTGTGATCGGATGAGTGCAAGTGTAGTGCCTGAGTGAATGTGCAGTGTCTGGGTGAATGAATGAATTCAAGTGCAAGTGCAGTGCTTGGGTGATTGCATGACTGCATGGGTTCTGCCTTAGTGAATGGATGATATCATGGGTACTGCCTGGGTGATTGGATGACTGCAAGTGTAGTGCCTGGGTGAATGTATGAGTGCAAGTGTAGTGCCTGGATGAATGAAAGAGTGGAAGTGTAGTTCCTAGGTGATTCCATAACTGCATTGGTAGTGCCTGAGAAAAGGCATGATTCCATGGGTACTGCCTGGGTGAATGGATGAGTGCCTGAGTAGTGGCTGGGAGATTGGCTGAATGCATGTGCAGTACCTGAGTGATTGGATGACTGCCTAGGTAGTGGCTCGGTGTTTGGATGAGTGGAACTGTAGTGCCTCGGAGATGGGATGAGTATATGAGTAGTGACTCGATGAATCCTCACTAGATTAGTGATTTGACACGCGTAACATATCTTGATCTCCAACCACTGTGAAAAAATATAAACAGAGAAAAATGTTTTAGAATTTCATTTTGAACATTAGACAATCAAAACAGCATACACTATTTTTTCTTCAAAACTTTAATTCAACATAAACAAATCTTTTACTGTTTTTTACTGTTTTCAGCTTTCATACTTCTTCACTTTCAACAGTGCTCTGTTAGAAGTATCATCATCAAACAGTGGGAAAAAACAATCAAGGGATTGCAAAAAAAAAAATATATATATATGCACAGTAGATCATCATTCTTTTCTGGGTCTGAACTGGGGTGACGAAGTGAGCAAAAGAACAATGATGGATTCAACCCAGATCTAATATTGACTGGGGGTGAGTGTCTGAAAAGTATCAGCACTTTGTCCATCATCTTATTGCGTTTGCTTGTTTGCCCTAAGTTAGCAGGGTATTGCCAGACGTGGGTCCCTTGCTCACTTTGCCTCTGGATTCAAGCTAGCCTGGCTGATGAGGGGTGTTACCCCGAAACTGTTCCAAGGATACTTGTTTCCGGCCCAGTGAAGACCTGGCTTGGCAGTTTGGGCTGGACTGTCCCTCTGAGGAACAGGGTCAAAACTAATTTGCATATGGCTGGGTCTGAACTGGGATGGCAAAGTGAGCAAAAGAACGATGATGGATTCAACCCAGATCTAATAGTGACTGTGGGTGAGTGTCTGAAAAGTTTCAGCGCTCCGTCCATCATCTTATTGTGTTTGCTTATATATATGTCATTGCCAGTAGGTAGTTATAGTTAGGACCTAGTTTCCATAGGAAGAGTGTTTTTTGTTTTTCGCACCACTTGACGAATCTTCACCACGTTTTCAAAACATATACTTTAGTCAGTTCAGCTGCTGTGTTGAAAGTTTTGGGGTGACCTGCCAAATGGGGGCCGAGAATAAGGGGGTTCCCAAAACGTGATTAACCCATGTTGATTCCCATAGGGATTTTTAATATGACTACAGCCCGAACTGCTGGACAGAATTACACCAAATTTGGCAAAAAGCTAGCTCCAGAAAGCACACTTTTTGTGATTTGGTGTAAATCTGTTCAGTAGTTTTAGAAGTATTAAAGAGCAAAATATATAAAAATCTAGGGAAGCGATTCCTCCTCGTGCCAAAGTGAAGACCTCATTGGCTAGTCGCACCTTCAAAGAAAAGTTAAGGCCGCCATTTTGTTAATCGGGAAACAGTCCCCAGGGCTCAAATTTGGGCTGCAATGTTTATGAAGGGGTCAGGGTAGAGACTCCCTGACCCCATGATGGGATATAAGTAGGGTGAAAGCATAAATTGTTTTTTATGTTTTCCGAAAACTGCGGATCCACCTGTAGGGCTCAGCGAGGCCCTGGTGTAAATCTGCGGGTAGATCCACATAGTTGTGGTGAGCATCAAAAAAATAAATAAATATATAATCACACAACCACTCAAACAGGCAGCCAAACGCTATGACAGTCACTATCATACCCAGAGAAAAACTCTTACACCCATTCTCACAGTCAGAGAGACATCCTCACACCCTGTGTGACACCCAGGCAAACCTTATGACACCCACTCTCTCACCCAGACAAACACACTCACTCCTATACAGAGTCTTCCACAGCTCTACTCACACCCAGACACACACTTACGGTCCTCGGGGCTGAAATGTGGGGACAATGGAGATTATGGGGTCAGGGTATCCTACCCCCTGTGAATAAATAAGATGTGGCAAAAGAGTAAGTAATAGGCAGTAAATGCCCACAAACATGGTTTTTTGATGTTTTTCGCACATACAGTCAAGAGGCAGCCAAACACTCTTACTGTCACTCTCACACCCAAAGAAACACAATCACACCCATTCTCACAGGCAGCGAAGTAGACACCCTCACACCCACTGTCACACCCATTGACACCCTCTCACACCAACTGTCACATGCAGACAGACACTCTCACACTGACTCTTACAGGCACTATCACATCCAGAGAGACAGTCTCTCATCCACTTTTACACCCAGGCACACACTCTGATACTTATGCTCACACACAGGCACACACTCTTACTCATACTGTTACACCTAGATAGACTCTCTCATACCAACTATCACACTGTCACACTCAGACACACACATTTACATGCATTCTTACATCCAGGCACACAGTCTCACACCCACTCTTACACTCAGATAGACACTCACACATCACTCTCACACCCACTCATACACCCTGAGACACCCTCTCATGCCCACCCTCACAGCCAGATTCATACTGCCACATCTAGTCTCACACCCCAGAGGCACCCTCTCACAACCACGCTCACCCCTGGACAGGCACTCTCACACCCACTCACCTACCCATACAGACACTGCCACAGCCATTCAGAAACCCATACAGAGACTCTGATACTGACTCCTACACCCATATAGGCACTGGCATACCCATTCACAGACCTGTACAAAGATGCTGACCCCCACACTTACACAGACACAGTGACACCCAGTCACATGCTCATACAAAAACCCTAACACCACTGTGATACACAGACAGACACCCTCACACCCACTTAGATACCCATACATACATTTTCACACCCACTCACATACCCATTCAGACATGGTCAGACCCATTTACAAACCCTTCCTACACTGTCACATCCAATCACAACCCTATACAAAGACTCTTACATGCACACTTAAACATATAGAGATACTCTCACACTCATTAACATACCCATGCAGACACTGTTGCACACATTCACATACCCTACAGATACTGTTATAGCCATTCACAAACTCATACAGAGACTGTCACACTCACACTAACAGCTATATAGACACTTTCACACCCACTCACATACCCATACAGACCCTCCAGCACCCACTCATATACCCATAAAGACACTTGTCACACCCATACACAAACCCATACAGACATGGTGATACCCATTCACAAACCTATACAGAGACTCTGACATCCACACTTACACCTATACAGACACTCTCTCACATATACATACAGATACTCTCAAACCCACTCACATACCCATACAGGCAGTCTCAAAAACCACTCACATACCCATACAGACAGTCTTTAAGTCACTCACATACCTATACAGACACTCTCACAGCCACTAGAGACACTGTCACAACCTTTAACAAACCATACAGACACTGTCACACCGATTCACAAACCTATACAGAGACTCTCACACCCGCACTTGCACCTATACAGATACTCTCACACCCAGGCATATACCTATGCAGCCAATCTTATACCCAATCAGATATGCATAGAGACACTTACACTTGAACATTTTTACCAATATATACACTTTTATACACAGTGTGAAACCCATTGAGAACCCTCTACTAGAAATATTAAATGTACTGTTTTTCATTGAGGGTGTGCTTTTGGTTTGCGGATTTGCTGTGAATCCATGGATTCGAGAAACTTTAAAAAAAAGGATTTATAGTTAAAATTAACAAGTGTTTTGGAAATAGGGTGGCTCTGAGAAGAGCTGTTGTGTTCATTGTGTGGGAATGATGACTTCACACCCAATCACAACCCTATACAAAGACTCTTACATGCACACTTAAACCTATAGAGATACTCTCACACTCATTAACATACCCATGCAGTCACTTTCACACCCACTCACATACCCAAACAGACCCTCTGTCACACACTCATATACCCATACAGACACTGTCACACCCATACACAAACCCATACAGACATGGTCTTACCCATTCACAAACCTATACAGAGACTCTGACATCCACACTTACATCTATACAGACACTCTCTCGCATATACATACAGATACTCTCAAACCCACTCACATACCCATACTGGCAGTCTCAAAACCACTCACATACCCATACAGACAGTCTCTAAGTCACTCACATACCTATACAGACACTCTCACAGCCACTGGAGACACTGTCACAACCTTTGACAAACCCATACAGACACTGTCACACCGATTCACAAACCTATACAGAGACTCTCACACCCATACTTGCACCTACCCAGATACTCTCACACCCAGTCATATATCTATGCAGACAATCTTATACCCAATCAGATATGCATAGAAACACTTACACTTGTAAAATTATACCCATATAGACACTTTTATACACCGTGTGAAACCCATTGAGAACCCTCTACTAGAAATATTAAATGTACTGTTTTTCATTGAGGGTGTGCTTTTGGTTTGCGGATTTGCTGTGAATCCACGGATTCAAGAAACGTTTTAAAAAAGGATTTATAGTTAAAATTAACAAGTGTTTTGGAAATAGGGTGGCTCTGAGAAAAGCTGTTGTGTTTATTGTGTGGATATGATGACTTCATATACGAGCGGATGCAGAGTTTCAAGTTGCTCAAAAACACCCTGTTGCCTTTGACCGTGAAGTGCACACCATCTCTTCTATATATTCCTTCCATGTCAAAGTGCAGGTTATTATTGTAGATGGAGCCAATTTTATGGTCGATGAGGAATGCTGAAACAGTTGTATTAACATATTTCCTGGCTTTATTTATCTGTGGACAAAACTCAAATTATCACTTCCATTTCTGCCTCTGGCATATGTTAGAGAACACCAAGGCAGTGTGAGGGAAACGTTTCATTCATTGTCTAAAGGTATCCTTCATTAGGATTTCCAATCCTATCCTAGTAATTGTGCCCAGGTCATTGCCACCATTGTGCACAACCATGAGGTCTGGATGTTGGTAATTCACCATGCTTTTAACCATGGGAAAGCAAATGCTTTCACTTTAACTCTCTCTGGCCAACCCAGGTAAAATCCACACTAGGCAAACCCAGATCCCTGTCAATGGCACTCTTTCTAGCAGTCTCTCTAGTCCAGAATGCAAAGCTATGACCCACAATCCACACTCTGACCATTTTGAAGCATGGAGCAGTAGTAATCAGGAAAAGGATGCAGCTGAATGAGGCAGTTTTGAAATGTAATGCAGTTCAAAATGGAGGAAACTAGGAACAATTTGTAAGAACACATTTTAATGATTGCTCTAAATATGTTGGTGCATAAAGCTAGGTAGTGATTTTGTGAGATAAGTAAATAGATGTTGGATTGGCTTTTGAGAAAGTAGAAAAAGTGTTGCTATTTGGGATATGTGATTCATGACGGTGCAGTGGTATGGTTATAGGTAAAATAGCGCTCCAAGAATGAACACGGCGCTGATGTGGGGACCTACACGTCCTTTTTACGTGCTCTAGGTTTGGCTCATGACGAAGATCCACGGTTAAATGCGACGTGGACATCGGAACATAGATTTTAATTTCCCAGTGGGATGGAATTATCACCACTGATAAAGGAACATTTTGGACTCTTGTAAGCCTTGAGAAAGTCGCGGGACAAAATTCCTTTGTGCGACGAAACACGTGTTGGCTGATGCAAGAACAAAGAGAATAAAGAAAAGAAACCAAGCTCGAAAATTTCTCTGTATCATTTATGCTTGACTAAAACAAATTGGACAATTGCATATTACTTAAAAGACGTGTGCTGAGGATTGTGTTTATATTTGGGATATGTGTATTATTTGAAAAATTCAACCACACCTGCTATATTTGCATGTTGCTTGCAAAACTGTTATGAACTTGTGACTTATTGCTCCTAGAGAATGTTGGCCATTATGTTACCATGGTAGCAGAGCCACAGAAACATTGGGGAAGTGAAAAAAAGTCTGGACTGTGACTTTGTTGTTGCAGTTCAAGTAGAAAATTTGATTGAAAATATGATTAGCCATGAAGACATTATTTTATTCAAACAGGAGTATATATGGGATTGTGCGACAATAAATAGCAAAAATTCATTTCTTACTCCCGCATGGATCCGTGGATCTGCCCGTGAAGTTACATGGGGGTCCGCGGTGAGCCCTATGGGCGGATCCGGCAAAACCTGGCATTGAATTGGGCTATCTTTTGAGGAGTGTTGGAAAGGGTTAAGTATAAGAACCAGTGAGAAGATCTGTAGTATATGTTAAATATGAAAGAGAGATTTTGATTTGCTTTGTGATTGAGTAACCTTGAAAGGAAAGTTGAAAAAGTTGCGTTAATGGTTGCCTTGTATGAGAGTGGTGAACCATTCTTCTGCTTAGTTTTTGTGCATTTTCAGTAAGAAGAAATTCTAATTGATAATGAGAGACAAATATACAGAACAGCAAACACAACAAACACAATTAACAGGTATGTATACTACTTCAATATGGCTGACATAGAGGGGCATATTTACGAGGAAGTGGAGGAGCACGGTGTTAGCCTCCTTGGCTGAATGCCACACTCTGCCATGTCTGAAATGAAGGCCTGCACCGTATTTACAAGGATACGGTGCAGCCCTACATTTCCCCCTGCGCTGGTGCTAATTTAGCCGCCTAGCGCCAATGCAGGCACCCTTGCACCATAGTGCAAGGGTGCCTGCATTGCAGGGGAAGATTGTTTATGTGCAGGAAGGTGTCCCTTGCTGCACATAAACAATCTGAAATGGCATTTTGTAACTTCTATGTGTGCTGATTAATGCAGCACACATAGAAGTTGCAAAACATAATTTTTTTTAATGATTGTTTATCTGAAGCAAGGGAGACCTTCTTGCACATAAACAATCAATGGCATTTTGCTGTTTCTATGTATGCTGCACAATGCAGCACATATGGAAACAGCAAAAACAAGGATAAATGAAACATTTCTCCTCATTGATCCAGGGTAAGACCAGGTTTTCCCTGCTCGTAATTTTGGCACTGCCCCATATTTACGCCACTGTTGTAAATATGGGCCAGTGTCAAAATCAATTAGTGGTCCGGTACAACGCCCACCAAAACACCCATTGCCTGCGCCTTTCACGCTAATTATAGCGTAAAAGGGTACCTTATTTACAAGGCAGTGTTAAACCACGTTAAGTGGCTTAACGCTGCCTTGTAAATAAGGTGAAGCCCCTATCGCCACCACAACGTCAGAAAAAGTGGTGTCATGGTGGCGATAGAAGCTTGTAAATATTCCCCAGAGATTAGTATTGAAAAAATTGAAAAACAGATAGCAAGTTCAATGCACTATCTTTTGGAAACCTGAGTATGTTTGTATTTGTTGTTTCAGCACTCACTACAAAAACCAAATTCGTAATGTAGTTGTATTTTGTAAAACTGAGGAAGATAACAGAGATGATTGGCAGAAATGTGGTGCATTTCCATTTGTAGAAGAACACTTTGATTTAACCCCAAACCAAATAATATTCAAATATTGTTATGATAAATTAGAGGATAATAAAATACCAGCTAGAGCAATTCATAATAGATTAGAATTGGTACTAATCCCTCCAGAAATTGAACAATGAAATGTGTATGAATGAATTCTAATACAAACTGATCATCCATTTCAAGCAATAGTTAGAATGGAACCTAAAAGAGGGAAATTACCACTAACAGAACTACAGAAAGGATGTAATGGAAGAGTTGTGTATTTACCGTTAGATTTAAAAAAAAAAGGTTGACACTGTGGGGGTCGAGCGAGATGAAGATGAACCACTCATTATTCTAGGAAATGGAGTGCCCACCAAAAGTAAAAAAATATTGCAAGAGATTGTGGATGTGAATAAAGTAAAAAAAGCCACATTATACTTGAGAGAAAATAATGTTTTTGACAGAAATGTTGATATTATTGGAGAAATAAGTTGCATTGATGATGAAGCACTACAATCAAGTGGACAAATAGAAAAAGTAGATAAGCAGAAGTCAGGAGAAATATATGTGCACTGAAATATCCATCTACTTCATTCAAAAGAAGTTGTTGGGGATTGCATTGATCTGTTTCAAATGAAACAAGCTAGAGGAGCTCCAATGAGTGTGTGGGAAACAAGTTTAGAGGCCCGCTACTTGCCACAGCTATTTCCCACAGGAGTAGGTAACCGATACAATGACCGAGCTGTTCAATTACCAGCACCTGAATACAGGTCAGCAAGACTATATTCACATTGTTTTGTGACATTTAGTTGCGTGGAATATGCATGGGAGGATGTAGTACAATTTCTAAAAGAAGCAAACTGTAACATAAAGGATATTAATTTGAAGACAGCAGGAGAACTTTGCTCTTTGGAGCCTGCTAATCTATGTAGGTATTTTAATCACAAGTTTCAAACGATGCTGGGTTTCGTATGTAATTAAACAAATTCTCCTCTTGGAGAAGTTACAGATTTGTTTGGGTGAAAAGAATGCCAGGTCAGAAGTGCTCCTCATATGCACATGCTCTTATGGAAAAGGGATGCACCAAAATTTGGAAATGAATATGTACGGTCTTTCATAGAACAGTATGTTACCTGCTCCATCCCAGACAAGAATAATAACAAAACCCTAAGACAGCAAATTCTATCCTTCCAAACACATAGATGTGGCACATATAGCCACAGAAGATACAGATGTAAAGGAGAATTTTATACGTTTTAGATTTCCAAGGCATATCATTTCCAAAGGAAGAGTGAATAGCTTTTTATATGCAGTCAGGCATACACTAACAAGAAAATCACCCAAAAACCATATAATCCGGGAAGATTAGAGGCCTCCTAATGAATATAATACTGTGATTCCAAAATTATTGAATGCAAATATGGACATACAGTTTCTTGCTATGTGACTTCATACATCACAAAATCAGAGAAAATAGAGATGAAGGAAACATGGGAGATTTCTGGAGAAAAATCTCTATAAAAATATTGTACATTTACGCCTTGAAAATGCTTTCACATGCGGAGATAGGTTCCTTTGAGTGCTGTGACAGGTTGAGTTCTACTAGCTTATACTCAAAGTCTAGGGAAAATGTTTGGGTTAGTCTAGGCCTTGCCAACACACAAAACTAAGGGGCACATTACGATGGCGGGCGGAAGCACCACCGCCGTGCTGGCGGATGCAAAAACCACCAGTTACCGCCGGCACGCAGCAGTCCACACGCCCGTCCAATTACGATGCGAAAAGTAGGCCAAACACCGCCGGCAAGCCAGCAACACCGTCCGCCATCAAAGTGCGCCCGTACATGTAGCGGCGCAGCCCAACTGACACACACCGTCCGACGAAACACGTCCCGCCCGGCGCATAAATTACGATGCCGCAAACAAACGGCTCCCACGGCCAAGAGATACCGTACGACAAACCGAAGCGGTAACACGGATGCCGAGCACGGACAACGAAGAAGCGGCTCCCCGAGCATGAATCCAGCACTGCAGGCACTCCCCATGCTTCTGCTGATGCACCACCAAGGACGCAACGTACCGCGGAGACGCAGGTAGGCACACACAGAACAAGTGCACGCAAACAGCGCACACAGTGCAAGGGCGGAAAAGCGGACAACCCCCACCAGCGCGTGTACACTACACATCCACCATCGCATCCACATATGACACACAGGCCAAATCGTAACATCGCAGAACACGTGTACACACCACCTGGGACTAGGAACCAACCACCCCGTCACGGCCCCAAAGCGCCGATGACGCCGCCACACATGCGCACAACGCAGAGGCCAACCGCAGCGCCATGCATGCGTCGCACACAGACACAGGGACACAACCAAGCAGCACACACATCAGCCCCACCCCGAACGCACATGACACGTGACAGGCCGGCCACAGACATGTCCCCAACGCCCAATTCACGGACAACACCCAACGCCACATAACCGACGCACACATGTCAGTGAAGACACGCAACAGCAGGACACACCCCAGTGTAACAAACATGGCGTAGCACACAGCGGCGGCAACACCAACTAGGAGAAGCAGGGCTCCTTCGGGAAGAGGAACGCCAGTACCACACAGAAACACCCATACCACCCTGCACATATGAACAAGACATATAAAACGGAACACCAAAGAGCCCGGGGACCGACAACAGGTGGCCCAAGAATAACATTCACACACAAGGCCCAACGCAGAGCGGAAAGGCAGCCTGCCGCCCACACAAGGGAGAGCAGACAGCACTGAATGACCTTCCATTCCAACTCCGAAACCACAGCCCTACGACAGAAGCCGGTGAATACAGCCATTGTCCAAGAATAGACCAACACAGGCATGCCGAGGAGACCGACCACAGGGCAGATAGCGCATATCACAGAAGCACACAACGGACGGGGAAGAAAGAAGAAAACACTCCCCATGTCGGCCACATGCAAGTTAATTGGAAGGAGTCACACATCACTGACCTTGAACTGTCTGAGAAGCATGTGGGAAGAGGGCCCGTGTCCTCCAAACAAGCCAACAGAACACAAGTCCTGTCTCCCTACGACTACACAGAGCTCACAGCAACCCCGGAGCGTGCACATTGCAGACTGCACACACAGCCGGAGCACGCCACCTCAACGAACCGCTGCGAAATGGCAACCGCAACACACCTACCCAACTACGCCGAACAGCTCAAGCTGTACAAAACCAACCTGTTCCATACATTGGGATGCGATCTCCTGTCCCTGCTGAACGTAAGTTACCGACTGACTTACCGCATCACATTGTTCAGCTGCGTCATGCCCGTCTTCTACTGTCGGAGGTGTCCCTACCAGCATCCCGTCGAGATATGCCTCTCCAACCCGGCATGTCTGAAGGCGGACCTGCTACCACTACTCCTCCCTCTGGACGCACACGACAGGGCCTGCTCTGCCTATGGGGGCATGGCGTATGTGGCCAACATCGCACCCGCACTGAAATGGGACCACTGTGCCTCCACACGACGGATCATCGAGAACAGCTACATCGAATGTCACCCAGCATGCCCCATCATGGTCCTCCAAGGGACAACTTACGAACAACACCTTGACAGCCACCATCCGCTACATTGGCTGGCAAACATGTACACCACCAATGACATGGAAGCCCTGCTGGACGGCATCGCATACCTGACAACCTGTAAATACGTCGGACCACAACGCAGGTTCCCCGAGTGACCTATGATGTCCAACCCCGCACCCATGCTTAGCTTCCGCACGGACTGGCCAGTCACCACCACAACAGCCATACCAAACGACCGGCAACTGTAACCACACCATCAATGACATCGCCATGACATCGGATATGACCGGGACATGCACACTGTTCCCCATCACATCCAGGAACACCGCATGCATCGTGGGAGGCAGTGGCATGGGCTCTGTGTATCGCACCCACATGGACGGAACTGCACGAACAACCAGGACACGACATGGATCCAGCGCACATGGACACACACACCGCTCAGTGGACATGAATAGGTCGCCTGGAGTCTGTGGGTGCTGCACCCCTCCCACCCCCGCCCCGGGAATCCCATACCAGGACCTTTGCATGGACGACAAGTGCATACAACAACAACACGACCCCAGTGACTGTGACATGTCCAGTAACCACCACAGTGCAACAACAAGTGGCACGCCGCTGCATGCACGCAAGCACATGCCCTGATGTCATCTCACATGCACGCGTGCATGAGGAACAACCGCAGCAAACCTGTCACATGGAACTGAGATGGACTGTGCCCATGATGCCAAGCGGTCTGGTAGGCTACATGTATACCGTCTGTGTCAAAGTCCGCAGCTCCGCAGCTATACGTAAATGTACATTAGCACAGCCTTGGCCAAGCAGATGTCACTCTGAAGCCCACATCCCACATGCAACAGCCAATCACATGTAACCCCACACCCTATCCCATTTGCAATCATGCTCAGTATATCCTCAACATGTATTCCGCTGCCAGTAGTGTCCACTATACTGCATCACAGAGGACAGAAGACACAATATAATGTTTGAAACCAAAACTGTCTCCGCTGACTCATTTCACAAGTACGAATGAGAGAGGATGAGAGTATGTGAAGTACACGGCAGTCGTGACATGACCATGTAGTCCACTGGTATTGGATGTCAACGCAAATGAGTAGCACTACTGTGGAAGACACACATGTGTTGTGTGAAGTCGTATGGACGCAGTGCTCAGGTGGGTGGGTGCGACGGGTAGATGCGCACATGCCAAGTTGGAGCACGCCGTGTTGGGAGGGGTCATGAACAGTACACCACCGCTTCCCTGGGCATTGTGAGAGGACACCTGTCGGGGGGAGTGAACACGTGTGTGCACAGCAGCCGGGCACACGTACAAAGCGGTACCAGGCGCACCTCAGCCCACCCTCTGTGGACAAGCTGGATCCTGTTGTGCGCCCGCCATGCCCCTTGACAAGGCACACACAGCCCCAGTCGACCAGGTGTAACCCCAACATAGTCAATCCGCACAGGCGATACAGGGCACGGGATGGCAGTGGAGCATGGTGTGTGAGAGGTCTCCTCGCGCTCCTCCTGGTCATATCACGCAGGCAATAGAACCTCAATGTCTAGCATGGCACAAGTCACATGGAAGTGTAGGGGGGACGCACCACAGCACGAGCAGCACTGATGTCACGGGAGGTGGCTCGCACCATCCCATCCATTGCCCATCATACCAACCACGCCACATGCCATTGCGACTAAGTGCAAGCGCGTGCGCCACCACCCCCGAGCCCTCCCCAGAGAGGCCAAAGAGTGAATGTGTGGGCCATCAGTCACAGACGGACGTGGCCTGGCCGCAAGGGCAGCCACAGCCAGTGGGTGTCGCAGGTGGCGGATCCGGAAGGCGAAGACTGTGATGCATAGTCCATGCAGGCCGGGTCTCCATTTGGGGCACCACGCAGGTGGACGGCGTCCCGCAACACATCATACCCTGAGACAGCCCACTCGTGCAACTGGACCCACACATACACTCCTTGCCCTCTCTGGTGCGAGCTTGGGGCTGCCTGTGCAAGCGCTAGCCTCGCAGGTGAGCATGCATATTGGGGGAGCGAGGGGAGGACATGAGGGCTGGGGCGAAGATGACTGTATCACTGTCAGTCAGTACAAGGGATGACCCAGATGTGGAAAGGAAGAGACGTGTCCCGTGTGTACTGCAACTAGTCGCCAATCCAACTACCCCCCATGTCCGGAATGTAAGCCCGCACCTAGGCCCGCCCATCCGCCACATCGAACATACCACCAGCACGACAACCTTCCCATTCGAAACACTGACTGGGGGTGGCGACCAGTGTACAATCATGTGTAGCCTACCCACGCGTACATGTGGGCCCTCCATGATCCATGTCACCTGCGGCAAAGTCATGACATGCGCAATGAGGGAAGTGAGGAGAGCTGTCCGCCCCACGCGCAGAAGGTGCATCAGCTCCACAGACCCAGCAGCGAGTCCAGCAGGGGTCACATGTGCAGGGGCAGCTGTGCCTGGTGTGAAGGCACATGCATATAGACAGCACATCGACCAATGTGTAGTCTGCCCACATCTACAGTCCATCATCATGCGGACATAGGAATTGAACACAGGGCAACACATCTTAGTTGGTGCACCCACCGTGACCAACAATGCGCAATCATCGACGTACCCGCCCTGTGCATGGCCCCCCACCCAACGGAGGCACATCCAGTGCCACAATCCCACACACACAAGCCTACCACGGAACATGCTGTGTCCAATGGTCAGTACAGAGTCAGCGCCCATCTGGTGGAACCTGAACAGGAGACACATGCACACACATGCCAGCTCCCACTATGTACGTCTGCCACCTGGCACGTGCAATGTAACCTCTCACCTGTGACGTGTGACTGCAAGCACACAGCCGTCTTGGCATGGGGCTGTCAATGTGGACACCTGTCAATGTTTCGGGAGGTGTGATCCGTACAGTGCTGTACATAGGGTGCAGTGCTGACACCTACTACTGTCTCATATCCCCTCGTGCCACAGGTCCCACTTGTTTTGGCCGCTCAGCCTGTGCCCACATCGTTGTCGTCGTGTGCCATACTCATCCAGCCGCGGAAGCAGTTCCATGCTCAGCAGACATTCATGTTGCCGTGGCGTTGCCGCTTGACGGATATGCAGTCAGTCCCCATCAGCACGCCCCGCAAGTCATTGGGGCCTAGATCCCCATGTGCATGCACATGGCAGTGGTTTGTATCACTAGCCATTGCCATTGTTGGGAGACCTGTGTAAGTGTATTGTGGCCGTGCCGTCCCAGCTTGACAGCTGGGCTGTGGCTCATGTGCTTGCTCAGTCATGTCAGTGATGTGTATGCGAAATTGCTATGTGTCGTGTTGCATTGACATGTGTCCTCTGCCATTGTCCCTAGGCGGAGACCGAACATTGACCGCCCATACCAATTGCTGGCGGACATGGACGATACAGAGGTTATTAGGAAGTTTCGGCTGGACAGGCCAACCCTGCATCGACTGTGTGCCATGTTAGAACCCCATCTCCGTCCCCGCAGGGTGTATCCGACTGCTGTCACCCCCACGGCTAAGGTGATGGCCGCCATGCATTTCTTCGCCACTGGGTCATTCCAGCACACAGTGGGCATTGGAGGAGGGATGTCCCAGCCCATGTTCAGCAAGGTGCTGAGGGTTGTACTGGCAGCCATGATGCTGTACCGGAACAGGTACATCCGCTTCCCCAGGGCTCGTGAATTGGCGGCAGTGAAGGGTGCATTCTATGCCCTTGGCAGAATCCCACACGTCGTTGGAGCCATTGACTGCACACATGTCGGCCTTGTTCCACCACAGGCCACTGAGCACCTGTACCGCAACAGGAAGCACACGCACTCCCTGAATGTGCAAGTGGTGTGCCTTGCGGACATGGTGATCACCCACGTGTGTGCAAAGTTCCCAGGCTCGGCCCATGACGCACACATAATGCGCAACAGCATCTTGCCACGACTGATGTCCAATATGCAACAGGATCGTGCCTGTATTGTCGGTGAGTATGTGGAGTGGTGTAGCGTGCTGGCTGTGCGATGCTGTCCCCTGTCCAGTTGGATTAGCAACGGTTCTCTGTGTCCCTCACACCCAGGTGACTCTGCGTATCCGAATGGGGCATGGCTGCTCAGTCCATTGAGGAATCCTCGCACCCCAGCAGACGATCGCTACAATGAGGCACATGGGAGGACCAGACGTGTGGTCGAGCGTACCTTTGGCCTCCTCAAGTCCAGGTTCAGGTGCCTGGACCGCACCGGGGTGCGCTGGCGTACTCCCCACAGAAGGTGTGCCGGATAGTGGTGGCGTGCTGCATGCTGCACAATCTGGCCATTCGGAAGCAGATCCCCCTCATCGTGGATGACGGAGATCAACCAGGGCCCCAGGACAGCTCGAGTGAGGAGGACAGCGGAGAGGAGGAAGCTGGTAATGTGCGGCAGCAGCTCATCGCCCGCTACTTCACTTGACGGTGAGTGTCCATGTACGACGGCTGATGTGGCTGTATCTGTGCAGGTGTGTGTGTGCTGTGTCAGGGTGGCCGTTTGTTCACTGCGTGCTGTGTGTCAACGCTCCATGGCCAGGGTAGTATGCCACTGTTGGTGGCTGTGGCATTGTGCCCTATTGCTCTGTGCGATGTGTGTACATTGCTTGTAGTTGTTGACATGTACTGTGTGATGGGTGTGTGACACACTCATTGAATGTGCTCCTGTTCTGTCTCCCACCCCTAGGTCCCTACAGGCCCTCCGGATTCAATTGCCATGCCACGCATCAGGTGCCTTTCCGCCCAAGGTGGCCGTTGTATTCCGTACAAATAAGACACAGGGCACAAACAGCAGTTAGTGAAAAAGGTGCATTTATTACAAACTGTGACATGTGATTGTGTGTAAGGTGATGACAAAAGTGGTGCGTGCAGTGACAATGAGCTGTCGGTCATGGCTGCGTGATGATCAGGGTGTACCCACTGGTTCTATGTCCATAGTCCAACACACACATGCCATCCAGATGGCTGTGTGGAGTGGGATCGTAGTCCAAGTCAATGCAGTGGCTGGTCAAGGAAGGCTGGCGGAAGGCTGGCTGGCTGCCTCACTTGCGTTTGGAGCGTGCGAAGTCCTCCCGGGAGATCTGTTTCCACTTCGGACGGCCCCTTCCACGTTTGCGAGGGGGTGCCTGCTTGCGACATGCTGGTGGTTGAGGTGTGATCACTGGCTGTGGACGCAGGGGAACTGGACACTGCTGCTCCACCCTGCGCCCCGGCAGGTGGTGGCGGAGGGGGAGCTGCTGTCCCTGGCTGTGACCTCACCGCCACCACCAGCTGTCCCATGAGGTCCACGATTTGGCCCATACGGGCGTCCATGGACCTCAGCACCCCCAGCACCTCACGCGTGTCTGAAGCAGACCGGACCCATTGTCCTTGGGCCTCTTCATAGGCCCCAAGGACTCTGGCCATGTGAGGCAGGGCATGGCTCCCAGGGGAGGCTGGCGTTTCCCTGACCCTGCTCCTCCTACCAGTCCTGCTGCCACCGGCCTGCCCACTAGCCACATTGCTCAACATGGTCCTCGCTGTGGCTCCCAGGGTGGATCCAGTCGTCCGGGCCACCACCTGCGCTGGGGCTGGTGCCAGCGAAGACGTGGCGGTGGTGGCGGCGGTGGTGGTCAGTGCGGCGATGGTGGCGGTTGCGGCAGTGGTAGTGGCCACAATGACCGTGGGTGTGGCCGCAACGACAGTGGCAGCAGGGGGCTGGGAATGTTCAGCAGCCCTGGATGATGGGTTGGTGGGTAGGAGGGGTCCTGGGGAGCGGCTGGGCCCTGCCACACCAGATGGGCCTGCTTGGTGGTCCGTGTCCGAAGAGGAGGACAGATCCTCCAGATCCGTGTGTCCTCGTTGGGGGCTTGTAGGCTGGCTGTGCTGGCTGCTGGCTCCATCCCCAGCATCCAGCAGTTCGTCACCTGTGGAGAGAATGAGATTTGTTATTGTGTTGCACCTGGCGAAGTATGTATTTGTCGTCTGACATTGACAGTTCGTGCAATCTCGTACATGGGTTTCCCGGAGGCGTGCGTGTGGCTGTAGCATCTGTAGTTGTGTGTGCTTGGCAATGGGACTGTGTGCTGTGCACATGTGGCATGGGACGGATTGGCCATGCCGATGGGTGTGTTGCTGTGCCCCTACTTATTGTGACTCTGGTGTATGCGGGCTCCTGGCCCATCCTGGGTCTGGTTTGTACTTTGCTTTTGGTGTTCAGATGGAACGCTTAGGAACGCATATGGCAACATGGGGGCCATGCCCCAGATTCGCATTTGGGAGGGGATATGCTTTTGGGGTTCAAATGGAACGCTTAGGAACGCATATGGCAACATGGGGGCCATGCCCCAGATTCGCATTTGGGAGGGGATATGCTTTTGGGGTTCAAATGGAACGCTTAGGAACGCATATGGCAACATGGGGGCCATGCCCCAGATTCGCATTTGGGAGGGGATATGCTTTTGGGGTTCAAATGGAACGCTTAGGAACGCATATGGCAACATGGGGGCCATGCCCCAGATTCGCATTTGGGAGGGGATATGCTTTTGGGGTTCAAATGGAACGCTTAGGAACGCATATGGCAACATGGGGGCCATGCCCCAGATTCGCATTTGGGAGGGGATATGCTTTTGGGGTACATGCTGTGAGCCATGGGTGCCGAACGTGACATGTGTTGTGGCAGCATGACAGTGCATGGTTTGAGGTGTGTGCATGCTTGACATGGCCTGCATATTTGCTGTCTGTTGTGATTACTGGACATGGCATTGGACGCATCGTTATGAGTGAGTGATAGTTGTGTGCCAGCCAACGTATTGCAGTTGTCCCATCTCCTTGGTGTGCGTGCTGCCCTGTGCCATGTGCATCACTGCAGTGCTCGGGGGTGTGGCCCATGTTGTGTGTTGTTGCTCACAGTGTGTCGTGCGCTTAATTGACTTCTGGCACATGGTTGGTCATGGGCATGTGTCTTAGCGTGACTGCTGTATGTGTGGCAGCTGTGCGGATGACATGCCTTTCATGAGACTGGGGCTGACGGATGGGATGGATGGTATGTTGTATGTGCATGGTGTGTCTGTGAGTTTGATGGGTTCAGTGGTGTTCGTGTGCATTTATGTTGTTCCGCTCTGTTGCGTCTAGTGTTGTTTGTCTTACATAGGCGTAGTTGTGGGGTGTGTGGTTGACAGGCAGTAGGGGCTACATGGACAGGACTTCAATGGTGTTTCGGTTGTGTGTGATGAGTTGCACAGTGGCTGCCGTGTGGGACTATATTCAGTGTGGCTTGTGCATGCAGACGTGGCTCCTTGGGTGTTGCTATGTCTGTGATGGGTCATGTGGGGTGTGAGTCTGTTGTTCATGTCCGTGTGCACATTGTTCACTTGTTCGTGACGGTGGGCGGTGCTGCGTGTTCGTCTGCTACGTGACATGTCCCATGTGTTGGTCGTGTTATGGTCCTCATGCCTCCAGTAATCCAGCCCTGTCCAGTTTCCCACCTGCAAGTTGTTCGTGCGTGCACTGTACTGGATGCCACATGGCTCTAAGCGGGGGGTGCTCCATGTTGCAGGTCTGTGGGGGTGGGGGGTGTTGTGGGTCGTGGGGGTGGCTGGACACCCACTGACACCGATTGCTGTGGACCGTGATGTCTGCCTTTCGGCTGTCGTTGTGCACTGCGGTGGCTGACACGTGGCTGTGGGGTGTGGGGGATGCTCCTCCTTGCTGTGCTGTGGGACTGGGGCCTGGTGTGTGTTGTACTTGGGCTGTCCACCGTCCCACCCACTGCACTTTGTGTTCCTGCCACTTACCTGTTACTTGTCGGTTAGTGCAGCTGTGGCGGACACATGGGTGTGGTGGGTGCTCGTTGTGGCGCTTCTGGCATATTTGGGGACCTGTTGGTGGTTACGTGGCTGGCTTAGTGTACACATGTCCCCACGCATCTTACAGTTGTTCGGTTTGGGCTGTGTGTGGTAGTGTCTGTTGCATGTGTGTGTGATGTGTTGTGTATTGTGTGCTGGACATGGGGGTGTTTGTCCCTGGGAGCTGTGGCATGGTAGTTGCGCATGTGAGTACATAGCGGTGTGCTGGTATACATTAGTTTGTACTTACCAGCCTCCACTCCCTCTGCTAATCCGGCGAGGATCTCCGGATGTATTACGACTCGCACCTTCTCCTCCCACGCTTTGAAGGTCTTAAAGAGCGC
Source organism: Calotriton arnoldi (assembly GCA_963921515.1). Taxonomy (NCBI): domain Eukaryota; kingdom Metazoa; phylum Chordata; class Amphibia; order Caudata; family Salamandridae; genus Calotriton; species Calotriton arnoldi. The sequence continues at coordinate 188,604 of CAWUFW010014245.1, read as the reverse complement.
GGGATTCCCTCCGCCAGTGACGGCAGCCAGCTCTCTGTTTTTGCCCTCCTTCTTCTTGACCAGGCTCTTTACGTCATTCCAACGTTTGTTAATTTCGACTCTGTTCCTGGGCAGGGTCCCGACTGCATTGACCTGGTCTACGATCCGGTTCCACATTCTGTTTCTGGTGGCTAGTGGTGTGTGCTGGACCATGTTCCCATAGATTTGTGGGTACACCTTGATGATCTCGTCGACCATGACCGTCAGCTCCATGGGCGTGAACTTGGGCATTCTTTGTGGTGCCATGGTGTTTGTGGTGCTGGTGCGGTGTGTGTTGTGTAATGTGCAGGGGGTTTGTGGTGCCGGTGTTTGGTGGTGGTGGTGGTGGTGGTGGTGGTGTTTGGTGGTGGTGGTGGTGGTGGTGGTGGTTGTGATGTGTGCGTTTCTGTGGTGTGCTGCTGTCCTTGCTGTGTCACTGTGTCCTCTCCTCTCCTCTCTGGTTTGCAATGTAGCAAGGGGTTGTGGTCTGTGGGAGTGCTGCTTTTGTACTCACCTATGTGGGTGTGTCCTCATGGTCTGTTGTTTTCAGGTGTGTTGTGTCTGGGGTTCTGGCCTTTGTATTTTTTGTTTGTCCGGGGGGTGTTTTCGGGATGTGTACTGTGCTTGTGTATTTGTGCGTGCCTTGCTGTGTGGACTTGTTGGCCATGTTGTGTGCTATTGGTTTTGTGTGCGGATGGTTTCTGTGCAGGTACGTTGGCGCCATGGCTTCTGCCGTGTCGATTATCATCGGCGTTGTTTGCGCTGGCGGGCGGTATATTTGTGGTTTTTCCGCGCTCATGTCGGTGCGATCGTAATGTCACGTGCGGTGTGTCGGCCGTGAGGGCGGGCGGTTTTGTGTTGTCGTGCGTGTTTCCGTCCGTGGCGGGCGGTTTGACTCCGACTCGGACGTTGGCGGGCGGTATTTTGTGTGCTTTTTCCGCCGATGGCGGTTTTCGGTTTGTGAAATCGTAATGGCGTGGTCGGTGTTCAGGCGGTGTGTGCGGGCGGATTTTTGCCGCTTCCATGCCTGGCGGATTTATTTACGCCGGGTATCGTAATGGGCCCCTAAGTCTTAAAATCTTTTCCAGAAATTCAGTACCTAGCAGAGTTTGATCCAGACAGCACAGATATTGCAAAAACAAATATGTTGGATACCCACTATCCAAGAAGAAGAAGACCATACCTTAAAAATATGTGTCTATACAAAATTCTGCAACAATTTTGGTACATAAACAATGTGACAGAAAACATCAATGAAGGCAAAATGCTGTAGTTGGTTGTGACAGTTGTTTGGTTTGGCATGCAAAAGGTAACTTAATAAACCAAGGAAAATGTACTTGTCAAACTGCTGGTAAAAAATAATGTTTCTACTTAGCACTTATCCAGCTATTAAATCCTTGGCATTCTAAAACAGAGTTACATGGACAACATGACTCCTACAAAGAATCTTTTAAGGCTGTAAAAGATAGCATTCAATGTTAAATATTTCCAAACTAACTGAAAAGTTTCGATGAAGAAATTAAACAAGAGGAAACATTTGCTACTGAGATAGCAATGGAGAGTTCACAAATCAGACAGAATTCTCTACCTCTCAGTCAAGATCCTCTTGGACACCCAATAATAAAAAATTAAGCCTCCATAGCGATGAATGGGGTGGGGACAGCAATGCAACAACCAAGAGAAGAAAATGTTGACTTGGAACAGTTAGTGGAACAACTGAATGATGAGTGGAAAGAATAATATATGGAAGTGAAAGCAAAAATAGAGCATGGATTCCTCCACGAAAACAGTCAATGTAAATGTCCAAGTTTTAAGCCAATTGTTTTGTATGTCAGCGCACTGATAAAAGCTTTTAAATCCAAGTTCTAACCACTTATCTACAGAGGACTAAAGACACAATTTGGTCATGTGTAGTACCAGCACATACTGGATTAGCTGCACACTACATCAAAGGAATTACATTGCATCGTCTTATTATGCTACCTTTTCTATGTTATTGAACACAATGTTAAACTTGAATACCAAAAGTTATTTGGTGAAGCTTGTCATGAAAGTTCCAGAGTTTTGAAGAAATTAAAACGTTTAATCATCAATGAGGTGAGCATGGTCTCAAACTCAATGCTCGCCTTTGTGCATTTGGTAATGCAACAGATAATGAATGCAGAGTATGATGTACATTTTGGAGAAAAGCATGTAATTGTTTTTGGTGATTTATTGCAGCTTACTTCTATGAAAGGACAGCCTGTGTAAAGACATGAAGATACTCGAACTTCTTTAGGAAGTTTTGGAAATTTAAACATTTGGTTGAATTTTCAATGCAAAGAACTAATTAGAAACATGTATCAAGGAAAACGTTGTTTGCAAACTCAAACTTCTAAAGAATTTATTTCCTTATAACAATTCTGCAGCACAGCTAATATTTGAATTTATTCAACAACAAAAATCCATTAGTTGTCTAATGCCTACTCTTCAAGAATGTACCTCTTTCAATGAACAATTGCTACAACTAAAGAAAGAACAAATATTGGATCTCTCAGCAATTGATAAAATAGAACACCAAGGCATGACAATTCAGTTGACTGAAAAACTACAATCAAAACTGAATTCTTTGGAAAAGTCTTTTTCCATAATTGTGGGATTAGAAAAGTGTTTGTGTTTTTAAGAACTGTAGAGAAAAGTTTCAGTGTAATTTAAATGTTGAGGAAGGATTACTTAATGGAGCCATGAGTAAAATAATTTATTTAATTTTATATCTAAACAGAAATGAGGTTGAATACCTAGCTGTTTTAGGTGTAAAGGAGATAGCAAGATCTGTTGCATGTTTCTTGATCGTAAAAGTCTTGTATGTTCACAGGAAACAGTTTCCAATATCTCTAGCATATGCTGTAACAATACATAAGTCTCCAGGTTTAAGTATAGATGCAGCATTTATTGACATTGATAACAATGTATTCAAGGAAGGTATATCATATGTGGCAATGTCACGGGTTACAACTTTGTCCGGTTTTTAGCTCATAGAGTTTGATGAAAGTAAAGTAAATGCTGATTCAAGTTGTGTAATAGTGTACAACGATTTGAGAAGCCTGAATGCTCCTCATTTAGGACAGTACCCAGTTTACAAAAAGCCTAGAATCTTAGCATAATGAAAGATTCCACAGGATTCCACTCACATTCCTCAGAAAATAAGAGTAAAAAGGAGAAAAAAGAAGTATTAGAGGAAAAAAAAACTAAAATACTGGTGAAAATATTGGTTACTAGTTCTCAAACCTATCTGGAGTACACTGGTATGCCATTGTAGTTCTCAATGCACTATTCTCTTTACCTCCTCTGGTACATGTAATTAAACAGGAAAAGGATAAAAGAATATGCTTTGTAATATTTTCTTACTTAGAATGCTTGTGCAGTGATAAAACAAAAAATATTCTTCATATTTTGTTAGAGATGTTGTAGATCTGTGCACTGGATCTGTACACTTCACTCAAAACACCCAAGAAGATGCACAAGAATTCTTGCTGGTTACTCTTGGTATCTTAGAAGAAGAGATTGTACGTATTGATGAGCTATTTAGACTAAGTTACTCATGGCAGCATAACTGTAAAACGTTTTCTTTTTCTTCAAAAACTGAAATAGATTCAAAATGATTTATCTACTTAACTCTACCAGACTGTAAATCTGAGAGTTTTGAGCAATTGTAAAAGGATGCACCATGAAATAACACCTGCACAAAATGTAACTCAGATCTCCTATCAACTTTGAATATAAGAAGAACTGGCAAGCATATCATCCTGATGCTACAGCGATGTAATGCAGATGGAACTAAATTGGAAACACAAATTAGAAATTTTAAAGCTGCACAAATCTCTATTTCTGATAAACATACACGTATAGCCATTATTTTTAATGAATTAGTAAGTGTTATATCTGGACACTACACCATCTATTTAAAAAATACAACTGGATAGACAGAGTGTAACAATAGCAACAGTATAGTCCTGGGGCCAGATGTATCAAAGGGTTTTACCCATTCTGTGTCTATGGGAAAATGTGTTCGTACATATGGCCCCTGGTGCCTTGATATACTTCCATAAAAATATTGTTGGCCAGAGATTTTCATTTTTGATTTGTGGTTTTGTATCATTAGAGAAGCAAGTTAGCTTGATTAGACATTGCTATTCCGGGCCAAATTTCTTTGGATTACATTTTAAACAATGACATGTGTGTTACAGTTACGATTTAATATTTCAAAAACCATGAGACCTATACACTTCATTTTGGTGTCAAACATAGGTTTTGGGGGTCATGTCATCTTATAGAGACAGAAAATAACTCCTCAGAACAACCCTTCCACCATTTTCTAAAATGGTGGCTCTATAGTCATTTATTTTAATATTTTTGTTTCAGGTTTTCTCTTGATTCAAATTCGTAAATATGAGCGAAGCCGGTGGTACCAGAAGATTTTTACCTTCTGACAGACTGTTGCTAACTACAAAATCTGAGGACTCCTTCAATAAAGAAAATGTGTCATAGTCCAAACTAATCGAAAAGAAAAGCTAACTTCAATTGTGGCTGGACAGAAGAGAGTTTGAGATGCTGCAGAAATACAGCAAGACAAAGTTCTCAAAAGATTGAAAGTGATGGGTACACAGGATCAAATATTTTATCATTGTAACAACAAGTTCTACAAGTCGTTATACAATGGAAAAAAAGCCTGGAAAAAATTTGTCAAAAAGAGCTGAAACCAGTGAATCACAACAAGGATCCGAGTCTTCTGAGAAAGTGAGGGCAACCAAACCCAATACCCATCCACTTAGAAGATCGATGGCTACCCCTCATCTACTTCCAACAACTGATCAGAAAGCAGAGAATTGTCAATGTGTTATCTGCGGTTTAGCAAGAACAAGGGTCAAAGGGATTGATGAAAGAACATGTTTTTATCTGCTGTTAGTTTTTTCCAAGATGAAGTTTTCAGCCGAATAGATGATCTAAACAGCGAGGTGAATGTTTTTGCAGCGGATTTGTATTCACACCCGAACTGCATGCTTGCATGTATTAAAAAATATGAATGCACAATCAGCTCCCAGCAGCAACGTTACCTCCAGCCTTCAGTTAAGTTTGCACTCTTTGAAAAAGCAAAAGAAGTTTTAAAGCCACTCTTAAGTACTGCATACAGATTCACACTCAGTGAGATCAGAAAAATAATGGTCAACATTGATGAAACTATATTGATCCATAATAATGAAATTAAGATTTTTCTGGTGAGAACGTACTATGACAGAATCTGTTTTTGTCAGTCTAACAAAAAGAATGAGCCACTTCTTGTGTTCTCTGCTCATTTGACTCATGAAGTTCTTGCTGCCAAAATAATATCACAGGATGCAGGAACCATTTTGAGAAATATCCTGAAAGGTTTAGACGTTGGACTTAATGACAACTTTTGTGATGCTCCAGAGCTTCGCAAATCATGGAATTCAACAAGAATGCATGATGTTGTCTTAACATTTTTTATTTCATTGTTTAATATCAGCAAAGCAAAACTGTTACAAACTAAAGTTCTTGCGTTCGGAACTGAAGACAACAACATTGAAGATGGCTTTGAAGATATAAGCGAAGAAGTGGAAGACAGTCCCATGAGCCGACAAATGTACTATTATTTCCAAATCATGTTTTATGAATTACATCAGGGCAAAAAGAAAACTCCGCTACACATGATGACTGCTCACTCAGTCTATGACAAGTGCAAATGTAGAGAGCTAATCACTTCAATGAATAGGATTGGTGTCTCAACAACTTATAATGACATAGTACGGAACAGGAACTTGTTAGCAGCTCATGCTGTAAGATCTTGTGAATCCGACAGCACACCACTTCCAAGTCACTTTACCAGGAAAGGATTTACAATTGATAATTTTATTTTGATTTGATTTTGAAGACACCTCTTATTTTTCTGGAACATCCAGCACACATGATACTGCCATGGTGCTTTTTCTAGACTGTACCAATGAAGTAACTGGCGGAAAACAAGTTTTGTCAGCTGTAGGCATAAACAAACAAAGCTGCAAAGTAATACCCCAACTGCCTTACCCACATGTGCAAAATCACTACAAGCCATCAACATGTCCCAGTCTACCAGAAAGTTTGAAAGTGGCTGAGGTCACAGATCTTCTTCTACCTGATGCTGCGGTCTGCAAAGCTGATTTAACTGAATTTATCATATTGCTTATTTCGTGCGAACTGAAGGATGAAGAAAAGCCAGTTTCTCCGTGAGCTGGAATTCATGCTCTGATCTCCCACAATACCGTCCCACTGATGATGGTTGGGTTTTTACTAGTATTACCATCTCCATTCACAAGCTGCGCACATTATACACAGCTCTGAGAAATTTCCCAAAAATCCTGCCAATTTTCTGCTATGAAGGTGCTTTCTGTATTGTAGCTGACATTTTTATGAGCAATCCAGTAGAATTTGATGATCTTTATCCAATTATGGGCGTTTTTAATATGACAAATCAATCAATCAATCAATCAATCACAGAATTTGTAGAGCGCACTACTTACCCGCGAGGTAAAAAAAGGGGGGGGGGTGCTGCTACTGGTCGAACAGCCAGGTCTTGAGTAGCCTCCTGAAGGTCAGCAGGTCTTGGGTCTGTCGTAGGCTTAGTGGAAGGGTGTTCCAGGTCTTGGCGGCGAGGTGTGAGAAGGATCTGCCGCCGGTGGTTGTTCTTCGAATGCGAGGGACGGTGGCGAGGGAGAGGTCAGCGGAGCGGAGCTGGCGGTTGGGGACGTAGAAGAAGAGTCGTCTGTTGAGGTAGGCTGGGCCAGTCTTGTGGAGTTCCTTGTGTGCGTGGATGAGGAGTTTGAAGGAGATTCTCCTGTCGACGGGGAGCCAGTGCAGGTTCCTCAGGTGGGGGGTGATGTGGCTGTGGCGTGGTATGTCGAGGATCAGGCGTGCAGAGGCATTTTGTATGCGTTGCAGTCGCTTGATGAGCTTGGCCGGGGCTCCCCCATAGAGGGCGTTCCCATAGTCAAGTCTGCTACTGACGAGGGCCTGGGTGACTGTTCTTCTTGTATCTGTCGGGATCCACCTGTAGATCTTGCGAAGCATGTGGAGGGTGTTGAAGCAGGAGGAGGAGACTGCGTTGACTTGCTTGGCCATGGAGAGCGTTGAGTCGAGGATGACTCCCAGGTTGCGTGCGTGGTCGGTGGGTGTCGGGGCTGCTCCAAGTGTCGTTGGCCACCAGGAGTCGTCCCAGGCTGAGGGGTTGGAGCCAAGGATGAGGACCTCTGTCTTGTCCGTGTTCAGCTTTAGTCGGCTGATCTTCATCCAATCGGCGACGGCCTTCATTCCTTCATGGAGATTGGATTTGGTGGCGAGGGGGTCCTTGGTGAGGGAGAGGATCAGTTGAGTGTCGTTGGCGTAGGAGATTATGTTGAGGTCGTGCTGTCTGGCGATGCGTGCGAGCGGGGCCATGTAGATGTTGAACAGTGTTGGGCTGAGGGAAGATCCCTGGGGGACGCCGCAGATGATCTCGGAGGCTTCGGATCGGAAAGGTGGGAGGCGGACTCTCTGGGTTCTGCCGTCGAGGAAGGAGGTGGTCCATTCCAGGGCCTTGTCTCGGATCCCTGCGTCGTGGAGGCGTGCGCGTAGAGTGCGGTGGCAGACAGTGTCGAAGGCGGCGGAGAGGTCCAGCAGGATGAGGGCTGCGGTCTCACCGTTGTCCAGCAGGGTCCTGATGTCGTCGGTGGCGGCGATGAGGGCAGTCTCAGTGATGTGGTTGCTGCGGAACCCTGATTGGGATGGGTCCAGGATGCTGTTTTCTTCGAGGTATCGGGTTAGCTGTTTGTTGACGATCTTCTCGATGACCTTGGCTGGGAACGGAAGCAGGGAGATGGGCTGGAAGTTCTTGAGGTCTCTCGGGTCCGCCTTGGGTTTTTTGAGTAGGGCGTTGATCTCTGCGTGTTTCCAGCTCTCTGGGAAGGTAGCGGTCTCGAAGGAGAGATTGATAACGTTGCACAGGTGGGGTGCGATGGAGCTGCTGGCTTTGTTGAAGATGTGGTGCGGGAAAGGGTCTGACGGGGAGCCGGAGTGTATTGTGCTCATGGTCTTGATGGTGTCATCGATGTTCATGCTGGCCCAGGCTGGCAAGGGGTCATGGTCGATGGTGTGCGGCGGGTCTGGTGTATCTATCTTGCTAGGGGCTGTCTGGGTGTTGAAGCTGTCGTGGATGTCGGCGATCTTGCGGTGGAAGAAGGTGGCGAGGGAATCGCACAGGGCTTGCGACGGCGGGATGTCGTTGGTGTTGGAGCTGGGGTTGGAGAGTTCCTTCACGATGTTGAAGAGCTCCTTGCTGTTGTGTGCGTTGTTGTCGAGGCGGTCTTTGAAGGAGATTCTCTTGGCGGACCTGATGAGGTGGTGGTGGTTACGGATGGCGTCTTTGTGGGCTGCGTGGCTGTCCGGTGTCTTATCACTGTGCCATTTCTTCTCTAGTTTCCGGCAGGTACGCTTGGAAGCTAGGAGTTCCGGGGTGAACCAGCTGGTTCTTTTGGTGGTGTCGCTGTAGGTGAGTTTTTTCAGCGGGGCGAGGGTGTTGGCACAGTCGTCTATCCATCGTCTGAGGTTGCAGGCGGCGTCGTCGGTGTTGGATGGGTCGGAGGGAGGGCTGAGAGCGAGGTTTGCCCGTAGTTGGTCTTCGGTGACTTTGCTCCAGCAGCGGCGTGGGATCTGTTGGGTGCGGTGGTGTGTGGTGGGTTTCTGGAAGGTGAAGTGGATGCAGCGGTGGTCGGTCCAGAGGAGTTCCGTGGTGTGGCTGAAGGAGACGTGGGAGCTTGAGGAGAAGACGGGGTCGAGCGTGTGGCCGGCGGAATGAGTCGGTGTTGTGACGAGCTGTCTCAGTCCGAGGTTGGCGAGGTTGTCGATCAGGGTGGTGGAGTTGCTGTCGTTGTTGTTCTCCAGGTGGAAATTCAGGTCTCCGAGGAGGATGTAGTCGGTAGAGGTCAGGGCGTGCATGCTGATGAAGTCGGCGGTGGAGTCGCTGAACTGGGGTCGGGGCCCAGGGGGTCTGTAGACAAGGGTGCCTCCAAAAGTTGCATTGCAGTGTGCAAGAAGTTACCTCAGTGGATGTGGCATAGACAATGCACTTATTGAGGTTGAAATCTTTGGAAGCAAAACTGTCCAGTCAGTATTGAGTGGAACTCATCATGTTCGTTCGTTATAAGGTATGCTGATCATATCTGGGGATATAAAAGCATTGCGTTGGAATGCTTTCTGGAACAAGAATGACAAATTAGGTTTTGCATATCTTATTTCAGAAGTGAACAAGGCACAGGGTACACTTCAGTCACAAGACATAATGCAAAGCCAGGCAATGTTCAATTCACTCTGTTCAAAATCAGAAAACCTGAAAACCAAGTTCGTATAGTTTTGTCAAAGATTGTGAAAAAAAATCTGAACTTTGCAAGTACTGGGGAAATGTTTTACACATGATAGCTCTAGTGTAACTTGGCATGTGCTGATTGGAAAGGTGATTGGGAGCTGCATGTGAAGAATGTGGAGTAACTGTTTACTGTGTTTTACAAATTTGATTGCATAAACTAACTTAGGTATGGGTCCTGGCATTTGGAAAGAGTGAAGAAGCCAGTGGTGGAAAAACCATACCACCACAGAAAATTAATGCAAAGACATTTTGTGGTGAAAGACAGAGAGGGAAGGTTCAATGCTGTGGCTCCAAATATGAAACTGGAATAGACGATCCGGAGACCACAGAAAAGCTCCAAGGGGATTGTTGTTGATCAGACATGTAAAAGTGAATATGATGTGCAATGGCAGCTGGTTTACCGTGAAGTACTTTCTATTTGCAATGTTTTCAGAAAGATGACAAATTCAAAATTAATAGACCATTGTGAAACTGTTCCTCACCACAAACATGTGGGAAAGAGAGGGGAATGTTTTAATAAACATGTTGACAGCCTTCTTCATTTCATGCAGCAACAACAAGGAAACCCCTTTGAAATGACTGAGCCTGTGTGACTAAACAACTTTGTGACCAAACAATATGTTGATAACGATATAAAGACATGTCTACTTGATGTCCTGGAACACGGATCAATACTATACGCAGAACTGAAGCAAGAGAGATTTGTATTCAAAGAGAAAAAGCTGTCTGACGTAATCACTAAAGCTAAACTGCCATGCTATAATTGCCATATTAAGAGTTTTGTCCAACCAGCCACTACAAAACAGGTTACAAAAAAGAACTTTCGTAAGCATAAAGAGAAATGGATGTTAGCAAAAGAAAGGTGTGAATTTATCAAGGGCATTCTGTCACATGATCTGTTATGTGCTGTTATGTTATTTAGAATTTCTAACGCGCACAGATACTGCAAGAGTGTCCCGGCGCGAACCTTGAGAGAGAGAAGAAACGCCAAGAGCCAAGATTAGGGGAACAGATGCGTTTTCAGCTTCTTCTTGAAAAGAATCGGGTCCTGAATGCCCCGGAACGCGAAGGGCAGATCGTTCCAGGCCAGAGCGGCCTTCACAGCTAGAGAGCTGCCGCCTGACCTTTGCAGGTGGAAACGCGGGATTTGGGCCAGGAGGTGAGTGGAAGAATGCAGTTCTCTTGCAGGAGTGTAAAAGGAAAACCGTTTCTGAAGATAGCCTGTGGACTGTGGTCTTCTTCCAACACATGCATTATTTGATGGAGATGCTGCAACTAAACCAGTAAAGCACAAACTCATACAAAAGGTAAAAAAAACTTTCACCTGAAGAATTTCAATTTGAAAAGGTGCCCTCATTAAAACCTGCTGATGTTGTCGACTATATGTCAGAATTACGAATGGTCAAGATTTCATCCATGCAAAAGTTCAGAGAGATCGTTCTGACTGTTCTATAGATATCAAAGTCAGTGTGCACCTTGCAAGAACTGCATATTGTCTTTGACAGTTATCTTGAACTTTCTGTCAAAAAATGTGAGAGAATCAGACAAATGTCTACAAGTGGAACAATTGACCTTGTCTGCATCAAACATTTGACGCCCATTCCTGTGCAACTTGATAAATTCTGGTAATCAACATCAAACAAGATGAACAGGGAGCTGTTAAGTTGCCAAAATATTGCTGGTGCGTCAGTGAACACTGAATTTCCCATATTGCAAGTGGAATGATTGTCAATGAAGAGTTGGTGCCTGCAGAGATATATTCAAAAGGTACTGGCCATATTGTTCAAGAACTTAACAGAAAATTGGAGGCAGCTGACTTTCATGTTGTGCTACATGTTAAGTGGGTTGTTCGAAACAGTTCCAATCGAGTCACTGTACTGTCAAATGACACAGATGCTAATGTTGTGCTACTTAGATTTGTTGCAATGTTCATAAATCAAGGATTGTCAGAGTTATGGATATGTTATGGAACTGGTGAGAAAAGACACTTAATCCTGCTTCATAATCTGTACAAGAAACTTGACCCAGGGAAGCCCGGTGTTCTTATCAAGGCACATATTCTTACCGGTGATGACACTATGAGCAAAATTGGAACAAAGCTTGAAGCTTTAAATGCTGAACCTGCTACGTTTCTAAAAGGATTTGCTGGGACAGAAGAAGAATGCAACTTTAAAGACGTAGAAAAATACCCTGTGCATGTGTGGAAAATGAGTTCTAACTGTCACACATTTGACGATCTTTGTTGCAGTGAGTTCAAAAGATCCGTCCAACTTCTTTGGAAAAAAGGTGGCAGACATTCAATTGCACCGAAAGCAGATGCACAGGCATCTAGCACTATTATTAGCAGTTGTCCTGAGGATGTCAATTCAGGGAAGGTGGATAATCCACAAGGCGTGTCCTTGGAAGATCAGAAAACTGAACTGCTGCCTTTGCTGGACCTGTCACAATTGTTATTGATCTTACGGTCTCCATCTGACCCACTCCCACCAACCAACCTTAGTTCCTTGGACCCAGATCTACTCCTAAAAGTGGTTGAGGTTTTGAATTCCTCACTGAGAGAAGTGCGCTTTCCAGCAGCTTGGAAACATGCAATGGTCTTACCATTGCTAAAAAAGCCCACCCTTGACCCTTCTAGCTGGTCTAGTTTCAGACCAATGTCAATGCTGCCTATCCTCACAAGATCCTGGAGAAACATGTTAATCTGCTGCTTACGACTCTTGTGGAGGAACGGAACGGTTTGCATCCTTCTCAGTCACGCTTCAGGGTGGGGCACAGGTCAGAATCTGCCCTCCTAGGGATCACAGGTCATAGACGGCTCCTGGATAAGGGCTGTACACTGATTCAAATTTGATTTTAGTGGGGCTTTTGACACTGTGTCCCATCCCATTCCCTGGAAAAGGCTTATAGCTTTAGGTCTGCAGGGCACAGCACTTGCTTGGTTGACTTTGTTTCTAGAAAATCGTTCCTTTCAGGTCTTCTCAGGCAGTGCTAGTTTGGAACATCATGTCCTCACCTGCGGTGTGTTCCGCAGGTCTCGGCATCATGCCTGATGCTCTTTAATAAATATGTCTTCCCCCTTGCAGAGGTGGTGGAGAGCTGCGGGCTCACCCTTTTCTCGCACGTAGATTATTTTTGCTCTGTTGTTTGCACAGGGAAACCATAACGGCTCGCTAAATTTATGGTTTAGGAGGATCTCCTCTTGGATGAGTACAAACGTACTCAAGGGTAGCGGCGAGAAGAAAGAAGTTATGGTCCTAGGAAACAATCCCTAACTGTGGGGTCCTCTGCATTGGCCAGAGGCCTTGGGCAAATTGCTGGTTTGTCATTCAAAGCAGAGAATCCTGGCTTCTGGCTGAAAGAAAGACTAACCATGAAGCTGCAGGTGGCCAAAGTGATGGCCACTTGCTTCGTTGTATTAAGATGGGTTAAAAAGGTAATTGACATTGTACCCCCTGCAGCCCAGAAACAGTCATCCAAGCACTCATCTTATCGAGACTTGATTATGGGAATATTGTATAGCTGGGGGCTGAGAAGGCAGTCATTTGGCGCATTCAAGTAGTCCTAAATGTTATTTTTTCTCCTTCCCAAGTGTGCATCCGTGTCTAATCTGCTTTGGGAACTTCATTGGCTGCCTGTGGAGAAACGAATACAATTTAAAGCCTTGTGCTATATGAACAAGGCTAGATGTGTCACAACCGCAAGCTACATTCAATTTCTGGTGGTTCCTTACCAATGGTTGTATGATGGTACAACGCATGCCTGAACAAAGCATGCCTGCCTTTACCACGCATGCCTTTACCACGTAATTATGTGGTTAAAACATGATGGGTAAAGAGACATGTATGCTAAAGACCATACTCCTGCCCCCTGCCCTGTAACCTGTCCCTTTTCTCTCTGCCCTGACCCCTAAAAATTAAGCCCACACCCCAAAAAATACCACAACCTCAGGCTCTCCTGCCCGGAGCTCTAAACACTGTCCTCCACATCCCTAAACTACCCCAACCCTGCCCTCTAAACTGTCCATTTCACCCTCCCCTGAGCCCTAAAAATTAACCCCACGCCCCAAAAACTACCCAAGCCCAGCCCCCCAGCCCTGAGCTCTAAACACTGTCTCCTGCAGCTGTAAAATACCCCGACCGCAGCTCCCCCTGCCCTGAGCCCTAAAACTGATCCCTTTCCTACAAACAACCCTGATCCCCTCCTGAGTCCTAAATCCCACCCCCACCCCAAGAAACTACCCCGCCAAGACCCGTCCCCAGCCTCACTTACCTCACTACATCCTCTCCTGATCATCCTTCCTCTTCCTTTCTTCCTCTTCCACCCATCCGCTCGGCAACTAGACCACGCATTGCCTTAATCACACATATGCGTTAATAAGACATATGCATGGTTAAGGCAGGCGTGGTCAGACACGCATGGCTGAGCCCGTGTTGTTCCGACCATTTCCCCTTACCAACCCCAATGGTTGCTCAGCTCATCCAACTAGTCCCTTTGCAGAATGCCAAGAATTTGTTTAGCACACATGGGGGGTAGTTCATTTTCATATCGTGGTCCAAAGTTATGGAACAATCTTCCTGAAACATTGCAAAGTTGCTCTTCTCTTACTGAGTTTTGCAAGAGATTGAGAACTTTGCTGTTTTAGCACTTGGGTCGCCTGCCCTCTCACTTTACTTGGATCTAGCACCGGGAAACCCCTTGGAGTACCTGAGCGCTTTACAAGACAGAATAATAATAATAAGTGACCTTCCACTGACATCATATTCTGTGTGTGGACACATTAAAAGAGCGTTCGACTAACATATTACATATTAAAAGTTTATTGTTTAGTTAGTTAAAACATAACAATCTTTTATCACAATAAAAACATAGTATATAATACAGCAGAATTCATTGCTGAAAGAAGCTTAAGAGTGTTAGGTCCATGGGCGGAAGTAGATCAGACATTGTGCATTGTTTAGGTACGTTATTTGCCTTCTGGCTGGTCGTAGCTGTGACCCCAAGATTCATTCTTAACAAAAAATAAAAAATCGAGCACGAAAATTTAAAATTTGATCAGCAGTTGATTAACTGTCAGCATTCTTTGAGTAGCTCTTTTGCAGAACCTAGTATGGAGCTTTATATTAAAGTGGTTGTGTTTGTTTGATTAACTAGTCTAGGTCATTCTGTCCATTAGAATGGCTGATGCAGGCAGGGATGTTACAGACATGAATGTATCAAAAATTTAAAATCTGTGCAAGTGCGCAAATGTTTAAAAAGGCTAATGCCTGAGTGTTTAAATAAATGTCCGAACGGCATGTGCAAGCTAGCTCGAGTGCGCCTGCTTATGGGAGTATGGACTCAAAATCCTGCAGTTTTATTGAGTTCTGACGTGCGGGCGGGTGGGACACCATTAGAGATTTATAGGATTGTTAGTTCCCCCTGGTCTGAGGCCATTGTTGCAATCCAGACTCTCTTAGTAATCTACCTGTTTCCAGAAGAATTTGCCGAACTGTGCTAGGACTTTGGAGTAGCGGATGTATATATGAGTAATAGTGCTTCTTTGCATGATCTTATCTCATGTTGCATGAAGACAGGCCTCAAATACCTGCGTCTCTGTTGTAATAAGCTTGGCAGCAGCATACGATATGGGCGACTGATTCAGAGTAGTATTTACATAGCCTACATTGCACCTGCCCCAGAGCCCAGTTTTTCCAATGTGCCCTGTACTCCCTAATGGGTGTTGTTAGCAGCCTGACTGATAGAATGCTCTTGAATGCGTACTTTCCAATTGCTGCTCTCAAGTATGCTTGGCAAAGAGAGGCTTCATGGGATGCTGCAAGCTCCTCCGCACCTCTGATGCCTCTTGCCTTGTTTAAGTCCAGATCCCTCGAGGTCTTCTTGGCTTGTGCCTTTAGTTTGCTTTTTAGTGGTACTTTGCTGATTGGGAGAGCTAACAGGAGAGCTGGATCCAAGATTAACGATTATCCAGCAAGTTCCAGGTACTTCACCCAGGTGCTTTTCTTGTCCAGGAACATTGCCATAAGGGCACCCAGAAGGGACTTAGGATCAGCTCAACTCACCTGAAGGTAATAGTTAATTATGTCCTTTTTGCATGCTACATACATGCTTGTTAGTTTGAATTCAAGACGTATTAAAGTGCGCCGAGTGTTCCTTGGCATGCCAAATATATTCTTGTATGATAGTGTGTGGTTCCGCTCTAGTGTCTCGGTTAGCCTTCCTGGATAGGCAAGGTGGCCATAGCTTATTGTTGGTACAAGGTTAGCCCCGATGACTCTTCGATTTGCCTCAGCTGAATGGCTGTTTAGCTTGTGATGGAGCGTGGCTAGAGCATACGTCGTTTTTGCTGCTTTAGCTGCTATAGCCTTTGTCTGCAGTGTTTGTTTCCCTGTGTTGGTCAACCAAACTCCAAGATAGTTGTACTTGGAGTCCATGTTAACCTTTAGTGGGCCGAGTTGCCATTTGAGTTGACATTTTTGGGGACATTGGCTGAAAATCAGGACTTTTGTTTTCCAGGCATTTGCATCGAGGGTGTTGCGTTTGTTGTACGTGTGTAAAATGTACAGGGCCCTCCTCATCCCAATGTGGGTCTGGTCCATCAAGACAAAGTCGTCCGCATACTGTATTATTGGTAGTTTTATTTGTCCTAGCGATGGTGGAAAGGTTCTGCCTTTCAGTAATTCTTCCCCAAGTTCCGCTGTGTATAAGTTGAATAAAGTCAGGGCGAGTACGCATCCCTGCTTTAAACCTTTGTTGGTGAGGATCCGTCCGGTGGCATGTGATTGTGTTAGCTTGATCCTCACCCATGTATCCGTGTATAATGCTGCTATTGCTGCGAGCAGTTGTTTCGGGATGCCCCATCCTGCCAGTTTTCTCCATAGGATGTTGCGGTCAATACTGTCAAAGGCCATGCTATAGTCAACAAAACAGGCATATAGGGGTGGAGTATTTGTTTCACGCGACTTTGAGCCCAGATAGGTGAGGGCGATGATGTTGTCTAGAGTTAATGCACTGGGTCTGAACCCTGTCTGGTAGGACGGAAGGATTTTGTTGTCTGTTATCCATTGTTCTAGTTCTTTTTGGAGGAATTAGCCAAACATTTTGCCACCCACGTCAAGTAGGCCAATTAACCTGTAGTTTTCCGGCCGAGTCGGGTCTCCTTTTTTATGAATTGGATAAAGGATCGAGCCCTTCTATGATTCCGCGATGACTGATGTATCAAACCATTCATTAAACAGATTGAGCATCACTGGGGCCCAGAAAGTTCGGTCATCTTTAAAGATAGTCCCTGGTATGCCATTCGGTCCTGGAGCCCTGTCTCTCTGGCTATTTTTTTGTATCTTTAGTATCTCTTCCCTGGTTAATGTTATACTGCTGTCCTCCAAATCGTCTAAGGAATTCTTCAGGTAGTCGATGTGGAAGGTCTTGAGTTTGTCCGAGTCTACATATAGGTTCTCCAAGTGCTGCTCCCACTCGATTGCTGGTACAACATTCTCCTTGCTAAATGACATGGTTTCTAAGCTGTTGAGTGTTTCCAGAATTCTTTAGATTTGCTGGGCATTAGCAAGGAGTATATGTGTTTCCACTGTTCCTGAGTTTCTTGGTGTTTTTGGCTCCACACAATTTTTTGTGTGCTGATTTCTGGCCTCCTTCAGTTTACTTTATGTGGCTGTTGTTCTTTCCATTCTATGGTGTTGAGCAGCACGTCAATACGTTTTTTTGCTCTCTAGAATCTTATGTGTTCTAGGGATTCGGGGCCACCGACCATCTTTCGGGACAGTTTGACATTTTTTACGATTTTGTGGAGTTAGTGACGAATGGGGCTTGTTTAACAGTGAGGACCACTGCGCTGCCTTTGTTGTTTCATGGTTCAATTGGCCAGTTCTAGTAGTGTGCTTCAAGCCTTCATAGTAGGTCATTATACCTGGCCCCCATTTAATTTTTTTTATCAGCGGGCCTGCATTTGTTTCAGGCTTGCAGCCGACTAGATTAACGTTTTTGTGGACCTTTGCACTTATATTAATGTCTATGGTGATCTGATTGTGGTCACTTTCATTCCTTTGGTGTACTTGGTAAGTTGTGCACCTCTTTAGTAAATCCCTGCTTAGAAAGATGTAATCCAAAGTCGATATGTCTCTGTAAGTGTAGGTCTTAGTGCCCCCTGTGGCCTCCACTAGCGCCGACAACCCGAGGTCGAATTCACAGATGCAAGCTTGTAGGATCGTTCTTTGTTGGCCTCCTTGAGATGTTTCAAATTGATCTAAATAGCGGGTGTTGAAGTCGTCAGCCATTATACACTGATCTCATGGATGTTCGTATAAAAATGCCTTTATTTGTTCAATTATGTTCTTCACTTGTGTCTCTGTGTGGGTTTATGTACAGGTTTATCAATGATATTAACATGGGCATTTCATCTAGTGCTAGACCATTTATGTTGACTGCCTGTAAATTCCATGTTATTCAACCATTCTCTGATTTCCACTTGTAGATCTAATTTCATGTAAATTGCAAGGCCGCCCATCGGTCTTCCGAACAAGTTTTTTTTGTATGCTGGTATATAGCTGATTTGGAACCCTGGAATAGAAATGGGGACGGTCGACCATGTTTCTTGCATACATATGATGTCTCCTGTGTTTAGAAATTCCAATGTCTTTTCATCTGTCATAAGGGAGTGTAGGCCTGCCACGTTCTATCCTTAATGCACTTGTTTTTGGGTTTATGTTTTCAGTTGTTTTCCGTTTTCTTCCCTAGGAATTTGACCGCCCTCTGGTCGTAAGGGCTGTAGGGAGCCAGGCCCAGTCAAGTTGTTCTGGATATGTGTGTGTTAGTTGCTCCTCTGTTTTAGGGTTTTCGGTCCTGCTGTTGCTCAGTTGGATTTTAATCGTGCTCCCCCTAAGGGAATAACAGGTAATTTTTTGGGTTCCCCTTAAAATTGTATTTAATCTTTCGGGGGGTATTGTTGTGTATTGCCTCCCCGACAGCACGTGCGGGTATTTTTCTATAACCGGTTTATTGATTAATATGCCCCAATCCTTGAATTGTTCGCTCTCACGTAGAATATTCTGAACATCGGAATCGCTTTGACATTCGATTAATGTAGATTCTTTCCGGCTGTTGTTTAAATTGCATTTAAATTTAACTGAGATTAGATGTGCTGTAGTGAGGTAAGATAAAGATGGTATATTGTGCGCTAGATGTAAAATGTTAGATCTGTTTAATATGTCCCATGCCCCTTTCGTGTTGAATTTGGGAGTGAATATTAGGGGTGAGAGTGCCCATCTCATTCGGTGTTCCACGTTTGCACCCTTCCCTGGTGGTGTGTCTGGCTGAGTGATGGGCCTTTCGTTTGTTTTGGTATGTGGAGGTTCAGGACAGTCAGCTTTTGATGCAGATTGATCTGCCCTGTTCCTTTGTGCGTTAGCTTTGTTGGCCAGAACTTGCTTGTTCTCTTCTTTCATGTACTGTCTAAATATTTGAAGTTGCCCTGTTTCTGGTGATTGCCCAGGTGATGGTTTTGGCCCTCCCTTGGTTCGCACGTCTGGCCAATCCAGAATGTTCTGCTGGTTTGTTTCATATATTTTCCTTCTTGTGTGCGTTCCTCTCTTGAGCTCTGGTGCTTGTGGCATGTTTAAATGATTCTGTGTGCAAGAGCTTGTTTTTGTAATTGCCTTGCTATTCGGCCTATCGTGTGGGTGAGATAGTCTGCTGAAAACTTTGAGGGGCTGTTTGGGTGTAGTTCTCCTTTTTTCCCAATGGTCCTGGCTGCATTTGCGATCCAGTGGTTATTGGTGTTTTAGATGTTTCTATCCTTGCCCCAGCATATCCATATTGTGAAACTTCTTCATATGCTCGTGCAGTCTGTGTCCTTGGGAGGAAAATGGAATAAGTCTTCAGAGCTTCTAAGTTGGTTGCTTCTATGATGTCCTCACGCTTTACTAGCATGCTTGGTACTTCCGTTTCTGGTTCTTTTTGAGCAATTCTGTGGGCTTTGATTGTTCTTTTATTGGCCTTGTGTACTTTTCGCAATTTCTTTTTTTGTCTCCGTGACAGTTGGGTCGTCATCTCCTCCAGGGCCGGACTGGCCGTAGCGGGCACCGGGCGTTTCCCCGGTGGGCCGCTCGGTTGGGGGCCGGTTTTGGGCCCCAGGGGGCCGTTTTTGTAACCGGGGGCCGAAATATCGGCTCCCGGTAACCAAATCGGGCGAAACCGGGCCTAGCAACCAACTCGGCCCTCCCCCCCAGGGGGGCCGACCGAGCTGTTTGCCAGGGCCGGTTTCGATTCCCAGTCCGGCCCTGATCTCCTCTGGTTCTGCCTTATTAATTTGAGTGCCTCTAGCTTGTGCTAGGGTCTGGTTGCACTCAAAATCTTTGTCAGTTGATTGCAAGGGCATTGCAGCCATAAAGTGTGGAAGCACCTTGCTTGCATGGCAGGCATTTTCTCTGCTTATTTCTAGTGTTTTTGGTCCGATGGTGCACACCCATTGTCTAGTGATTTGTTCTCCTTCCTGCTTTCTATTGCTAGTTGTGTGATAATCCTCTCGTTCTGCGGTTTGCTTTCATGGATAAGTTTGCATTGGTTTATCAGTGTTGGTAGGAGATCAGGAAGTGAGGTTAGTTGATCGACTAAAGCATCATTTGTGTTGTTAATCGGACCCACTGTGCTCACGCTCTTGTTTGGCAGGCAGTCCATTTTTCTGTTTAGTGCTTTGATCTTTTTGTCAATAGAGAGCACGCTTTGAGCGAGCATGCGTGTCAAGTTTACTTGTATTTCTAGTTTGTGCGATTGCCAGGTAAGTGCCTTGATGGCCGCTAGTAGGGAGGTGTTTATGGTATTTATAACTGTTCCAGGGCTTACTCGTTTGTCAAAGTCTGGTTGGGCGGATGGTGATTCAAGTGTGTTTGACCTGGCTTCTCTTCTGTGTTGCTGCGTTTGTCTTTGCTGGCCATGTCAGCTAGACTCAAGTCTGATGATTGGCGACAGTGCTCCGGCCAGTTGTTGCTTAGTGTAGTCGAGCAGGTCTGTTTTGCCCTTTTCCCTGCCACGTTCTGTTGCATGTCAGGCTAGTAGTTCTCTGGATGTGAGATCATTGCTTCCCACTATAAGTAGTTGCCTGTTCTGCATCTATGCAAAATGTTGCCACTCCGTTTGCATGTGCTCACTGGTGTGTTTCGGGCCATGCACCTCTGTGTCCTCCATGTTTTCCTTTATGTTGTCTTCCTCATTGTAGATGAGATTTCGATGGCCTCTGTCACTACTTCTGCCTCTAAGCCTGACAGTTGACAAAGCTAAATATAATTGGTGCCCCTCCTGAACCTTTCGGGTGCTAATTTTCCCTGCTTCATTTTCTGCTAATTCAGCCAGCTCGACCAACTCTGCCATCTCTGCCATCTCCGCCATCTCAGCCATTTCCGATTTGGTTTGCGTCTTTAGGTTAGCTTTATGGTTTGTATTTCTCAAGTTTGAGGGTGCCAAGGCGTTGCATCTGGCCTGTCTGTTTGCGGGAGTTGAGGACCTGTGGCTTCGTCCATGCTGGCCCTTTTCCTGGTAAAGTACCTATCTATTCGATTTTTGGGTGTCGCTGGTCCCATGCTCTGATCTGTTGTTTCGGATTTTTCCAGCATGCCCACGGTCCCCTCCTGTGCACTATAAGTCCGTTTCTTGTGGTGGTCAGACATTATGCGGTCCCCTCTTGCTTTCTTTGTCTCGCTTCTCGTGGCTGTTAGCGTATTTTTGGCTGAGTGTAATGTATGGCTTTTTGTTGTTTTTATTGCTTTTCTCGGTGCCCCTCTAATTGGCAATTTCTGTGCTTTCCTTGGTTTGAACGGGCACTTACAGCTCTTAAACAGCCGGTGTGAAAGTGTCAGTTTCCAGAAGTGGCTTCAGTGTCAGTATCTGTGGTTTAAGATGGACTCTTCGCTCCTTGGTGCACAGTGATGGTGATGGTAACGGTGAGATTCTCTGTGCCCCCTACAGCGTGTTCACGTCGATGCGGGTCGCACCGTACATGCACGTGTAGGGGGGACCCATGGGTCCCCCCTGTGTGCGACTCGCACGCCTACGCTTCCAAGGGGGTCCGACACGGACCCCCAAAGTGCGGCTCCGACAGCTCCTTGGAGCCGGGCTGCGCGAGTCGGTCGGAGCGGTCGCGGTGCGCATCGTACTTACCCGGCCGGGGAACGTCTCCATTGCGAGGTGCGCATCGTCCCCGTGCGAGTCGGTCGGAGCGGTCAGGTCCTGCGAACGAGTCGGTCGGAGATTTCGCGAGCGCACGCATCGTACTCGCTCGCCCGGACGCACGTACGACTCGGTCGGGAAATAGGGCTCCGAATCGGATCCGGTTAAGCCGAATCCGATTCGGTGCCCTAACGGCCGAGATCGGAATCGGCCCTTAAGTGTTTTTTGTTCCTTTTCTTACGTTTATGTGTCCATCCTGGGCTCTTTCTGTGGGTTTAAAGTGGCTTACTGCTTAGCGGCTCTCTGCACCGCAGTATGATTGCTGGAGTAGAGGATCAGATGATCAGGTAAAGGTAAAAAGGTGAGAGGATTTTGCAAGGTAGTTCCCCCTCCAAGATCTCTGATCTCTCGTCTCCAGCTTATGCTGGCTTTTGCCCTGGGTCCTGAAGATCCTGACTCTGCGTCTGCTAGGACTTCATGGGAGGTGGTGCCCTTACCCTTGATTCTAGGTTGGAGCACGTCTCAGCACGCCTCTGCATGTCAAGGCTCTGTGCAGTGTCCGGGGGGAGGCTCAAGCGGGAACACACCAAGCCTCCCATAAGCTACACCCAGACCTAGCTGGGCCGCTCCTGCCGGGACTTGCATTCATGCTTAGCAGCTGATAGCAGCGCGGGCTCCCCACCGCCCATACTCCACCTAGCCCTGCCTGTTACCTTACAGCCTTACAATCTCACTCACCCAGCCTACCTGCCTGCCTGCCTCTGTGCTAAAGCCTGGGAGGAGCCAGGTAGGAGGTAGGAGACAGGCAAGAGCAAGAGTGGTCCTACGAGCGGGAGCAAGGTGGCGGGAGGAGAAGCAAGGACAAAGGCAAAGGCAATGGCAGAGACAGAAGTGGCACCGTTTTTGAGGCGTGCAGTGTGCAGAGTACAGGGTATAGGGTGCATTGTGTAAGGTGCGGTTAGTACAGCCTCAGTGGAAAAACAGTGAAAAAACCTCAGCTCACGGTTCAAAGGCTCAGAATTGATACTCACCCCTGGTGCTAGGAGCCGCTGTCCACCACCGCTGTCATGCCGACCAGCTGGGGTGAACTCCCCCCCACACCACACCACACCGTACACACTGCCACCACCGTTCCATTCCACAGCCACAGCCACAGCCACGGCCACAGCTTGCTCTTACTCTGCGCTGCTTGCTCTGCTGCTGCTCTCGCGTCTCGCACCTCGAGATTCACTTCAGGGCTTTCTAGGTTCACTTCCCATAAACAAAGTAAGCGTTCGACTTGATCAGAAGATATGTAAATGTTTCGGATCATGCATATGTAGAGAAAGATCTGTGTGAATTTGGTTGGAAAGATATTGATGAGGTGCTAAAACCTACAAAATTTCTAAAGCCTCTACCCACAGAACTTACACATACATGTGCTTGCGAAACCTGTGCTGCAAAAAGATGTTTCTGTCGATATACTCTTCTCAAATGTTCAACATTCTGCAAATGTACCACGAGCGATTGCTGAAACAAATAAATATAGTGAACTATGAAAATGTGCCTAAAACAGGAGTGATAAACATTATTTTTTTTCATATTCAGATCATAAACATTGTTTGGTGCATACATAAAAAGATTAAAAACCATTATTATTTGTTTCACGTCTATATATGTCTGTTCAACCTCTAATATTGCTGCGATTTTGGAAAATTGTGGAAGGCCAGTAACCCTGGGCGGAGCTGGGGGAGTGCAACTATGCGGAGGTCCACGGAGTTGGGGGAAATCTCTGTGGAACTCCGCTCCGCTCCGCCACCGGCCTCCACCCACCTTAATAAAATATTAGTCACAACATAATTTAAAGAAATAAAAAATCACTTACCTGTATTGCGGCGTCCCCGGGCTGCCCTCCTCCTCCTCACCGGACATCTTGCATGAACTGCGCATGCGGGGGGAGCTGGCTAACTCCGCTCAGCTGCGGAGTCAGAGTTTTTTCCCCTACTCCGCGTTCTCAGCGGAGCACAGAGTAGGAAAATCTCCGCACACTGCACCGGCGGAGCGGAGTTCTCCGCCCGCGCCTATGGAAGGGTTGCTCGGAGGAGTTATTTTTTATCTCTATAGGACTACTTGACCCCCCAAAACCTATGTTTTGACTCCAAAATGAAGTATATAGGTCTCATGGTTCCAAAAATATTACATCATCACTTCAACACATCTGCCATTTTTAAAAATGTCATCCAGAAAAATTCTGCTTGGATCAGCAATGTCTACTCAAGCTAAATTACTTCTCTAATGATCCAAAAACACAAATCAAAGATGAAAAACTCTAGACAACAATTCTTTTACGGAGGTATATCAGGGGGCCAGGATTATTACATTCAGGCAGAGATTACCTTATAAACTCCCAAATTCTCACCATCTCTTTCTTAAACCAAAGTTCTAAGGAGGATTACTACTGAAAAAATTGAATAGTACACTTCTGAGACTTCAAATACAACAAGTTACAATATCATTTGACCTAACAGTGGTGATGTCTTTGAAAGGGATTCAAAATCTTGTAATGTTTTTACTCTTGCAACAAAACAACAGAGATTGCACTAAATTACAAACAGAGATCTCAAACTACAAACCAGGACAAAGATGTACTGAAGAGAAAATTGAATACTGCTAAAAGTATCAGTATTATTTTTGGATATTGTATTTATTTTTCAAAACTTAAAGTGCATCCACAGAATATAATAAAAAGAACATCATAAACATATGTTTGAAGAACAGCTGGAAAACTATAAAAAGAACTAGACCACTGATATCCTTTACTCACGATTAATGGATTACTAGATTTTATTACATCCTGTGGCCTACCAAGTGTGATATGTTTAAATGTCGTTTCACCTACCATTATTATTCATGCACATTAATTGTATTATAAAACTACAATATACGTTATAATTTTGTTTAGGTAAAACAGTTATATAAATATTTGTAGTGAGTTTGATGCATAGTAATGTTATTTTAAAATAACAGTGCTATGTACCTATGTTTTTTTACAGTCTATATGACTGGTTTACCCCCACTTCTCAGTGATGAGTATCTATACACACTTCATTTACAGTGTAGAAGCATGGAAGCTGAGAACAGTGAAGGAAGAGAATACGAGATGATTAAATAATATGCACAATTGCTATGCAATGATATAAGTTACTTGTGTTTTATTATTAACAATAGCTCTTTTTTATTACAAATTATGAAGCGTTAATAGAGAAACTTCTAATACAAAAGTTTAACTTCTATTTATGTTTTCTCTCTTTCTACACAGATTAAAGGACCTCTCTTTTTGCAGTTATGTAGGTAACTAATTACATTTTTCTTCATTCATACACCATCCATGCATGTACTTTGTACACATAATGAATTATACTAAAATATCAATACACAGTGATGAAAATATACCCTAGGATTCACATATACAAACACAGATTAACCCAGGGTCACACTCTTAAATGCACTAGCCACCCAGGAACACACTCATGCATACACTGCCACACCCAGGCACACAGCGATACATACACTGACACACCCAGACACACACTGATGTATACACTGACACATCCAGCAAACAATAATGCACACACCAACACATCCCAGTACACATTGAAGCATACACTGACACACCCAGGCACACTCTGCTGTATATGCTGGCACACCTAGGCACACTGATGCTTACACTGACACACCCAGGTACACACTGATGCATACATTGACACACCCATGCACACACTTATGCTTGTATAATAACACCCGGACACACACTCATACATACACTAACACACGCAGGCTCACACTCATGCATACACTCACACCCAGATACACACTGATACATACACTAACATACCCAGGCTCACAGTCATGCATACACTAACACACCCAAACAGACACTCATTCATGCACTTACACACCCAGGCACACACTGATAAATACACTGACACATCCAGGCACACAGTGTTGTATGCAATAACACACCACAGACAAACACTAATACATACACTAACACACCCAAGTACACACTGATACATACACTAAAACACATATGCACACACTCAAACATAGACTAATGCACCCAGTCACACACTGATACATACAGTGACACACTCAGGCAGACACTGAAGCATTCACTAACACAACCACACACATACTTATACATACACTAACACACCCAAACTCACGCTGATACATCGACTGACACACCAGGTACACACTGTTATGTACACTAACACACCCAGGCACACACTCACACATACTGTAACACACCTAGACACACACTGATAATCGTACTTACATGACCAGGTACACACTAATGCATACACTAAGACATCCTGGGACACATTAATTCATATACTAACACATCTAGACACACACTCACCCATACACTGACACACCCAGGCACACATTTATACATACAATGGCACACTAAGGCACACAATCATACACACACTAACACAACCAGACACACAGTAATACATTCCCAAACACACCTATGAAGACACTCATGCATACACTAATACGCTCATCCATACACTCATAGACACACTGATGCACCCAGACACACACTCATTTGTACACTAATGTACTCACTAGTGCACACAGTGAAATACACAGGCACACTACAGCAATGATACATACACAGCTCTTTATGGAAAATATGGTGGTTCTAAGAAGAACCTTTTTTTATATTTTATCTTTTTATATATTTTTTTCACAACCAAATCTTTCTTCTTTTTTATTAAAAAAAGGATCCCGATTGAATGCAAAAAAACTGAAAACAAGCAAATTGTATGCAAAACAGTTCCATACTGAAAAATACTACTGTTTTTGAACAATAAGAAGAAAACAAAAGAAATGAACAATGATAATTCTTCACCTTCTCTAACATGGTTATGATGTCATCGGTTTTCTTTACAACATGCTCTTGGCAATTGCTACAGTGAATAACCATGGCTTTTTGCTCACTGCAGGTTGCTGGAATAGTAAGTTTACTGGAAGTTTGTCCAAGGCCAGATGTTGATGGGCCAGCATCAGTTGCAGTAGTTGCTCTCTCTCTCTCACCATTGTCAAATTAGTACGTTCATGATTGCTCTTCTTATGCTTCCACATTGATGATGTACCATAACTATATTTCTTCAGAGTACCTCAGGAAAGCTGTTTTCCATACAGCTTACATTGTACATATCAAGCAGACACCTTCTTCTCTCCTAATGGCACTGTAAACCAGACCTAAACATCACTCTCCATTGTTGATGGAACACTGTCAGGATTCTTGCCACAGCTCATCTCTCTTGACTACCACAATATACCGGCACGACTCATATCATTCCTCCCAACAGTTAATAATGATCAAACATCTTGTAGTCCGACTTTTGACCATATTACATGCTGTCATTAATAGCTAGCTGTAGCTGGTGTTCCCTGGTTTGTTTGAAAAGGCTTAGTAGATTTTACAAATGGTTTACCATGCATATGCAAGGTCAGTTTCAGGTGGCATGGAAACATCCAGAAAATCCACAAGAATAAGCATCAAGCACCCGGCATAGATGACCTCAACATGAACCTTCCAGAAGACACCCCTCATCAAATTAATCCCCTGCACCTGTTCATTGCTACAAGCAATTAGAATGCAACCTTTGTGAACATTCTAAAACATCTTCTAGAAGACAGCCTCATCAAGTTAATTATCTGCACCTGGTCCTTGTTAGAAACAATTAGAATGCGACCTTTATGAACGTTCCAAAGTAGTCTTATTTAAAGACCATCTACACTCTTCCCTTTCGCTTAGCCCCATCGCCTGCCACTTACCTTTTTCCCAGCTTCCAGGACTCTGTCTTATCTGCTCCCCTGATCCTCCCGCTTTGACCTCACCACAAAGGCTATCCCCCATTAGTCTTGCACCTGGATGGAAAAAAGAACAAGAAGAAAAAGAGAGACGCATTAAAAGACGCAATTATACTTTGCGCTGAGCTCAGTCGCAACACTGTGCTGCAAACAAAGGTAATCAGTGTTTTTGTTTAACTTGTATATACTGTTGGCAGGGCTCTGCCAGAGAGGACTTGGGTGAAGCTAAACCTGTCCAAATGTGCTTAAGGGTTTGATGATGAAATCATATTCAAAACAGTTTCAAGACCTTTGATGAAGCAGCCTCTATGGACAAACTAAATGAAAACAAAACAACAACAAAACTAATGGTTGGTTGAGATTTGAAAAGCTTTAGTGAAGTGATACCTTAAGAGATAGTTTTAACACTAGACTAAAGCCTTATTATTTGTTTGTTTATAGGTACCATATCTGCCGGTACCATTCATCTGACTTGTGCAAATGCCTGCTGCAGTGTTGCTGTTGAGTAGATGAGCCACAGCATCTTTGACTCTACACCCTCTCTCCATCCCAACCCCTTTCCCCCTGGGATTTACCACTGGAGCAGTGTCTTCTACTGTAGACCAAGGGCAAGTCTCTAGAGGATTCAAGAACTAGCTTCGCCACCCCATTGGAATCATCTGGGATCCAGGTAGGTGGCTTATGATACAAGGCTAAGCCACACACCTAACAATCCTTTCGGGCTGTGCCATGACTAAATATTCATGGACGATCTAGCACATGCCTTATCAGGGGTCCTCAGTGACGCAAACAATCTGTCTGAGTTAATGCAGCAGTTGCAACTGGATCTGAATAGGTTAAAAGCAGAAAATGCAGCACTTGAGGAAGAGCTACAATAAGAGAGGACAAATTTCACACAATGGAGGGATACTAAACCCAAGGATAGTCGCCCAGTTTTGACCCAGCCTGTATTTGGAGAACCATTCCATAGAGGGGCATTTACAACTACTGACCAGAATCTGCATGTATCCGTCTTTACACCCAGTCATTTGCCCTTAGCAGCTCCAGAACGCTTTCATAGTGACAGTACTAAATTTGTAGCCTTTATGAGTCAATGCCAATTACATTTCCTATGCAAACCTCAGGCGTTCCACAATGATGCTGCTAAACTAG
Organism: Calotriton arnoldi; assembly: GCA_963921515.1. NCBI lineage: Eukaryota > Metazoa > Chordata > Amphibia > Caudata > Salamandridae > Calotriton > Calotriton arnoldi. Next base: position 159,965 of record CAWUFW010014245.1, on the reverse strand, counting down.
CTTTTGTAATCTCTTATTTGGGAGGTGTATCCTCTAACTGGGCAATTCCCTTAATAGAAACAAACAATTCCTTTTTGTACAACTATTCTGCTTTTAAGGCTGCCATGACTAAGTTATTTGCAAAATATGTTTTTATCCAAGCAAGTGACAATGAGTTATTAAACCCACGAAAAGGTTTTAAGGACCTTTTGACTTATATCACTACTTTCAATTGACTAGTGGTGGAAATGCGCAAGCTAGAAGAGAAAAGAACATCCTTATTCTCTCAAGGGTTAAGAGATGACCTTAAAGATTCCCTCATTGATCTGCCAGACGTTTGTGCTGAATTTATTGATCTGTGGTTAAGCTAGATTACTGATTCGAAAGGGTGACTGATCTCGCAGTGACACCAGAGTAATTGTTCTCAAAACCACGAAGAAGGAGTCAGATAGTAAGACTATTGATACTGAACCTAAGCAGATAGGAGGTACAAGGGGTCCACTATCTAATGAGGAAAAGGAACGTCGCCACTAATTAAACCTATGTCTTTATTGTGGCAAAGCTGGTCATTTTGTAGGGGAATGTTCTGCAAAACCAAAAAAGACTAAGGCTGTGGCTAGAGTAGAGGTCGACCAGGAACAGGGAAAACTAAGGCTCTCAACCAGAAGGGAGATCATCTCATCGAGAGAAGCAGTACAGATTTCATAATATCTGACTGATTTAGGAGCACAAATTCCGTGGCATCTGACTATCTGAGTCACAGTAATCGTATCCCCACAGTGGAGGTACATAATTTCCAAGATGGTTCCGAATTCTCTTCTGGATTAATTTGTTTTCAGACAGAGGCTTTAACCTTAGGGTGCGATAATGGGCTTACTGAATGAATTGTCTTTGATCTAATAGACACTCCCACATTTGGGGTAATTTTGGGAGTACCTTGGTTAGAACACCATAATTCAAAAATCGATTGGGTACATCGCACTGTAACCTTGGACTCACCATTCTGCACTACTACCTGCTACCAAGAAGCTCCAGAGGTGGGAATACCTCTACATTGCGGCTTGGTCCAAGGAACCGAAAACCTTAAAGTACCCAAAGAATACCAGGACTTTCAAGATGTTTTTGACCCTGTGACAGCTAACCAACTGCCACCACACAGAGCCTTTGATTGCCGCACAATGAAATGAATATGTTTTTGCTATTTTGTTTGTGCATTGTTCTATGTAAGTTAGCATTCGCTGCACTATTTTATGTTTAGCCGCCATTTTGAATCATGCCATTAACTGCATATTCCCTCCTTGAGAAGCAGGCTGTGGAAAGTTTCATTTCTCCAAGGTTAGGCCTTGCTCTGCTAATGAATACACTGTTCTTATTAGCGCATACCTTTCCCACTAGATAGAGGCCTACTCCCACTAGTCTGTGGGTCGACACGGACAGAACAACCTTGGCATAGAGATAATGTGTGCCCGGCCTCAGAGTCAAAGCTCATCCTACTGTACTACTTTGTTTTAGCTGCACCTGCTTGTAAAATTCCATTATGGGCGGGTCTTCCTTGGATTTGAAATGTACATAATGTATCCCTATGTTTGCTGATGTCAGTCCTCTCTGCAGCACCCCTAAGTGACTGGGCAGACGGGGCTCCGCTCGAGTGTATCTGAATAAACAGATACTTGGTTTGTATTCTCTACTGTCTAACCGACTCTTCATTTGTATGGAAGGCTGAGAGGTGGTTGTGAGTGACCCGGGTGACCCTAATCGGGTCACTTCTTTCAGTTGGCGCCAGAACAGGGACTCCATCGGGTGACCCATCCCCTCCCGCGGACGGGTGGGGAGGTCGGGGCCATCGTCGGCTCAGACGGATGGATCAGGGATCCCTGTACGAGGAGCATTGTTTGCTCGCAGCTGCCCCTTCTGTCCCGCCAGACAGTGCCTCGGCCAGCGGTCATCCCGACTAGGGTCCTGAATGGTGAAACCCTTAGATCTGACCGTTTGGTCCAAAGAGTATAAACTCGTTTGACCTGTGTGCACCAGGTGAGTTTGATTTGGTTCTTTGTGGATATGGTACCATTTTGGTTTGTATTTGGTACGATCTGAGGACCGCTTTTGGTACGAAGTGTTTGCGAACACTTTGCCAGGCAACATAAAGAATTTGGCTCACTTTTGAAAATGCCTGGATTTAGTAGGTTCTTGGTTTCTTGTTGTCATTGTTGCTCTGCAGATGCTTGATTGGAAGAAAGTCAGCCGGCACCTCCAGAAGGCACTCCGAACTTTGATATGTATGTGAAGCATGGCCTTGGCCCTATTATGTTTAGTACGCTATGGCACAAATATACGAGGGACAATGCCGAGTTCCAGTGGCCGTTGACGGGCACTTTTGATGAACAAAAAATTGGGTTTTTACAGGAGAAGTTGTTTGCAAAAAGAAGTAGACAATCTATGTTTGATTCTCTTCGAACGTGGCAAAAGGAGGCTAAACAGAGGCGAATGAAAGCAGAGAAAGAGGCCCGGAAGGGGAGACTTGACTCAAACATTGACTCAGAAGGCTGTAGCACACCATAGAGAGAAACAAGAGATAGGAATTGAAAGTGAAGATAGGAGGTTTTGATTGAATATTGATAAATCTTATGTGACCCAAGAAGAAAATGATATGTTTGTGGAACAATTGTTAGATACTCGACCCCCACCCCCATATGACCCGCAGAGGATATATCCCACACTTCCCTCATAGGCCCAGCTACCCGGTTCTTCTGTCTCTGCTGTTTCTGCTTCTGTTACTGTTGATCAGGCTGCCCTGGCCTTGGCACCTCCTGCCCTTTCTTTGTCCTCGCTGTCTGTGGCAACTATGACTGTTAGTACTTCTGCAACACCTATTGCTTCGGCGTCTCTTTCGCCAGCTCTTACACCCGCGACACAGCCCTCAGCGACACTAGTGCCTACTACCTCTGTTGTCACTCCACTGTGTTCTTCCATCCTCCGACATCACAGAGTAGTTGTACACCAGTACGTGGATTTGAGGATAGAGACTGGACGAAGGTGAAGGAGCGAATAGGTCCGTATGTGCGATCGGAGATGGGAGATGCAGAGAAAAAGGTAGTAGCTAATCAGGCTGCGCAGTGGGCCCGAAACCCCATTTATGGTGTGGAAGATGTGTGGAGTGTGATGAAAGATTATGAGCCTTTTGTACAACAGCATGCCCTTAAGCATATGTCCGCTACTTTGATCGGTCTTTGGGAGCGGTGTTTCAATGATGCAGCACCACAGATTCTATATGATATTAAGGATCATGTATATGTTACTGATATGGTGCCTCGTCACGTCTTTGGTAATGTTGCGAAGTTGGTTGCTTATCGGGGTAGACTGCTTGAAAAGAGCCCCACCCCGGTATCTCAGTTTCCGATGCGGGAGGTACATCCTATCTATCATCCCGAAATACCAGAGCTAAGGGATCAGCATAATATTGTTACTAGACCAGGGGCAGCGGCCCGTTTCCAAGAACAACGGGTTTATACTCCGTGGAAAAGGAGTGAAGTCTTGTCTCTTAAGACTCAGTTACCTGATCCTAGGAAGCATCTGACTGCTTATTATAAAGAATTGACTGAGGCAGCCTCTTCAACAGTAATGACGCTTGCGAATATTGAAATGTTTTTTGGTTTACTAGTTCCGGTTGATATTTGGAGACAAGTACACACACAGGATCACGTTGCGGAATTGGGTGGTACCTGGGACCAATTAAAGTATGGGATAAGGACCGGAACCCAGGTGATAAGCCTAGACCAGAAATACTTGCTTTGCCCGGCCGTATCATTTCATATATGCATTCTCTTATTCCCCCGAGGAAGGTTGATTGGGACAAGTTATCGGCTTGCCGTCAAAAGAAAGATGAGAGTGTGTCTGATTTTTTCACTCAGTTTGAAGGTGTGTTTCTAGATTATAGTGGACAGGATTTGTCGATCGAAGGTGGTGTGCGACTGTTTGTTAATAGATTTGTTTCCAATTTGCTTCTTGAGATTGCGACCCAATTGCAGGCTTCCGGGAGCACCTGTTCTACATCTTCCCCTTCTGTTATTTTGATTATGGCACAGTATTATGAGCACAGGGAAAATGAGGATAAGGAGACAACGGAGAAACAGCACACGGATTTGAAGATGAAGGTGTTGTTGCAGCAGGCTTCTAGGGGGAATGGTAGAGGACATGGTGGTTTAGCCCGGCAGCTTCCACGTACTAGCAGGAATACTACGCCTGTAGTGCTGAATCAGTGTGCGTATTGCAAAGAGGAGGGACACTGGCATAGCGAGTGTCCTGTGCTTTTGCAGAAGGTGGCGGTCCTGAGTGGACGGGGTCATGGAGCTGGTGGCCAGGACAGGGCTCAGAATGCTGTGGCCTCGCAGGGTCGTTCTGATCAGAATTATTTTGATGACCCTCAGGGAGGTCAGTATTATCATGATGATTACGATACGGATGAGGTGACAGGGATGTCTTACAGCTAGGACAGCCAGGGACAGAGTGAGGGACCAGTTCCGATACCTGTAGATCAACGTGGTCCGTACGTTAGTGTGGAAGTGCATGGTTCGTCTAAGGAGTTTTTGGTGGATACAGGTGCAACGAACAGTTCTATTTCTCGTTCCTTGGTTCCTGGGGTTGCTCTGTCTGGCCATAATAATGTTTCGGTAGGTTTTTCTGGTGTACCAGTTGTGAGCCCCATTTCAAAACCCCTTGCGTTGACTATTAGTCCTTTCACTGTGGATTCGCCATTTTTGTTGATGTCTAATTGTGGAGAGAATTTGATGGGTTTGGACTTGTTGAAAAAATTGCATGCTACTATTTATTGCTCCCCAGCAGGCGTTTACATGACAATGGGTCCGAATGTCGTGCACACTACGCAGTGCCTGTCCAAAGATGCGCCTCTTCCTGTGGAGTTTAAAGATGTGCCACCAAGTCTTTGGGCTACAGGTGACACTGATGTGGGATTGTTACAGATACCGCCAGTTTCAATCCGAGTTAAAGACAATGCTATTTTACCTCGCATCCCTCAGTATAAAATGTCGCAGGCAGGTGAGCGAGCTTTATTGCAAATTATACAGGACTTGATTGAGAAAGGAGTGGTTGAGGAGATGACTGCTAATGTTTGTAATAGCCCTATTCTTCCCATTCTCAAACGGACACCTTCGGGTTCTTCTGATGATCATGCAGATGTTTATCGCTTTGTGATTGACTTGTGGGAAGTTAATAAAATAGTGATTCCCCAGTTTCCAGTGGTCCCTGACATTACGACTCTTTTGACAATGATTCCTTATTCTGCTACATACTTTTCTGTCATTGATTTGAAAAATGCGTTCTTCAGTATTCCCATTCATCCTGATAGCAGGTATCTGTTTGGGTTCACCCTAGCTGGTAGAAGCTTTACATTCTGTCGCGCTCCTCAAGGCTATACAGAGAGTCCAAGTATCTATAGTCAGGCATTGAAAGGTCAGCTGGATTCCTTGCCGCTCTCTACAGGTAATGTATTGCTTCAGTATGTCGATGACTTGCTCATCGCCTCGGATACAGAACAAGGTTGCAGAGACAGTACGGTTAAATTACTGTTACATTTAGCTCAACATGACCATAAAGTATCCCTTTCCACATTCCAGTATTGTCGACAGTAGGTCACCTACTTAGGTCACCTACTGTCGAAGGAGGGTAGGAGATTGACCCCTGAGCGCATCAGTATCATTGTTAAAATGCCCATTCCGCAAACTCAAAAAGATGTGCGCGCTTTTATTGGCATTACTTCCTACTGTCGCCAGTGGATTCCAAATTACTCCCTACTAACCAAACCCCTGCTTGCTCTGACTACTAAAGATGTGCATGAACCCCTGCCTTGGACGCCTGAATGTCAGCAGTCTTTTGAGCAATCAAAAAGTACGCTTTGTTCGGCTCCAGTGCTCGGCACGCCTAACTACAGCAAGCCATTTGTATTATATGTCCATGAGAAGGCTGGTTGTGCGCTTTCTGGTCTAACACAAAAATTTGGAGATAAGCAACGGCTGTGTGCTTATTTCTCTGCTGTGCTTGATCCAGTCGCACAAGCCCTCCCGAGCTGTCTAAGAGCGTTCGCAGCCGTGGCTGTCTAGATAAGGCAATCAACTGGACTCGTACTTGATACTGACCTCACAGTCATGCTACCACATGCTGTGGATACACTTTTGAATAAGACAAAGACGCAGCACCTCACCAGTACACGTCTGACAGGTTATGAGTTAATGCTGTTCACCAAACATATTACGATCAAACGATATGCCACTCTGAATCCAGCCACGTTACTACCCCTCCCTTCTGAGAATGAGGAGATTGATATACATGATTGTAACTTCCGGACGGAAGAAGAGTCTGAAGGACGGGTAGAACTGACTGATGTTCCCTTATCTGACTCTCAAGGGGAACTATATGTCGATGGCTCTTGCTTTAAATTACCAGATGGCAATACAACCGCTGCGTATGCTATTATTACGCTGCGCACAGTAGTTGAGACATCACAAGTTCCCTATCAGTCGGCCCAAGCTGCAGAGCTCGTTGCCCTAATACGAGCCTACGAATTGAGTGAGGGACTGGTTGCTAATATTTATACTGACAGCCAGTACGCCTTTGGAGTCGCCCATAATTTCGGGTGGCTCTGGGCAGCGAGAGGGTTCCTTCCTTCCCATGGGACAAAGATTCAGCACGGTCATCTTATTTATAGGCTTCTGTCCTCTTTGGCACTCCCTAAGAAATTGGCAATAGTAAGGTGTAGTGCCCATAGGAAAGTTACTGACGATGTAGGTAAAGGGAACGCTTTTGCAGATCAGACAGCTAAGGAAACAGCCCGGACTAGGATGAAGAGAATGTTCATAGCAGGTTCCGCTAGGTGGGTGCCCGAGGTCACAATGTTTGAAGATACACTTGAGAATGTGAAGGAAATTCAGAGTGAGGCCAGAGTTTAGCAATTAGCAGTGTGGCAAGAAAGTACAACACAATTGAACGATGAGGGATGTTGGATTGACAAGTCAGGGAAGCAGAGATGGATGTTGCCAGATGCATATGATCTTCCTGTAGTCACGATGACTCATGGCCCAGCCCATATCAGCGCTAAGGGTATTTGCAAGTTGTTAGACCCTGTATGGCAGAATGATAACATATCGAGAACTGCTGCACATTTAGTGAAGTACTGCATGGTGTGCATGATGCACAATCCTGGGAAAGGTACCCCTACACCACCTGGTAATTTTACACAACCCTCTTTCCCTTTTGAGGTCCTTCAGCTAGATTACATCGAATTAGACAGAGTCAATAACCTGAAGTACGTGCTAGTGGTTGTCTGTGTATTTAGTAAATGGGTTGAGGCTTACCCCACCAAAGATAATACAGCCATTACGACTGCAAAGGTACTCCTGAAGGAGTTCTTGCCTCGTTTCGGCTTGCCCCATTTGATCTGGAGTGATAACGGAAGTCATTTCAATGCCAAGGTTATCCAGTTAATTTGCGATGGTCTGCACATAAAGCAGAAGTTTCATGCTGCAAATCACCCCCAGTCAGCAGGTTTGGTTTAGAAGTACAATGGTACTCTCAAACTGAAATTGGCAAAGATTCAGGAAAGTACAGGCTTACAGTGGCCAGATGCTTTACCATTAGCTCTTTTGTTGACAAGAACAACAGCACATTCTAGGACAGGATTGTCACCGTACGAGGTTGTGTTTGGACGTCCGGCAAATGTCTGGGACGTCCCCGTCAGTTTTCCGATATTAAGTTCCCATTGCTGATTGACTACCTGTGCCAGTTAACCAAAAATGTGCGTTCTATTCACCAACAGGTCCGGGAGGCTTTGCCTGATATACCAGAGGGACCCGGACACAACATCCAGCCTGGTGATTGGATTATGGTACGCAATTTTCAGCAGAAGAAGAGTTTGGAGCCACGCTGGAAGGGACCTGAGCATGTCCTTCTAGCTACAAGAAGTGCAGTCAAGGTGGCTGGCCGAAAGAACTAGATCCATGGCGCTCATTGTAAACGAGTGCCTTTACCTTTGCCCTATGACCAATGGGTCATTGATGGAGTTGGGGATACTGAGTGCGAGACGGTGCCTCCGTTTGTCCCCTTCAGCAACGCAAAATTAACGTGGACCCAAAAGGATGCAGAGAATGATGACATGCTAAATGCAGCGGTCCCTCCAGAAATCCGAGCCATTAAAGAGCCGCTGTTTGTTGACCCCTCTGTGCCTGGAGTCACCAGGTACAATTTGCATCCTCAGCTGAGGAATAGTGCACCATAGGAGAAGTCAGATTAGTTAGGGATGGACTGTGTAAGTTAGGGTGTACTTTGCTGTAGTACCAATGGTGTTAGTTTAAGGAGTTGTGAGATTGGTGCACTGTTCTGACATTGAACAGGATAGATCGAACGTATTCCCCAGGAGAGGGGTACATTATCCTGTGCGACGTGGGATTCATGGTGAGGTTAGGACTGAGCAAAGTCCACCGCCGGTGCTCAAGAGCGCCAACGTTGATAAACAATAGGAGCCTGTACCAGTGAGGCTCTGACGGACACTGGGAACACTTACCTTTGCTATCAGTTTTATTGCATTCCTCTTCTTGCTTCATAATGCATCCGTTTGGTTGACCTATTGAGGTTGAGGAACAGCCGTTTGCACCACCGCGTTTAGCGCTGGGGTGGTTAACAAAGAGTAAAATCGTTTGCATATTAATTGTTGTGATTACGCTAATAATAATACTTGAAATATCCTGGTTTCTAGAGGAAAAGTATCCTGTACACACTTTGGTTAGTACAACGCCCACTCCCCCGAGCATGGTTATGTCACTTTGGCTCCACACAAGGAAGCGCATAGGTTGTCCTACACTGATAATGTTTTTATACAAATGTTACATCAACCTCATAATGTGTCCAATGCAACTAATTGTTGTGTTTGTGGATTTCTCCCCTCAGTTACTCATAAGAGCAACAATTTGTTGTCCATGCCATTGTCATATCTTGGTAGCTGTGAAGGTTGGTTTGAATTATTTGCCGGTATCTTCTTCACGTGCTGCCTCTGCATACAATGTCTCCCAGCTTGTTGTTCCTATTGTGTCACTATCTTTATTCCCAAGCCGAAAATGCCAGTTCATGATACTAGTGCAGCAGTTATGTTACAAAAACAGATTGATGAAATGATGCAGATTGATGAGGGCATCTTTGATTCTACATCATCCCTTGCAGCGTCTATTCCTGATACTGAGTATAAGGATTGTTCTGAGTACTGATGTCCTTTTGCTTATTAGAATGTTATGTCTTTTCCGCCCACCATATAAAAGTAGTTAGCTAATGCTAAAAGGAGGGTCTGATGAAATGAATATGTTTTTGCTATTTTGTTTGTGCATTGTTCTATGTAAGTTAGCATTCGCGGCACCATTCGCGGTTTAGCCGCCATTTTGAATCATGCCATTAACTGCATATTCCCTCCTCGAGAAGCAGGCTGTGGAAAGTTTCATTTCTCCAAGGTTAGGCCTTGCTCTGCTAATGAATACACTGTTCTTATTAGCGCATACCTTTACCACTAGATGGAGACCTTCTCCCACTAGTCTAGCGGTAGACACATACAGAACGACTTTGGCATAGAGATAATGTGTGCCTGGCCTCGGAGTCGTGGCTCATCCTACTGTACTTCTTTGTTTTAGCTGCACCTGCTTGTAAAATTACATTATGGGCGGGTCTTCCTTGGTGTTGAAATGTACATAATGTATCTCTATGTTTGCTGATGTCAGTCCTCTCTGCAGCACCCCAAGCGACTGGGTAGACGGGGCTCCGCTCGAGTCTATCTGAATAAACATATACTTGGTTTGTATTCTCTACTGTCTGACCGACTCTACATTTGTATGGAAGGCTGAGAGGTGGTCGCGAGTGACCTGGGTGACCCTAATCGGGTCACTTCCTTCATGCATAGATCTCCTCCCGGGAGCAATGCTGCCCTGCAGTAGAGGTATTGCGTTGACAGAACCTGAAACTCAATATCTGTGCAAATATCTGAATGAACTACCAGAGATAGGTTTTTTACGCCACTTTACGTTGCCTGTGTGTTCCCCACTCTTCTTTGTACCCAAGAAGAATGGATAGTTGAAGGCTTGTGTAGATTATAGGACGTTCAATAAGGGGACTATTAAGAACTGCTATCCTCTTCCGTTAATTCCGGTACTACTTGATCAGGTTAGAAATTCTACCATTTACACCAAACTAGATTTACAGGGAGCTTTCCACTTAATCCGTGTACTTAGAAGGTGATGAATGGAAAACCTCATTTAGGACTAAGTTCAGGCTGTTTGAGTATACTGTTATGCCCTTCGGGCTATGTAATGCTCCAGCAGCATTTCAATATTTCATTAACAAGGTCTTGAGTGAGTTTTTAGATGTTTGTGCAATCGTCTACATAGACGACATTCTGATTTACTCACACTAAGAATAAGAACATGTACAGCATGTACGCTCCATCTTGCAGCGCCTTAGGGAAAACACACATGTTCCTTCCATGTACAGTGAGTAGAGTTTCTGGGGTATCACTTTCTCTGACAGGCATCACTATAGACCCCAAAAAGGAAGAAGCCATTACCAATTGGCCAACTCCAACAAATGTCAAGGAAATTCAACAGATACTTGGAGGCACCAATTTTTACCGTCATTTCATCCAGCACGTTTCAGAGATAGTAGAGCCCATGACACAGCTGCTAAAAAAGGGGCAATCATTTGCATGGTCTCAAGAAGCCCATCAGGTGTTGCAACTGTTAAAAACTAATTTCATCACTGCACCCATTCTACAGCATCCCAATCCAGACCAGCCCTATTATGTCAAAGCCGATGCTTCACAGGTAGCCGTAGGAGGAATTTTATCTCAAGAGAACCTGAGAACTGGTCCACATGCATCCCATAGCCTTTTATTCCAAAAAACGGCTACCAGCAGAGCAAAACTATATGGTGGCTGAAAGAGAACTTCTGTCCATCCAACTGGTGTACCCTGAATGGAGGAATTACCTACAGGGGGCTTATAAAATCACAATATTTTCAAATCATAAAAATACAATTCCTTTGCTCCATCAGGGCTCTCAACCCACGTCAAATGCGAAGGCTGCATTTCTTTAGTGGGTGCGATTTCATCATCACCTATCACCCAGGGACCAATCAGTTACAGTCTGACGTTCTTTCTAGACTGGGTTTGCTCACTCTTCCCATTCCACATCAGACTCCCCTTCTATCATACCACTGAAAAAGATAGTTGCAGTCAGCAAGGGTGACACCTTTATGGCGACCTTACATCAAGAATAGAAAAAAATGAAGGTCGAAGAATGGATCGAAACACCTAACCATACTATCAGAGACAAGCTCTTACTTCACGCTCAGAAACTGTACATCCCTACTATAGAATTAAGACATTAGAGAATTCAATGGAATCACGACAGAGCATTAGCAGGGCACCCTGGTATTACAAAAACCCTAAGGAATTGTCCAAAAACCTTCTGGTGGAACAATATGCAGAAGGATATCCAAGATTGTGTATCTGGTTGACCAACCAGAGCACGAAAGAAGAGCAGTAACGCTTATCCCAGCCTCTGCCTATAAGACCAGTTCCTTGCCAAACCATTAGTCTGCATTTTATTACTAACCTTCCAGCAAGAAATACCTTCACTACTATTTTAGTAGTTGTTGATGGTTGTATGATGGAAAAACTACCACAAGAACAACTACAGTCTAAACAACGTCTCCTTAACCGCTACTTAGTCTAAACCACTAAAGTTTTAACAACTATTTTTTACAGCTACTATGCCTTTACCACGATTGCCTTTACCCCATTAATGTATCTATTTTACAGGTAAGTATAAACCCATATATATATGCATGTGTAATGGGTTTGTATGTACCTGTAAAAACTTCAATTGTGTGGTAAAGGCATGCATGCTAAAGACATGCATTGTAAAATTAATATTGATAAGTATTAACACTATATACATATATATATATACATATATATATTCACTGAAAAAACCATAGGTTTCAGACACGTTATAGTTACAAATTAGCATTTAAAAAACCTATGAAATTCACTGAAAAAACCATAGGTTTTAGGGACAGTTATAGTTACTTGGACATTGCACTCGTACAAAACCCGTGAAATTCCCCCGTTATAGTTAGTTCAGCTAACTATAACTCGCGCCCCGCAATGCACTGCTGATGACGTCACATATTACATCACTCATGACATGGTCAGTGACATCACTGATGACATCACTGATGACATCTCAAATGACATCACTGATGACATCATCCAGTGACTGTGTGTTTCTGTAAAGTTTAAATATTTTTAATATATATAGGAAAAGACGTATTGAAGAATGAGTGGGTGTGTAAGTGTCTGTATGGATGATTTAGTAGGTGCGTGACTGACTCTATAAGTGAGTGATTTAACGTATCTTACTGAATGCATGGGTTAGTGACTAAACTGGGTGAATGTCTGTATCCGTCTGTCTGTTGCTGTGTAAGTGGCTGCATGTGTTTGTGAATAGCTAAATGAGTGTCTATATGAGTTATTGAATGCTTGTCTGAGTATCTGTATGGGTGCCTGAGTGTTTGTGTGGGAGGGGTGTGTGCAACTCTGTGCATAGATGTGTGAGTGGGTGATTCACTGGGTGGATGGTTTCAAGAGTGCATCTGTGATAGACTGTATGGGTGGGTAAGTGTGTGTAAGAGTGTGTTAGTGAGTGAATGTATGTCCCAGTGGTACATGTGTGAGTAACTACATATGTGAAAGGCAGTATATATGTGTGTTGGAGTATATAAATAGCTATAAGCAAGAGTGAGTGATTGTGATAGTGGCTGTATGGATGAGTGTGTGCTTGTATCAGTGATTGTATAAGAGCGTAACAATGTGCTACTATTTGTATGAGTAAGTGAGCTGGTGTGTGTATAACTGTATAGGTGAGTAAATGGCAGTGTGTTTAATTATTTGCATGACTGACTAGGTGTCTGAGTATCTCTATGGATGAGTGGCGTTGTTTGAGTGTCTATATAGGAGTAAGAGTGCATATGATAGTCCTGTACTGAGTGACCGTAAGTATGAGTGACTGTACGGGTGAGTGAGTGGATGTGTGTGTGTAGACCTAAGAATCAGTGAGTGGGTATGTGGTTATTGGTGTTGGAGTGTCTATGGTTTTGCGAATGGCAGTCTGTAATTTAGAGTGGGTGTATCAAAGATTATATTAGGGTGTGAGGAGGTGCATCAGATTATCACGTGGATGATGTCATCAGTGATGTCATTTGAGATGTCATCAGTGATGTCATCAGTGATGTCACTGACCATGTCATGAGTGATGTAATATGTGACGTCATCAGTAGTGCATTGCGAGGCGCGAGTTATAGTTAGCTGAACTAACTATAACGGGGGAATTTCACGGGTTTTGTACGAGTGCAATGTCCAAGTAACTATAACTGTCCCTAAAACCTATGGTTTTTTCAGTGAATTTCAAAGGTTTTTTAAATGCTAATTTGTAACTATAACGTGTCTGAAACCTATGGTTTTTTCAGTGAATTTCAAAGGTTTTTTAAATGCTAATTTGTAACTATAACGTGTCTGAAACCTATGGTTTTTTCAGTGAATTTCAAAGGTTTTTTAAATGCTAATTTCTAACTATAAGGTGCCTGATACCTACGGTTTTTTCAGTGAATTTCAAAGGTTTTGTAAATGACAATTTTTAAATGTATTAATTGTTATATTAATTTTTTTCATACTGATTTACTACATTTTTAGAAACAATTTTTTTTTACATATTTTATTTTTTAAATTACATTGTAATTACATTATACATTACATTACAAAAAATACTTTCTCAGAATGAATTACTTTAGTTTAAATACTTTGCACATAGGCAATAGACTTTTAAGTACAGTAGTTACAGTTGTTGCAATGGGCAACACATTTTCAAACACAATGCAACATTCAGCTCAATGTGAATTTCTAGTTAAATGCAATTAGTTACTTTATGGATTACTTTTCTAACCACAGGACTGGATCCTAGATTCAGTCCTGGGACATCTCCTGTAAACAGTTGAGTAAAAGCGTTTTGGTTACAGTCGTGATTTTTAAGGAATATTATTGTATTTTAAAAGTTGACACTTAGAAACTTTTTCTCATAGAATCACCAATGTTATCCTATGGAAGGAAATTCACTTAGCAGGTAAAAACTGTTATCGTTACTTTTTCTTACTCAGTGTTGGATCCTGGATCCAGCACTGGTGCATCTCCTGTAAACAGTTGAAAGAATGCGTTTAAGTCATACAGGTGATTTTTAAGGAATATTTGTAGTTTGTAAAAATCAACACTTTGAAACTTTTTTGCTGAAAACCAGACAATGGATTCCTATGGAAGAAAATATAAGTTACTGGTAAGTACGGTTAAAATTACTTTTCAGGGTCAGTGCTGGGCTAAAAGATGCAGCACTGGATTCTCTCCTGATAACAGGTGAGTAAATTGGTATTCGTACTTTGGTTGATTTTAGAGGAATATTATAAAGTTCAAAAACTCCACACTTAGAAGAATTTCCAAGTGAAACCAGTCAATGTTAGCCTATGAAGGTAATTCAAGTTACCGGTAAGTACGGTTAAAATTACTTTTCAGGATCAGTACTGGGCTGAAAGATGCAGCACTGAGGTCTCTCCTGATAACAGGTGAGTAAATCGGAATTCGTATTTCGGCTGATTTTAGAGGAATATTTTAAAGTTCCAAAACTCCACACACAGAAGAATTTCCAAGTGAAACCAGTCAATGTTAGCCTATGAAGGAAATTCAAGTTACCGGTAAGTACGGTTAAAATTACTTTTCAGGACCAGTACTGGGCTGAAAGATACAGCACTGAGGTCTCTCCTGATAACAGATGAGTAAATCGGAATTCGTATTTCGGCTGATTTTACAGGAATATTTGTATGTTTCAAAAATCAACACTTAGAAACTTTTTCAGCAAAAAGCAGGCAATGATATCCTATGGAAGGAAATTCAAGTTACTGGTAAGTACGGTTAAAATTACTTTTGAGGATCAGTACTGGGCTGAAAGATGCAGCACTGAGGTCTCTCCTGATAACAGGTGAGTAAATCGGAATTCGTATTTCGGCTGATTTTAGAGGAATATTTGCACAATGGTGAAGGGAGGGGCGGGGCCTGAGGTGACATCTGTGCAAACGCGCCCGTTGCTGCGTTTTAAGTTGGGGGATTAAGTCCCCTTGAATCCTGAGGGTCCCTAGGGGCCAACTAGCCCACCAGGAACCTCCAATATGCGCTAGGGGCTGCGTTGCAGAGATGTGTAGAGAGGCCACACCCCTTTTACACCTCTCTGCAACGCAGCTCTGTGGCGCTTTCTGGATGTACCTGTTGGGCTAGTTGGCCCTCAGGGACCCTCAGGATTGAAGGGGATTTAATTCCCCATCTTAAAACGCGCCACGGGCCTGTTTGCACACATGTCACCTGAAGCCCCGCCCTCCCTTCACCACTGTGCAAACGCGCCCCGTGGCGCGTTTTAAGTTGGGGGATTAAGTCCCTTGAATCCTGAGGGTCCCCGGAGTCCAACTAGCCCACCATATACCTCCAAAAGCGCCACAGAGCTGCGTTGCAGAGAGGTGTAAAAGGGGTGTGGCCTCTCTACACGTCTCTGCAACGCAGCCCCTGGCGCATATTGGAGGTTCCTGGTGGGCTAGTTGGCCCCCAGGGACCCCCAGTATTCAAGGGGAATTCGTTCCTCTCTGCAAACGCGCCAGGGGGCGCGTTTGCAGAGTGGTGAAGGAAGGGGCGGGGCCTGCGGGCCCGATCGTTTTTTAAAAAAAAATTTTTTGGGCCTCTGAAGGGGGCTGTGTGGCCCCCCTTCCTTTTTCCTGTTTTTGGGCCCTGGGGACCCCATCCCCCAGGGCCTTACCCCTTTTTAAATTTAATTTAAAAAAAAAACGGGAAGGGGCCGCGTGGCCCCCTTCCCTGGGCTTGTATTGGCCCCGGGGACCCCATCCCCCGGGGCATGGCCTTTTTTTTATTTTCTTGGGAGGGGGCTGCGTGGCCCCCTCCTCAGGCCATTTAAGGCCCCGGGGACCCCATCCCCGGGGCCGGCCTTTCCATTTTTTTTTTTTTTGGGGAGGGGGCCGCGTGGCCCCCTCCTGGGCCGCTACTTGCCCCGGGGACCCCATCCCCCGGGGCTGGCCCTCTCCGTTGGGGACTGTGGGGGTCCCCACGTCCCTTGGGAGCCGGCATTGCTAGCTCCCACATGGGGAGCAGCTGACATGCTGCTCCCCATGTGGAAAGCATCGGCTTTGGATATTGGAAGAGAGAGCAGGTTTCCTGCTCTCTCTTCCAATATCCAAAGCAGTTTGCTATGGCAGGACGGGAGCCGCGAGGCTCCCGTCCTGCCATAGCAAACTACAGTGTCCCGGGGGTAGGCACCCCGGGACACTGCAGGAGCCGGCCCTGGGGGTGGCGGTCCCCAGGGCCATCAAGGGCTCCAGGAGGGGGCCGCGCGGCCCCCTCCCTACATCAGCACAGCCTCGGGCTTCGGGGGTCCAAAACGGACCCCCATTTTAATTTGTTAGTGCCCCGGGAGGTGGCGGTCCTCGGGCGTGTGGGGGCTGGAGCCCCCCACACAGGTTGTTTAATTTTTTTAAAAAGCCCCGGGGAGGTGGTGGTCCCGGGCTGCGGGAGGGCTCAGAGCCCTCCCGCACCATTTTTAAAAGAAAGCCCCGGGGGGTGGCGGTCCCCGGGCTTGGGGGCCCTTTGAGGCCCCCACACATAAAATTAAACCCCCACCATGCCCCCGGGACTTGGGCCACCCGGGGCACAATACAATCGGAGCGCGGAGACCGCGCCTCGATTTTTTTTTCGGCAGGATTCGCGCACCCTGAGCGCACCCTGCCGATTTTTAAAAAAATTATTTTTTTTTTGCCCAGGGGTCCTTGTGGGACCCCCTGAGCAAACCTAGGGGTCAGGGTGTTTCTACCCTGCTCCCTTTATGCGCTTTGCGCACTTGTTTCTGTCCCTCGGTTCTACCGAGGGATAAAATGGCTGCCAACATTTCCTGAATCGGAATGTTGACAGCCAGCTGACAGCCAATTAACATGCAGCTCGTGATCGGGACGGTGCGCGCAGGGTGCGCTCAGGGTGCGCGAATCCTCCGTGCCCATAGATATATATGTACTTTTACTTTTGATTTTCTCAGCAACTACTGAACGGATTTACACCATTTAACAAAAGGGTTCTTTCTGAACCAAGAACTACCTCTTTGCCAAATTTGGTGTAATTCCGTTCAGCAGTTCGGGCTGTAGCCGTGTCTAAAGTTTCCTATGGAAAATGCATGGGGAAAATGCCTTTGGGACCCCCTTTTTCTCGGCCCCCGCTTGACGTATCACCCCGAGACTTTCAGGGTAGGAGCGGACCGGAGCGCCCCACGAAGTTTGAAAATTTCGCGAAGATACGTCAACCGGCAAGAGAGTTATTTCAAATAGAATGTCGCGGATTTCCTATGGATAATAGGTTGTAACTATAACTATCTACTGGCGACCGCCAGTAGATAATATGTATATATATATATATATATATCTATATATATATATATATATATATACACACACACACACACACACCCCTATACTCAATTTTAATGTTATAAATTCCCTTTCCACCCAAAAGCCTATACCCACCCTAAACCCTAAAAATTCCCGTGCAATCCCAAAAACCCATACATACCCTAACCCTCAAATTTCACTTGCCACCCAAAAACTCACACCCACCCTAAAATTTCCCTTGTCACCCAAAAACCCATACCCACCCTTAACCCTAAAAATACACTTGCCACCCAAAAACCCATTCCCACCCTAAAATTACCCTTGCCACCCAAAAACACCCACCCTAAACCCTAAAAATTCCCTTTCCACCCAAAAACCCATACCCACAGGTCGTTGTTGTTTAGACAGGTCGTTGTTTAGACAGGCCGTTGTTTAGAATAGATAGTTGTAATGCATTAGTGGTTTAGACCGGAACGTTGTTGAGGGATCGTGGTTCAAGCCCTCGTTGTTAAGGTAATTTCCCATTGTTGATATGTTATCAAAAATGGCATATTTGATCCCCTTCAAAAAGATACCCACCGCCCCAGAATTTAGTCAAATATTAATTGATAATATCATAAGACTGCATGGTCTACCGACTAAAATCAACCCAGATCGTGGCGTTCAGTTCACATCTAAATTTTGGAGAACACTCTGTGATAAGTTAGGAATAGAGGTAGCCTTGTCATCTGCCTTCCATCCACACATCGATGGGCAAACTAGAACCTACACTAAGATGCTTACTATCCACAAACACAGGACAATGGGATCAGGCCTTACCCTTAGCTGAATTCACTTATAATAACAGCACCCACTCAGCCACAAATTACACACCTTTCTTCATGTTAGGACCACATCCTCAAGCCCTTCCAATTGATATAGGCTCATTTCAGTTTCACTTTCTACGTGCTCAGGGGGCTATCTCAGCCCCCCGAGCACATAGAAAGTCAGGAGAGGTATCATTGGAAAGGGGAGAATCTCCCATTTCCAATGGTACCCCTTCCAAGTGCATCCCTGCTTGGGGATTGCCCCAGGAGGACGAACCCCAAGCAGGGATCCACCCACTAGACACCAGGGAGGGGGAGCGGCCCCTTGGGCAAGGGCCTTTGCTCCCCCAACTTTTTTTGGGAGCAATTCAGTCTTTCTGCCCCTAATTTGCCCCCCGGGAGCAGAAAGCCCACTAGAAGCCAGGATTTTTTTTTAATTTGATGTAGGGGTTGGGGGCTGCCCAAGATGGGCATGCCATAGCCCCCACACCCTCAAAAAATGCCACAGTCTTTCTGCCCCCCCAGGGGACAGGTGGGGGCAGTAGCCCCTGATTTGCCCCCCGAGGGGGCAGAAAGCCCACTAGGCACCAGGGATTATTACTTTGTTTTATACATAGGGGGGGGCTGCCCAGAATGGGCTTGCTAATGCCCCACCCCAAAACAAATTGCCCACTAGGCATCAGAGAATATTTGTTTTCAAAATTCAGGGGCTGGGGGACATTTCAGAAATGTGTGGGTTTTGTAGGTTTCCCAAGATGGCCGCCGAGCCCGGGGCCAAAATCCCAGGTGACCCCCCTTGCAAAACCAGGTCGTTTTGTGATAGGTAATTTTGATGTCTCCTCATTACGTTTTGGGCCCTTGCCTGTCGCAGGTACTTGGGCCACCCACGCAAGTGAGATACCATTTTTATTGGGAGACCTGGGGGAACAATGGGTGATAGGAAATTAGTGTCAGCCCGGTGATCCCACAACTTTGGGAAATGCGGAGTGGGTGGAATTTTGTGGATCCATGCAGATTCCAGAACTTTCCATCACAGAAATGTGAGGAAAATTTCTTTTTTTCTCAAAGTTTGAGGTTTGCAAGGGATTCTGGGTAACAGAACCTGGTGAGAGCCAGACAAGTCACCCTATCCTGTATTCCCCTGGGTGTCTAGTTTTCAAAAATGTATAGGTCTGCTAGGTTTCCCTAGGTGCCGGCAGAGCTAGGGTTCAAAAACTACAGCTAGGCACTTTGCAAAAAAAAGGGTCAGTTTTGACTGTAAAAATGTGGTGTGTTCACGTTGCGTTTTGGGCCGTGTACTGCCGCGGGCACTAGGCCTACCCACACAAGTGAGGTACCATTTTTATCGGGAGACTTAGGGCACCACAGAATTGTGGAACAACTGTTATTACCTATTGACTTTCAATGCATTTCTGCCTTCCAAATGTAAGACAATGGGTAAAAAAGAAGTCACTTTGAAAAATGTCCTATAATTCACATGCTAGTATGGGTACCCACAATTTTGGAGATGTGCAAATAGCTACTGATGCTAAACTCTATATTTCGTTCCCATTTCAGAAATACATAGGTGTCTTTCATACCGATTTTTCACTGTTTATATTTTCCCAAATGAATTGCTATATACCCGGTACACAAGAAAAACCATTGAAAGACGCTGCTCAGTTATTGGCTCTGGGTTCCTCGGGTTCTTGGTGAACCCACAAGTCCTATATATACCCACAACCAGAAGGGTCCAGCGGATGTAACGGTATATTGCTTTAAAAATTAGTCATACTCAGAAGAAGTTACAGGTGAAAACGTTGGCACAAATGGCTGTTTTTTCAACTCATTTTCAATTTTTCCTATTTTCAACTGTTAGTTTCTGTAAAAACCATTAAGGATCTACACAAATGACCCCTTGCTGAATTCAGAATTTTGTCTACTTTTCTGAAATGTATAGCTTTCCAGGATCCATTATTGCTTTCATACCCATTTCTACCACTAACTGGAAGGAGGTTGAAAGCACAAAAAATAGCAAAAACAGGCTATGTCCCAGTAAAATGCCAAAACTATGTAAAAAATGTTGGTTTTCTGACAAAAGCCTGTCAGTCCCTGAAAGCTGGGAAGATGGTGATTTCAGCACCAAAAACCCTTGTTGATACCATTTGCAGGGAAACAACCAGACGCTTTCATCTGCAGCACTTTCTCCCCATTTTTCCCCAAAAAATCAAAAATTTAGCTGTATTTTGGCTAATTTCTGGGTCCCCTCCAGGGGAATCAACAAACCCTGGGTAATTTTAAAATCCCCATGATGTTGGAAGAAATGGACGCAAATTTGGCATGGATACCTTATGTGATCAAAAAGTTACAGGGGCCTAAGCTTGAAGAACCCCAAATAGACAACAAATGGCTGAGCAGTGAAAGGGTTAATTATCTGCACCTGGTCCTTGTTACAAACAATTAGAAAGTGACCATTATGAACGTTCTAAAGCAGTCTTATTTCTAGACCGTCCACACTCCTCCCCTTCCCTTAGCCTCTTCTCCTGCCACTTACCTGTTTCCAGCTTCCAGGACTCTGTCTTGCCATCTCACTTGATCCTCCCATTTCGACCTCACCACAAAGGATGTCTCGCACTATTCTCACACCTGGATGGAAAAAAGAACAAGAAGAAACAAAGAGATGTATTACCACAGAATTCATTTTACTACGCGCTGAGCTCAGTCACAACATCGTGCTGAAAAGAAAGGTAACCAGTGTTTTTTGTTCAACTTGTGCGTACTGTTGGCAGGGCTCTGCCAGAGAGAACTTAGGTGAAGCTAACCCCGTCCAAATTTGCTTGTGGGTTTGATGCTGAAATCATACTCACTACACTTTCGAGATTTTTGATGACGAGGCTTCTATGGACAATCTAAATGAAAACAAAACAATAACAAAACTAAAGGTTGGTTGAGATTTAAAAAGCTTTCGAGAGTTGATATCTTAAGAGATACAGTTAATGGTAGACTAAAGGCTTATTATGTGTTTGTTTATAGGTACCATATCTGCTGGTACCATTCATCAGACTTGTGTGAATGCCTGCTGTAGTGTTGCTGTTGAGTAGAGCCACAGCATCTTTGACTCTGCACGCTCTCTCCATCCCAACCTCCTTCCCCTAGGATTTGCCACCGTAGCAGTGTCTCCTCCTGTAAACCAAGGGCAAGTCTCGGGAGGATTCAGGAACTAGCGCTGCCGCCCTATTGGAATCATCTAGGATCCAGTTAGGTGGCTTATGACAAACACCTTCTTCCTGTACATCACCTTCCTGCTCTGGTCCTAGAGAAGCAGCTGAGCATTGGCTTCTACCATCATCTTTTTTCTTCAGCTAAAAGGTTTGCAACTTTGTGCAACAAGAGACAGTCTAAAAGTGTCTGTGTTGGGTGTGGTCTTTAAAAAAAATTGGGTGTGCTTGAACATTAACCAATAGGAATGGAGCTTTTCTTTTTCACAATGCATGGATCACGCTGCTTATTAAAACAGCTCATTTGTGCAGGAAAAAATAAACACTCATTTATAATGCTTGAAATATGTTCACCCTTATGGTATATTTTAATTTAAAGGCACCTATATTCCTAAAATGATTTTTTAAGAAATCAGTGAATCTGTAGATCGAAACCCGCGGACTCATTTACAACATGTGATCGGAACAAAAACCATAGAGTGCGACCTAAGGGCAATCTGCGCTTCTGTGAGAAAAGCCGCTGATCCGTAAAAGTTTTAGAACTAAGAAATAATACAGTAATAATAGCTATGTGTAAATTAACAATACTGTATTATTTTGCACTGACCTTTTAGTGGACTGTGCCCTTCCCTGCGCAGCTCCACCTGGTAACTGCTGGCCTCATCACTGCCACTGACCCTCTGGTCAGGAGTTTGACTCCCTGGTGGTTAGTGGTAGAGCGTCACTGCTCTGCTGCTGGGCTGCCCTTCTGTCTCTGTTCTTTCTGCTCTTCTGCTTTGTTTTGTCTTTTTCTGCTTTTGCCTTTTTTCTGTCCCTTTCTGCAATTTCTCTTTTTTCCTCACTCTTTTGCTCACCGCCCTTACCGCTGCAATCCCCCGCGGCCCTGCCCCTCTCCAGTGACCCTTCCCGCTCCCCGCGTTTCCCAACTCCCAGCTGTCCAGCCCCTGCGCACACTACTTAATGGCAGCCGCTGCGCAGTGAAGCTGCAGTCCAGTGACCTTTTAGTGGACTGATCCCTTCCCTGCGCAGCTCCACTGGTAGTTGTTGCCCCTGTCACTGACACTCTGGTCAGCAGTTCGAGTCCCTGGTGGTCTAGTGGTAGAGCGTCACTGCTCAGCTGCACAGCTGCTGGGCTACCCTTCTGTCTCTTTTTTCTGCTTTTCTGCTCTTCTGCTTCGTTTTTTCTTTTTCTGCTTTTGCCTTTCTTTTCTGCTTTTGCCTTTTTTCTATATTTTTCTGCACTTTCTCTTTTTCCCCTCACTTTTTTGCTCGCCGCCCTTGCCACTGCGATCTCCTCCGGCCCCTCAACCTTCCAGTGACCCTTACCGCTCCTCGCATTTCCAGCCTACCAGTTGTCCAGGCCCCACGCACACTACTTAATGGCGGCCGCTGCATGGTGAAGCTGCAGTCCACTGACCTTTTAGTAGACTGCTTCCTTCCCTGCGCAGCTCCACCTGGAAGCTGGCGCCCCTTCTCTGCCGCTAACCCTCTGGTCAGGAGTGCAACTCCCTGGTGGTTTAGTGGTAGAGCATCACTGCTCTGCTGCTTGGCTGCCCTTGTGTCTCTCTTTTTCTGCTCTTCTGCTTAATTTTGTCTTTTTCTGCGATTGCCTTTCTTTTCTCCTTTTGCGTTTCTTTCCTGCTTTTGCCTTTTTTCTGTCCCTTTCAGCACTTTCTCTTTTTCCCCTCACTCTTTTGCTCGCCACCCTTGCCACGGCGATCTCCCACGGCCCCTCCCCTCTCCAGTTACCCTTCCCGCTCCCCGCATTTCCCACCTCCCAGCTGTCCAGCCCCCGCACACAACTTAATGGCAGCTGCTGCGCAGTGAAGCTGCAGACCACTGACCTTTTAGTGGACTGCTCCCTTCCCTGTACAGCTCCACCTGGTAGCTGCTGTCCCCATCACTGCTGCTGACCCTCTGGCCAGGAGTTCGAGACCCTGGTGGTCTAGTGGTAGAGTATCACTGCTCTGCTGCTGGGCTGCCTTTCTGTCTCTCTTTTTTCTGCTCTTCTGCTTCATTTTGTCTTTTTCTGCTTTTACCTTTCTTTTCTGCTTTTGCCTTTTTTCTGTCCCTTTCTGCACTTTCTCTTTTTCCCTCGCTCTTTTGCTCACCTCCTTGTACAGCCCCCGCACACTACTTAATGGCGGCCGCTGCATGGCCATGCCACTGGCGCACCAATGGTAAGCCCATCTTTGCCCTTCCGTGGCTGGACCGTGCCCAATGCCATGGACCCTGGTTCTCAGACCCTCCACCGATACGAAGCTAGCACCCTCTCGCACTCAACTCAGGACGCCATGCCGCCTGCCACCTCACATCACCGAAGGACACCCAAGGACCCTTCTCCTGCCGAAACTGCAGCTACACCCTCGCCCAATCCATCACACCAGCTCCTATTGCCACGTGGCCAACCAACAGCGCACCCGACCATCTCAGCTGCATCCTTCTCAACAAGCGCTCCCTCCAAAACACACCACAAAAATCTGGGATCTCCTCAACGCCAACTCTCCTGACATCGCCTTCCTCCATGAACCTGGACCAACCCTAGTTGTGGTCCGGACATCGCCACTGCCATCCCCGATGGCTACAAAATCACCCGCAAGGACTGTACCAACTGACCAGGAGGAGGCATTGCCATCACCTACAGAACACCGTCCGCCTGACCACTCACTCGATTGGCTCAATGACAACCATGGAACACCTCCATTCCCAGATCCAGACCAACCCCAACACCACCCTCCGCAGCACCCTTGCCTACAGGTCTCTCGGCCTTCACCGGCGCCATCATAGACCTCATCACAACCCAGGAACTCGCATCCACTGATTACATACTACTCTGCGACCTTAACTTCCACCTGTACAACCCCAGTGAACAGAACACCGCATCCCTTCTGGAGAACCTCGTCAACATTGGGCTCAGCAACTACTCAAGCTAGTCACTACTCTGACCCACATAGCTGGACGCACGCTCGACCCCGTCTCCTCTGCCAGTGGAAACATCCCCTACAGCCATACCATTGAACTCCCCTGGACCGACCACCACTGTGTGCACTTCGCCTTCACCACTGCCACTGCACACCACCGCCCTCACTGGCCCCTGTTGTAGCTGGAACAAGGTCACCAAAGAACATCTCACCACCTTCCTCAGCACCACCACAGCGCCGACATCAATAGATGCCAACACCTCAGCACGCAACCTCCACTGATGTATCTCTGACTGTGCTGACACTGGCACCCCTCAAGAAGGCTCCTGACAAGCAACACTCCAAGAAAGCCAAATGCTTCACTCCCACCCTCCATGAGTCCCGAAGCAACTGGACATGACTCGAGAAGAGATAGACGAACAACAAAACCCCAGAAACCCACGCAACCTTCAAAACCGCCATCAATGCACACCACTTCCTCTTCAAAACCACAAAGAAAATGGCCCTCCAAGACAGAATCAATGCCAATGGACACAACAGCAAAGAACTCTTTGTAATCATCAAGGAGTTCACCAGGCCCAACAGTGAGACCACATATGCCCCACCCTTCCAAGACCTATACAACAAACTCAACACCTTCTTCCACCACAAGAACCGGCAGATCTACGACAGCTTTGACACCCAAGACCCTGCCACAATGCCAGTCACCACCATACGCAACCACGCTGTACCTCAACAGATCCTGCGCAACTGGATTCCGCTCACCCCAGATGGCGCACTCAAGACCATGAAGCGCATCCACTCCAGAGCCCTATTGGACCCTTGCCCATATCACAACTTCAGAGAGCAGCTACCTGCATCGCCCCTGAGCTTCGCCACACCATCAAATGCTCCATTGAGACCGCCACCTTCCCCGATGACCGGAAACACATCAAGATCAACTCCCGGCTTAAGAAGCCATCCGCCGACCCAACAGGCCTCAAGAACTTCAGACCCATCTCAGCACCGAGACCGCATACCTCACCGTCCCGACAACATCCGCTCCCTCCTCGACCATGGCAAAACTGCCGCCCTCATCCTACTGGACCTCTTGGCTGCATTCGACAACGTTTACCACCACACCCTAATCATGAGACTACAAAACCCCGGCATCTACAACAAGACCCATGACTGGATCCACTCCTTCCTTACGGGCTGAACACAGTGAGTCAGACTACCTCCATTCCTCTCAAAACATACAGAGATCATCTGCAGAGTGCCCCAGAGCTCCTCTATGAGCCCCACCCTCTTCAGCATCTACATTTCCCCCCCACAGTCATTGTCAGAAACCATGGACTCAACATCGTCTTCTACAGAGACGCCACCCAGCTGATCCTCTCCCTCACCAACAAACCCACTGCCGCCAAAATCAACTTTCACAGCGGGATGAAGGCAGTTGCCACATGGATAAAAGATAGCTGCCTCAAGCTCAATTCAGACAAGATCGAAGTTCTCATCCTAGGACCCGCTTCTCAGCCTGGGATGACTACTGGTGGCCTGCTGCACTGGGTACCCCTTCTACCCCCACGGACCATTCGCGCAACCTCAGCATCATGGTGGACTCCTTGCTCACAATGAACCACCAGATCAACGCAATATCCTCATCCTGCTTCCCCACGCTCTACCTGCTTCGAACGGCATTCAGATGGTTCCAGAAAGACGGTCACCCACGCACTCATCACCAGCAAACTCAACTACAGCAACAAACTCTACACGGGGTCACCCAGAAACAGCTCAGAAAACTGCAGAATGCTCAAAACGCCACAGCCCGACTGGTCCTCAACACCTCCCACCACAGCCACATCACCGAACACCTCCGACAACTACACTGGCCTTCAGTCAATAAGAGAATCACCTTCAGTGTCTTCACACTTTCCTACAAAGCTCTCCACAACGTAGGACCAGCATATCTGAAGCCTGCCTCTCATTCCACGTACCCGCCAGACTACTTCGCTCCACCCAACTTGCTCTGGTCACCATCCCATGGATCCGCAAGACAAGAACCAGAGGAAGATCCTTCACCTACCTCTCCGCCAAGACCTGGAACAGCCTGCCCCTCCACCTCAGGCAATCCCCTTCGCTGAGCCAATTCTGGAAGGATCTCAAGAGCTGGCTCTTTGTCTGAATTTCCAAGCCCAGACGGATCAGCAGCGCCCCCCTCCATGCCTTGAGACCCTCACTGGTTTTATCCAAATGAATTTCTTTTCCTTCTTCATATTTCGCCCTGATTGTCACTGCTTTGCCTTTGGTTTTTGTACTCTATTTAGTGTATTGCTTCCTTCCTTTTGACTCATTGTCACTGCTTTCTCCTTGCTGTTTCTGTATTATTTTGAGTACGTTCTCATTGCTTTTCTCAACTTTTTACTCCTTTCTCCTTTGTTTTTGCCACATTTTTAAACTACCTATTAATTCTTTTTCACTTGTATTATGAACTAAGAACAGTGCAGGAAGCTGGCCACCAAGCCTGGCCATAGAGGAGGCACTGTGAACAACCTACCACAGCATTTAAAAACCATAAACATTCACAAAAAAACAAGGTGACAGGGATGTTATAGTTAGGAAATAGAATTGTAAAGAAACGTAGAAATTCACTGACAAAAACAGGAAGTTTTAGGGACTTAACAGTTAGGTACTGAATTTACTCGCACAAAACCATAGAAATTCAGCAGTTATAGTTACCAGCCCTAATTATAACTTACGCCCCCACAATGCACTGTTTATGACCTCACATATTACATCACTCATGACATGGTCAGTGACATCACTGATGACATCTCAAATGACATCACTGATGACATCATCCACCTAAAGACTCTCACACCCCACTCACAGGCCCAAACAAACCTCTCATATGCACAGTCACACCCTCACACAGCTCCTCACATAACTGCTCACACACCCATACAACTACTCACAGAAACACTCACTCAATATAAAATTGACTCACACGCCTGTTCTCTTACTCATATAGCCAGTCAGAAGAACACTCATTTTGCCATGCAGCTACTCATATCCGACTTATACACCCATAAAACAATTCAGACAGCTACACAGCCAACTATACAGCTAATATAATCTTCAGTTTTTCTCGTACTGACTAATCCACACACACACCCATACACCCACTCATACACCCACTTCCTAAGTAATACAACTGCACAGGCACCCAGTCATGTAGACAGACAACCACCAAGACAGTGAGTTATTCAACCAAAAAAGTACTTGGACATCCACTCACTCACCTTTACAAGAAATAACACAAGTCACTCACCCACACAGTTACTCACACACCCACTCACTTATCATATAGATATTAACATATAAACTTATTCTATACAATCACTCATACAAGTATACACTCACCCATACATTCACTGACACCTTCATTCATGCATAGAGTCACTTACACACACACACTAACTCACCCATACAGCTACTGACACATCCTCTAACTCACTCAAAGAGCCACTCACACAGCCACTCACTCAGCCATAGAAGCACTCAGTCACTCACTTACCACTACAACTACTGAGGAAAGCACTCCCTCACACATAGAACTACTCACACATTGACTTGTTTAACCAGACAGCAACACAAAAACCCACTCACTATGTAAACGAGCTACTGACACAGCCAGTCACCCCACTGTACCAGCACTCATACAACCACTCACATAGAAATGCAGACATATAAATATCACTTCAGATGACATACATTACGAAGACTATCACTGATCAGTTGCTCTGAAACAGTACTAATCTAACTCATACAATACTTTAGTATGGGTTTACACACTTACGCACATTGAATGATGTCATCAGTGATGTCACTGACCATGTCATGAGTGATGTAATATGTAAGATCATAAGCAGTGCATTTTGGGGGCCTACATTATAGCTAGGGCTGGTAATTATACCTGCTGAATTTCTATAGTTTTGTGCAAGTAAATTCAGTACCTAATTATAACGTCCCTGTAACCTCTGCTTTTTCCAGTGAATTCCTAAATTTTTTAAAATTCTATTTCCTAACTATAATTTCCCTGTAACCTTTGTCTTTTTCAGTGAATATATATGCTACTGTGCTTTGAGCAGAAATGTTTAGGTTCACATTGGTGCTGAATTTTAGGCAGACATCTGCTCTGGTTATAGTCTGTCGTGTAGTTCCCATATTACCCATACAGGACCTGCACGTTCGGATAACATAAACTGTGGGCTTGGTGGCAGACTGATTCTGAGCACCCCCACCGAGAATGTTAGCCTGTTTGCATAAGCTAGCTCACAGTGCCACTAGTGTCTCCTCTTATCGGGGAGAGAATAGTTTCTGGCAACCTCAGAACATGACAACCCTGATCCCTCAGAATCGTGGAAACAATATACTACTTTTCGCTCAGTCACTCGTGCTTACTTATCTTGTCTCAGAGATACACAGAATAAACAGCCTGGGCGTTTCAATAAGGGTTTATTGAACAGTCGTTATTCTGGTGTAGACTATATGAGCTGCAACAACCATTAGACAGTATCAGAGATATATGATTAGCAGTACAGTGAATATAAATGGATAGTACAGTTCTACCATCTTGCACTACGCATGAATAAATACATGAATATAAAATGCATTGATAAAAGAAAAGCGCGTACTCCTACGATGCCTATCTAGATGTACCTAAGTGTACCTAGCATGTGAGTAGGTGTGAAGCCAAGAATCCCTCTAGGATTTAGTCGAACCCCATTACCTGAAGTGTGAGAATGTAGGAGCCCTTCTTGGTCCGAGCTGGACACCCCGCGAGGGATGTTCAGACAACTGTCAGCGGGAACGTCTGCATGCAGGAGTCTCAGCGTCTCTGGTCAGTGTGTCGGCCTGGAAGTCTCAGTTCCCTCTGACTAACACTAGCAAGATGTGCTGTATTTATACAGAAAGTATCTAGGGTTCCTTTGTCCCTTGTTGCTTGTATTAGCCATTGTTGGATGTGAGGATGACGTATGGGATGAACCGTGTACTTAGGTATGGGGAGGAAGGTGGTGTAGCCCCAGCCTGGTTTCTAAGAACCCTTATGAATATTCATTCATACTGTGTGAGTCTATTGATGGAGTTATAGGACTCTATTGTTAGGAGAAACCCTCCTTCTGCACCCAGGACTAGAACTAGGTAAAGGCTCAATCCTAAAAGGCCAGTTACAGTGTAATGTAGGGGAGGTAATGTAGGTGAAGGGGTATGATGTTACCTGGGCCTATATTAGGGTACCTATATGGAACATAACACCCACTCCTCTTCCGAACAGTCAATAATGATAAAAATGCTGGCAAACCATTTCCACTATTAGGTAGTAGAGCATTAAAACCATTAAAACCATCACAAAGTGTTGTAAAAACATTTGTCTTAAAATCAAACAGTTTTAAGAGGTGAAAAAATAAAGATAAAACATCTGTTTACTTCGAAAAGCAGTTTTTTTGCGATTAAATACTTGAGCCGAAGTCCTAATTGAGTTTGTTTATATAAGTCGAAGCACTACAAGCGTTCGAAGGCCATGCTTTTTCAGCGAAAGTGTCAATTTAAAGGAAATGTTCCAAATTTAGCCGAGTTTTAGAAAAAGGAAAAACTGAATTCTTTCCCAGCACACGATGAGCCAATTATAGATTAGGGGGCCGATTCCGATCTCGGTCGGAGGCGCACCCAATACCATTCGGTCGGGAAAAGCCATGCGAAAGCCTGTTTCCCGACCGATCCGTACAGCACACCCAACGAGTAAGTACGATGCGCACAACAGCACAGAATCCGGCCGAGCCGTACTCACCCAAACCAGGTCCTGTTCCCCGACCGAGGCGAATCCGGAAACGCTGAATCGAGTCGCACGGAAGGAAAAATGCAGCTCTGTCCGGCCGAACAAGTACGATGCGCTTTCCGTACGCGCCGAACCCGTCGCTACGCACGGCACGTCAAAGCATCCGGGAGAGGCGCACATAAGCTCCGATTCGCGCCACAACACGATCCACGGCTACAAGACGAACACGCCAGCGACGAGGACGACGCGAAGCGACGAGGACGACGCGAAGCAACGAGGAGGACGAACGACACAAACCAACCATGAATCCCTTCGTCCCGATCATACCAATATTCTACATTTACTACCGGAACAGGCACGGACGCGTACGGCGCAGAAGGTAAGTCAGACACCAACCACAAAACACATACAACACGTACACGACACATCACACACACACAGAGGGATGCAGAATATACTTACACCAGCAACAGCAGCACCATAGGGGCGGGATGCCCATCACCAATGCCACATATGCACACAGGGGCCTGAATGCGCACCACCACCCTCACCCAGGGGGGCTGGATGCCTACCACCACCCTTAGCCAGGGGGCTGGATGCCTACCACTACTACCACCCTCACCCAGGGGGCTGGATGCCTACCACTACTACCACCCTCACCCGGGGGCAGGATGCCTACCACTACTACCACCCTCACCCAGGGGGGCTGGATGCCTACCACCACCCTTAGCCAGGGGGCTGGATGCCTACCACTACTACCACCCTCACCCAGGGGGGCTGGATGCCTACCACTACTACCACCCTCACCCAGGGGGCTGGATGCCAACCACTACTACCACCCCCACTCACAGGATGGACAATGCATGACACAACCAGCACACCACAACCTAGGGAATGCAAGAAGAAGACATCCCCCAACACCATGACAAGCGTGTGTAGACTGTGTCAAATGCCTACAACACCGAACATGACTTTGAACATACAATGTGACCCCTAGCACATGTGCCACACATATATGTGTGTGGCACCCACAATGCAAGCAGGCCATGACCATTGTGGCAATGGGGTCCAAACCCCCATCATCACAGTGACCAAAATGTAAGTGTGTGGTCCATAGCTGAAGCACATTTTGAACATTGTGGCAATGGGGTCTAAACCCCCATCACCACAGTGACCAAAAGGTAAGTGTGGGGTCCATAGCTGAAGCACATTTTGAACATTGTGGCAATGGGGTCCAAACCCCCATCACCACAGTGACCAAAAGGTAAGTGTGGGGTCAATAGCTGAAGCACATTTTGAACATTGTGGCAATGGGGTCCAAACCCCCATCATCACAGTGACCAAAAGGTAAGTGTTGACAAAGAAAGAGGTGCAACTGCCAAACTGCATGGAGGATTCCTGGTCACAGAACAAAAAACACATCAGTGGCAAAGTAGTGTATGTGTCCCATTGCAACATAAATTGGGTGAGCCAAATACTGCAGTGCAAATAAGACATACCTTTGGCCATGTGCAGACAAACAACACCCATGGGGGCTGACACCGTCAACATTCATCAATGACACAATGACAGAAGTGACCATCAGAATGCAGACCCACATATTTGCACCAATGGGCACACAAATGCAGATACCCTGTGGAGACTGCAGATGTGAGGTGAACAGATACCATACCATGGCAGCAATGGGACACACAAACCATGATCATTGTGCTGACCGATGACCTAGGAGTACCAGGGACAGCAGGGGAAACCCACAAAACTACATACAGCCAATGGCACACCCAAGATATGCCAATGCAGTGGTGCAGATGCACAAACACAAACAGGCAGACCCACACTGCACATCATACACAACAGGTGAGGGGGTGCCAGTGTCCCCAGGCAACCACACAACACATGAGGAGACCTGAATACCAATCATACAGATGTGCATACAGTGCCACACAAAGGTAACTCATGGATCCAAATCCCCTATGTGGGCAAGCAGGCATTGTCAGATGAGAGGGAGCACAAATCACACATGTCACACAGGCACGTAGAGACAGCAACTGACACAGCAAGACACAGACACACCACAGCACCACCCCCCAGGGCCCCCACAATGTGGTGACCCTGGGCTGCATTACAATCCCACTGTGATGACAAAGCTAAATGACTGTGAACCACAGTCATGTGTCCTGAGCAACAAACTACCATCACACCTACACAAGCACAAATCAATCAGCATGGCCAGTAAGCCAAGGCCAACATGGAGGCAGGGGCCTAGCCGGGCAACAACTCTCATCTGCACACACTCAACACCACACACCTCGACCTCCAACAATGTGCAGCAGTGAAGTACACATGCACTGGTGACATTGCACATGCACACATGACTATTCCATGGTGGTGGGTGGGAACCAAGGTGCAGAAACACATCACACATGGCCACCCAACAAGACTCCTGAATGTCTGACACACTGCACACTACGCTGTACATGGACATGACGGCAATACCACACCAACCAATGGGATCCCATCCACAGTCACACACCAATG
This sequence comes from Calotriton arnoldi, assembly GCA_963921515.1. Classification (NCBI taxonomy): domain Eukaryota; kingdom Metazoa; phylum Chordata; class Amphibia; order Caudata; family Salamandridae; genus Calotriton; species Calotriton arnoldi. The sequence goes on along the minus strand of CAWUFW010014245.1, from coordinate 127,132 downwards.
AAGAAGCCAAGGTCACCCACAAAGAACACACATAGACAACAACCAACATTGCAGCCCGGACCCTGAGGAGTGCCAGCAGTCACACACACAACGTGTCACAATCACTGAAAGATAACACAAACTGGAAATCACATGACAGGGGCAAACAACAAGTGCCAAGGGGAAACCTGACTGTGACCCATCTGCGTCTGCACACAAACTCAGCCCTGACAGCAAACACACCTATGGGTGACACCCTGATGACCAGTAATGTGCCATGCACCCACATCACAGAGAACCCAGGGAGAAGACTTGGGGGAACATAGGTCAACTCAGCTAGCATCACAAACAGGTACAACACTAGGGATCACAGCATGCACAGCTAAACGGAAGTGAACACACAGACATGCACATACAACACACACCTTGGGCGCAGGCAATGTCACAGCAGTACACACTGCCATGAGGGGACTCCACTCCTGTGTGAGGAAAGCTGTGCCATATGTTGCCTCAGTAGGGCCCCATCATGTCAGCTGAGCACTTGGTCACACAATCAACAATTAGCACCAAATGAGGGCTCCCGTAACATCAGCCTGGTCATGGAAGTGCCAAAGGAATCATCAGCACAGATCCAACACACTTGTATAGCAATGTTGCACTGACAACACAGATGAGTCCTTCCCCATTGATGCCCAAACCTGCATGTCCAGTGGAGATGGCCACACGGTCAGGGAAGTAGACGAATTGAACAATGGCAGGCACAACAGATGTGCAGGGGTGGAAGCCACAGATGTGAAATAGCTAATCTAAGTAGGAAATTCCATTGCCAAATACTGAACACATGACACCCTCAGATGCTGCTATGGATGACATGGATACACCACAGGATAGGACACATTCCCCTGGACCACATGGGTTCCTGCACAGTAACACTTCATTATCATGAGACCAAATATCACCATCACTGCAGCAAGGGCATGGTTAGCATCATCAACAACATGTACATCAGAAGCATAAGCACTAGAGAACAGAAAGTTGCTTTATTCAGCATATGTGTGGAATGAAAACAAAGTCCAGAAAAAACACAAAGGCCAATGGCCAGTCCATTGTAAAAGTCCAAACAGGGTGACAGTGGCAGATGTCACCCTACGCATGCCTGCACAAAACCAGGGACAATCCACTAGGAGGGGCAACCGGGGGTAGGCCAGGCACCGCAGGTACAGGATCAGGGCTCACCAGGAGGAAGCAGGGAAGGGGTGGTGGGTGCTGGAGAGCCACTGACAACTGCAGTGGAGGTGTCTGACATGGTGTGTGCCGGCACAACTGGGGGCATGACTCAGATGTTGTGGGTGCCGGCACGACTGCAGTGGACCCTGCAGATGGAGTGGACAGGTCTGCCACTGCAGTGCCCAAGTCAGACAGGGTGGTAGTGGACTCCACTGCAGTGCCTACCACCAGGGGAGGAGAATGGGGAACAGGCAAGGTGGGCTGGACAGAGGGGGAGGACACCCTCACCACATCAGTGGCACAGACAAGTGCAGCGGGGGTGTGGTGCCGGGAGAGCAAGTGCCAGGGGGAGAAGGCCGGATCCTCTTGGGGATGGTATATCTGTGGGTGGGGGAACCTGGGGCAGGGTGTGGTGGGGGCACCTGTGGAGTGGGGGCCTGAGGGATGGAGGAAGGAGACCTGGTGCTTGAGCTGCAGGGCGGCGGCGGGGTCTTGCTCTTACCACTCCGGGGGACTTGCGGGTGGGGGCCTCAGTCTGTCTGCGCCTGGGGGAGGGTGTCCGGGGGCGAGGGGCACTCTGCTCCGTGTGGGGGCTTCCTCTTCCCCTGGATGCTGGAGCAGCTGGATCGGAGGGGAAGAGGCCGAGGTCACTGAGGAAGAGGCGCTGGGTCTTTGGGGTTGCAGGTGAGGCAAGGGAGGGTGTTTTGGAGGGAGAGGCAACTGAGGACTGCGCAGTGCCCGTGGATGCGTGTGTGTGTACCAGGGCCCCATCCCCTGTGAATCTGGTTTCAGTCCCCTGACTGTGCGTGCGTGTGCGTTTTGTTTGTGGCGTGTGTGTCTGTGTGCTGGACGTGTGTGTGCTGGTGTGTGCCTGTGCCGGTGTGTGTTTGCTTGGGACGGGTAAGGTGCTGGGGAGTGTGGATGGAGCAGAGGCAGGAGGGGTGAGGGACTGTCTGAGGAGGGAGACTGCTGCCGTCAGGGAGGAGTCCATGGACCTGTTGCCCCTCTGTAGGTCAGACATGCCCGATGAGATGCCCTCCATGAACGACACCAGCTGAGTCAACAGAGCGGTGAGCGCATGGAGGACACTCAGCATGGCTGTCTGCCCTACATGGAGCTGGCGAAGGAGGTACACAGACTCCTCACTCAGGGCAGCAGGGGACACAGGGGCAGGGGTGCGGTGCCTGGGCCAAAGGAGACACGCTCCCGAACATGGGAGCCTCCACGGACCTGGGGAATGGGAGCCGATGGGAGGGCGGTGGTGGTGCTGGTGGTGGCGGGGACAGCAACACTAGCTGGGGAGTGGTGGCTGCTGACACCCGCCTCCATAAGGGAGTCATCCTCCGAGTTGCTCTGGTCCTCAGCTGAGGTGGATGGTGCTGAGGACTCCTCGGTGTGGCTCCCTCGCCCTCTGTGCCACTGGGTCCCTCCGACCACTCCTCGGCTGCTGACCCAGTCTGGCTCTCTGGCTCCTCCTGGTCCGTGGAGCTGTCCCCTTCCGTGGCCGTGGATGTATCTGCAAACAATGGGGAAACAGACAGACATCAGTCACCTGCACCAAACGCACACACCACTGTGAGCACAGCACATCACAGAGCAAGCCCTGGCATCATTAGTTGTACATTGCTAAAAGTGCCCTAACTGAACAGGAGAAGCCAATTGTCAGTCTGATGTCAAGCATGGCACTCACATCCCACATGGCCTTGCACCCATCTGTCTGGTGTCTGTTGGATTGCAACACCCCAGTGTGGACACATGCACCAAGTACACAGTAGTTGGACAGTGCAGAGGACACGGTGTGGCGTGTGGACATGCACACATCACAGCTCTTGCCACTGAGTCAGTACAGGTTTCCGGATGAAAGGGATGCCCAAAGTCAAATAGGAAATGCATGTGATGCATACCAGCGACAGACACCATGATGCACCCATGTCCTGATAGCCATCGCCACAATGGTGTGCATGTAGCACATGTCACTCCCCTGCAGGATCACCAATAAGTAGACACATGCCATGGCAGAGGCATGACTGCTAAGTCATACATCACTGTCTCAGTGATGTATGACTTGGCAGCCAGACAACAACACTATGCACTGTGTCACAATAGTAGGTCATGGGGAATGCAAGTCCTGGAGCTGCACAAGTGCACATGTACATCCCCCACACAACACATCATCTTAACCCTCATCTGTCCAGGTCATACCTATTGGACATATGGGAGACCTGTGACACTACCCCTGAACCTGAGCCCCTCACAATCTGCTGTGAATGGGGAACAGCTGCCTGAACTTCACATTCGCATACCCCAGTCTGCACGGGCAGCTGATCAAACACCTATGTGACACACAAGTATCGTCTCCTATGGTCACATCTCCAGGGGCATGCTGAGCCCCTACCAAGAAACACCCCAGCAGTCCTGGCAACTAATCCACAGCACACTGACACAGAGGCAGACACCTGAGGGGTCAAATCACTGCGCACAATGTGTCAGCTGATACACGGGAGTGGGAGTACAGAGTGCATTGCATGGCCTGGAGTAGGCATGACTGTCCTGCTCCACATGAATGAGGGATGAGCCCTGGACAGTGGATAGCTGGCTATGTATGTGTGACACACGTAATCTGCACACTCCTGGGGCCCAAACATTGTTCCCACCCGCTGCATGGGCGTGTGCCACATACCCCAGGCACATGTGGTGGCTCAGCTCAGCAAGTGGACCGCATATCAAAGCAACACGCAGATTACAAGTCCGAACACAGGCGTAGTGTGAACAATGGACCCACCCATGATGCCCACAACAGAGTTAGGGAAACAGATGCTGTCCCCCACCTTTAGTGAAGCAAACTGCAAGGACACAGTCCCAAGTGACACAATTCCCTGAATGTAAGGGCCACACCTGGGTATCAGATGAGCAGTGGGCAGTGCACAATAGAGGGACATGGCTCCTGGACAACATGACTGCTGCACTGTGGCAGTTGAACCAGGCCAGAGGAGGGCACACAGCATGTAATACAGAGTTCACAGTGCAGTCTTTGACTCACCCCCTCCTTGCTGCTGTCTGGCCTTCAGCTGCCCATCCAGGTCTGGAAACACCACCGCCACGATCTGGAGCATGTGGGGGTCAGGGTCCGTGTTCCGCCCCTCCTGCGAGGAGGCGACAGCTTCAGCTGGACCCGTGCAATCCTCCGGGTCCAGCCCCGAAGGTCCTGCCACCTCTTCTGGCAGTTGCGGATCCGGCGCTTGTAGACCCCCACGGACCGGACAGCCCGGACGATGTCCTTCCAGATCTCCTGCTTCCGATGGGCATTAACCTGTCAGGATGACAAAGTGAAAAGGCCATTACTACACATGCAACATATCCGTGCATGACACAGTTGTATATACATGTCTCAATCACAGGGGCACATGATGTACACAGGCAGTGCAAAGCTGCCCATGGACAGTTTGCCAGACGTCACTACATGGTATCATTGCATGGGAAGTAAAACCTTGTTCAAATGCACTGTCACTGCACCATACCTGTCCAGTGCATGTCACTACACACTATGGGGGGTGACAACTACTCAGTGAGCCTGCTAGCCAGTGGCGTGCAGACTTTCAGCCTTGCTAGTCAGACAATATGCACATTCAGAAAGGCAGTGCACAGAACACTCACCTGCTCCCCTGGTGTCCCATACAGCTTGCTGTACTGTGGAAGTAGGCTGGCCAGCAGGGCCTGGTTCTCCTCAAGGCTGAAGGCTGGGGCTCTCTCCACAGTATGTGCCATTGCAGGGTCCAGAGGGGCAGAGACAGCAGCAGTGCAGTGGCAGATGTCGTCCTGGAGCATGTAGTGCAGGCAAGTGAGCTCTCAGGGGAACAGCCAGCAATATATATGTGCTGGAGAGGCAGATACTGTCCCTTGTGTCCAAAGTGATAGGTCCAAGTCGTTTGCATCTTCTGAATCTGGCCAATCCATGGAATAGCAGCACCAAAACACGCCCACAGCATCCTTCAAATCTTCAACTTCATGACATACATGATTTTGCAACATTGTTGTGGGTGACCAACTGAATTTCCAGCAACCGACTCGTTCGAAATTCGAAAACGCGTCCGTTGCCAGGCAAGGCCATTGTCAATGGGTGCGCACCGATCGGTCCATTGCGGTACAACGCGTACAGGGGTACAACGCGTACCCGCACACATTGAATGCAATGGGCCGGCCGGGGGCACCGATCGGTCCATTGCAGTACAACGCGTACAGGGGTACAACGCGTACCCGCACACATTGAATGCAATGGGCCGGCCGGGGGCACCGATCGGTCCATTGCAGTACAACGCGTACAGGGTACAACGCTGTATCCGCACACATTGAATGCAATGGGCCGGCCGGGGGCACCGATCGGTCCCATGCAGTACAACGCGTACAGGGGTACAACGCTGCACTCGACACATTGAATGCAATGGGCCGGTCGGGGGCACCGATCGGTCCATTGCAGTACAACGCATACAGGGGTACAACGCGTACCCGCACACATTGAATGCAATGGTCCGGCCTGGGGCACCGATCGGTCCATTGCAGTACAACGCGTACAGGGGTACAACGCGTACAGGGGTACAACGCGTACCCGCACACATTGAATGCAATGGGCCGGCCGGGGGCACCGATCGGTCCATTGCAGTACAATGCGTACAGGGGTACAACGCGTACAGGGGTACAACGCGTACAGGGGTACAACGCGTACAGGGGTACAACGCGTACCCGCACACATTGAATGCAATGGGCCGGCCGGGGCACCGATCGGTCCATTGCAGTACAACGCGTACAGGGGTACAACGCGTACCACGACACATTGAATGCAATGGGCCGGCCGGGGCACCGATCGGTCCATTGCAGTACAACGCGTACAGGGGTACAACGCGTACAGGGGTACAACACGCACCGCACACATTGAATGCAATGGGCCGGCCGGGGCACCGATCGGTCCATTGCAGTACAACGCGTTCAGGGGTACAACGTGTACCCGACACATTGAATGCAATGGGCCGGCCGGGGGCACCGATCGGTCCATTGCAGTACAACGCGTACAGGGGTACAACGCGTGCACCGCACACATTGAATGCAATGGGCCGGCCGGGGGCACCGATCGGTCCATTGCAGTACAACGCGTACAGGGGTACAATGCGTACCCGCACACATTGAATGCAATGGGCCGGCCGGGGGCACCGATTGGTCCATTGCAGTACAACGCGTACAGGGGTACAACGCGTACAGGGGTACAACATGTACCCTCACACATTGAATGCAATGGGCCGGCCGGGGGCACCGATCGGTCCATTGCTGTTCAACGCATCACTGTACATGTGACTGGCATATGTCAGCATGCCTGTCTCAGATGGACATATGCCAGCCACAGATAGCTCCCAGGGAGTGAGGGGCACACCTACATCACGACAGCCTGTCCAAACTTTATCATAAGGCATGTAAGGCTGCATTTCCTATTGTGTGTATGTTGGTGTACATGTTGTTCTGTGGGTGTCACCTGTGGGCAGCCACCCCCAGGCTGTGCACGTGTTCATGGGGACAGGATCCTGGGTGTTACATGTACATGACCACTGTGATGTGCAACTGTTCATATCTGTGCATGTGCCATGGTCACATTTCACGGTGGTGTATGTGTATGTCATGTCACATACCCCGTGAGTCCCATGTGGGACGGTATGTTTGAGCCAGGGTGTCCCAGTGGCACAATAGTGATGGTCCTCCACAGTCTTTGTGCATGTAGTGTTTACAATGTCTCTGATTTCATGTGCACAATGGGAGACAGTCTCCACATCCACGTTGTGTGTGCATGGACTTTGATGTTGTGCGTGTGTGTGTCACAGACGTCCATGTCTGTCCTGCCGTGGCAAGTGGGACCACTACCTGTGGGGGTCATGGTTGTTTTGCTGTGGTGTATACATGATACTCCATGTAATGCCAGTGTCCATGTGGCAATACAGGGTCCCTGGGAATGTACCTGTCGTTGAGCTGTGGTGCCTGGGGCACATCTGTCCTCACATGTCACTGTGGGGGGTGATTGTGACATGGCAGCAGGAGATGGGAACTGTGACACGGCCTCATGATATCCAATGGGCCAACCTGGGACTAATTGATGCCACCTGTTGGACCGTGTTGACAGATGTTGGCCATGTATGTACCATACATGTCCTTCCGGAACTGCACACTTCATGTAGTTGTGCCTCATAATGATGTATGTTGGGATCTTGAGTGTGTTCAATGCCGCATATGTGGGTGACTGACAATCTTGCTTACTTCTCCTCTGCACTGCAGGGCTCCTGCTGTCCATCGACCATTCCCAGACCTGGCAACGATGGTGGAACGGGACAGCATCCGACGGTACCGCTTCACCAGGCAGCTGATTGAGGATTTGGCAGTGCAGTTGTCCCCACATTTGCAGCCTGGCCGGCCGTATCCTACAGCGCTGACCCCCAAGGTGAAGGTGATGGCAGCCCTACACTTCTTTGCCACCGGTACCTTCCAACATACTGTGGCGACTGCTGGTGGGATGTCACAGACCATGTTGAGCCGTGTGCTCCGCGATGTTTTGGCGGCAATGTTGCTATTCCTGAACCGGTACATCTATTTCCCTAGACTGCGACGACTCACTGACGTGAAGAGTGACTTTTATGCCCTGGGGAGGATGCCGCATGTCATTGGCTCCATTGATGGGACACATGTGGCTTTGGTACCACCACAGGCCCAGGAGCAGGCCTACAGGAACCACAAGCACTACCACTCGGTCAATGCACTGGTGGTGTGTCTTGCAGACATGACCATCACACACGTGTGTGCCCGTTTCCCTGGTTCAGCACACGATGCCTTTGTGATGAGGAGTAGTCGCATCCCCAGGATGATGGCACAGATGCAGAACCAGCGTGCCTGGCTTGTCGGTGTGTACTGACTTTGTGCAATTATGTGTGATCTGATCTGTAGTATTCCGCCCACTTTTCCAAGTCAGCTAATGTGCACTTGTCTGTCCGTAGGTGACTCGGGATACCCCAACATGCCGTGGTTGCTGACACCCCTCAGGAACCCTGTGACACCAGCCCAGATGCGCTACAATGAGGCACATGGTCGGACCAGGAGAGTGATTGAGCGGACATTTGGTCTCCTGAAGAGCCACTTCCGCTGCCTAGACAAGACCGGAGGGTCCCTCCCATATGCCCCTGCGAAAGTATGCAAGATTATCATCGTCTGCTGCATGCTCCACAACCTGGCAGTGTGGAAGGAGTTGCCTCTCATCCAGGATGACAATGACCAACATCCGCCACCTGTGGAGGATCCTGGCCTGGACCACGATGCCAGTGACGATGATGATGATGATGATGAGGGTGATGTCCGCACACAGCTCATCACCAACTTCTTTAGCTGAATGTGAGTATCCTGAGGTGTCATGTCAATGATGTGAGTTGGCATGATATGTGTAGGTGGTGCTCTGGTGCTGTTGGAGTGTGTCCATGGGCTACTTGACTGGATGTGTGTTGCGATGTGTGCTTACAGGTGGGCTGTACTCCCCAACAGTGTTGACATGCTAACTTGGTTCTGGGTGGGTATCTTGTAACATGTATTGTGCATGAGTTTTGCTGTTCTGTCCTGTACTCCATTGCTTTTGACTGTGTGTCATTTCTGTCCTTCACAGGGTACTTTCAGAATCGTTTGGTCAACTGTGTCCACCGACGACGTGATTGCACTTCCAGGCTGGTAGCTGTTGTGTCCCTACAGGTGATGTGCGCCACACCCATGGACTTCCTTCCGTCTACAGTTGTTGACTGTGTGCCCGCTGCCAGGTGGGATTACCTTGCATCTGTAGTGGTTACGACATGTTGCAACTGTGTAATAAACCTGTGCTTCACTTTGTGATGTGCGTTGTCTGTGGTCATACATTTGACTGCCATTTGCTTACTGCAACTGTGGGCAACTTGACTACAACTGGGAATGGGTGTGGTGTCTGTGCATTGCACCGTCTTCCCTGGCAACATCAGTGTAGGCAATGAGTCAGATGGCCTAGGTGTGTATGTGTTGTGTAGCCCTGGTGGTGTGTCTCCCTCATATGTGTCACGTTGCCTTTACTCACATGCCTGTGTTGTACTTGCTGTTGCAGTTCGCATACACAGTGTAATTTTGCAGTTCATCATCCCCATAACAGCACCCACGTTGGAATCACAACAGAGGCAAGTATGGTGTATTAGTGTGTTTATTGTGATACATTTGTGTGAATAGTGCATAGGATGGGTAGTGCTGTACATAAATCTTGCAATCAGAAGTTCCTAGGTGAATTGAAAGTCCTGGTAGACAGAATCCCCAGTATCGGGGCCACAGTTGTCTGACACATTGGTCCAACTTGTACTCCCCATGCAATGTGTGGGAGTAGTGTTGCCGTCAACAGGGTGAACAGTCTGTGCACAAAGGTGAACATCCAGAACAGGTTCAGGCTTCCTGGGAGTTGCGCTTGGCCATCGGCCTCTCACTTGCCCCTCTTCGGACGACCCCTCTTCTTGGGGGGGCCCTCAAGTACAGGCTGCTGCGGTGCAGGGGATTCTCCGCCAGAGTCATCCTCCCTCCCTGTGGCAGTTGCAGTTTGGGCAGCACCAGATGTTGTTGGCACACAGGGAGGTGTGGACTCGTTGCTGTTCATCTGGCAGAGGCATTGTAAAATGTCCCTGTGCACCGCCGTCATCTCATGCAGTGCATCCCACTTGGACTCCACGCGGGACATGTGTGAGTCCACGCGGGACATGTGTGACTCCACGTGGGACATGTGAGAGTCCAAGCGGGCATGATGGGCAGCCTGCTGCTGTTTCATGTCTCTGAGGAGCCCCACTACCTGGCTGAGGTCTCCGGTGCTGGACTGGTACGCATCAGCTATGCGTACCAGTTGTGGGTCATCATGCACACCAGCAACCTCTGCAAGCAGCGACCTCTGTCTCCCACCCCTCCCACCACCCCTGCTGACATGTGCAGTGCGTGCAGTGGCACGCACAGATGACCCTGGTCCACCTTGGGGGTTGGTGGTGGTGGTGGTGTCCATGGCCCCAGGTTGGTCCAGGGTCCCTGTGCTGGTGTTGCTCCTTGTTCTGTCCATGTCGGCAGGGATGGTATTTGTGGTGACAGTCGTTGGAGGGGTGGGTGCAGGGGGTGCAGCTGGTGGTCCTGCTGGTGCTGCAGCTGGTGGTCCTGCTGGTGCTGCATGTAGACTTGCACCGGATGTGCCAGGTTGGTCTTCTTCGTCCGAGGAGGGCAGAGGCTGTACGACGCCAGTGAGCTCCGCATCCTCTTGAGCCTGGGACTGGGACTCCTCAGCGTCTGCTGCTGTGTCCCCATCATCACCTGTTTTTGGGAGACACACACAATGTATGTTATGTTTCTGCAGGCATCAATGGTTGACACACATGACAGTTGTGACTGTGCCTCTGGGTGCGGTCCTGTACATTGCATTGTCCTAAGTCGTCACAGTCAAGGGTTGATATTGGTGTGGCACATTGTCCTGCATTATTTGGGCATTTATATGTGTTTATTGGGGTGTGAACATGGTCTGCATTGGTTGTGTTTGGTTGACAGCCGGCCCTCCTTCCCACCCACCCAGCCAGTCAGTTATCCCACCATGGACTGTGCTTGCATTGCAGGGAGTGGAAGTTGTCTCTCGGGATGTCAGTCAGTGGTGTCCTGCTGTTTGTTGGTGCACAGTTGCCAGCAGGGCCTTGTGCTCCCCACAGCAGTAGCCAGTGTCAGCCATCTTGTGAGTCCTTCTCCACTCCCTGTGATGTGAGCATGGTTCAGGGTGGTGTTGATGGGACAGTTGTGGGGGTGACCAATATCAGTGACTACGACTCCCATCATGCTATTGCCTCCACCCCCTTCCCAGCATGCCCATGCTTCCTTCCTTTGACTCTGCTTCCCTGTGGGGTGGGCTGGCTGTGCTGACAGGATGGCTGGGAGTGTTGTCCTGGCAGTTGTTCGGCTAAAAGTCCCAAGAGTGTCCCTGTGCTTCACACAACATAACCCAGGGTGGTGGTTCTTTGTGGGATCTTGTGTTAGGATGGGGGCATTGCATTCTACCAGGTGGGTTCTGTGGAGTTTGTGTTGGGGTGTGTGTGAGGGGAGGTGCTTGTGACTATGGTCAGTGCTGCAAGTCCTCCTTCCCACCCACCCAGCCAGCCAGTTATCCCACCATGGAACGTGCTTGCATTGCAGGGAGTGGAAGTTGTCTCTCAGGATGTCAGTCAGTGGTGTCCTGCTGTTTGTTGGTGCACAGTTGCCAGCAGGGCCTTGTGCTCCCCACAGCAGTAGCCAGTGTCAGCCATCTTGTGAGTCCTTCTCCACTCCCTGTGATGTGAGCATGGTTCAGGGTGGTGTTGATGGGACAGTTGTGGGGGTGACCAATATCAGTGACTACGACTCCCATCATGCTATTGCCTCCACCCCCTTCCCAGCATGCCCATGCTTCCTTCCTTTTGACTCTGCTTCCCTGTGGGGTGGGCTGGCTGTGCTGACAGGATGGCTGGGAGTGTTGTCCTGGCAGTTGTTTGGCTAAAAGTCCCAAGAGTGTCCCTGTGCTTCACACAACATAACCCAGGGTGGTGGTTCTTTGTGGGATCTTGTGTTAGGATGGGGGGCATTGCATTCTACCAGGTGGGTTCTGTGGAGTTTGTGTTGGGGTGTGTGTGAGGGGAGGTGCTTGTGACTATGGTCAGTGCTGCAAGTCCTCCTTCCCACCCACCCAGCCAGCCAGTTATCCCACCATGGAACGTGCTTGCATTGCAGGGAGTGGAAGTTGTCTCTCAGGATGTCAGTCAGTGGTGTCCTGCTGTTTGTTGGTGCACAGTTGCCAGCAGGGCCTTGTGCTCCCCACAGCAGTAGCCAGTGTCAGCCATCTTGTGAGTCCTTCTCCACTCCCTGTGATGTGAGCATGGTTCAGGGTGGTGTTGATGGGACAGTTGTGGGGGTGACCAATATCAGTGACTACGACTCCCATCATGCTATTGCCTCCACCCCTTCCCAGCATGCCCATGCTTCCTTCCTTTTGACTCTGCTTCCCTGTGGGGTGGGCTGGCTGTGCTGACAGGATGGCTGGGAGTGTTGTCCTGGCAGTTGTTTGGCTAAAAGTCCCAAGAGTGTCCCTGTGCTTCACACAACATAACCCAGGGTGGTGGTTCTTTGTGGGATCTTGTGTTAGGATGGGGGCATTGCATTCTACCAGGTGGGTTCTGTGGAGTTTGTGTTGGGGTGTGTGTGAGGGAGGTGCTTGTGACTATGGTTAGTGCTGCAAGTCCTCCTTCCCACCCAGCCAGCCAGATATCCCACCATGGAACGTGCTTGCATTGCAGGGAGTGGAAGTTGTCTCTCAGTATGTCAGTCAGTGGTGTCCTGCTGTTTGTTGGTGCACAGTTGCCAGCAGGGCCTTGTGCTCCCCACAGCAGTTGCCAGTGTCAGCCATCTTGTGAGTCCTTCTCCACTCCCTGTGATGTGCGCATGGTTCATGGTGGTGTTGATGGGACAGTTGTGGGGGGCAATATGTGTGACTGCGACTCCCATGATGCTATTGGCTACACTGACTTGGCCAGCATACACAGAATTCCTTCCTTTGAGTGGTCTTCACTGTGTGTTGGTGTTGTTGTGGTGGCTACATGTCTGGATGTGTTTGTTAGTTCTATTTGTGCCACTGCCTAGCTGTAGTTGTAGTTGTGTTTGTACATGTGATGGCACAGTTGGATGTGACTTTTTTGATGGCATGTGTTGTGTTTATCTGACTGACATACACATTTTGGGATGATTCTGTTCTGGTTGCTGTGTAATTGCTATGAGTGCATGGTTTGACTCTCCCTTGACAGTGATGTGTGTGTGTTTTGTGGCAGTATATTGTGTACATTTGTTGTGTACTCACCAGGCTCTGGGATGTTCTCTAGTCCATATACGCTCACTGGCGGAAGGATGGCCCACACCTTCTCCTCCCAGGACCTGAGCTATATTGGCTTGGCAGGAGGGCCACTGCCGGTGTATTGGCTGTTGATGTAGTCTTTCTTGAGCAGGTCCCGTACCCTCCTGCGCACGTCATACCACCTGTTCTGGATGTCGCTCTTTGTGCGCCGACATGGTGATAGTGCGTTCACCCTGTTGATGATCCTCTCCCACATCTTGGTTTTCTGGGAGATGGGGGTCTGTTGGACCAGTGTGCCAAACAGCTGTGGCTCTACCCTGAGGATCTCGTCTACCATGACTTACAATTCACAATCTAGGAACTTGTGATTCTTCTTGGGGGGCATGGTGATGGATGGTGATGGTGAGTGATGTGTGTGTTGGTGAGCAGGTGAGGGTGTGTGAGTGTGTGTTTTGCTGGGTGTATGTGAGGTAGGTATTTGTTGGTGTGCTGATGGTGTGTGGCTTGTGTGAGGGATGAGCTGTGGGTGTGTGGTTGCTTTCTCTTGGGTGCTGGCAGTGGAATGGCATTTGCAAAGGATCATGGTTGTGATTTGTGTCCTTTATATGGGTGGAGTTGTGGGTGTGTCTTTGTTCTCTGTCCCCACCCCCCAGTATTTATTGGCTTAGTAATTGCTTGTTTGGCCTTTTTTTGTGTGATTTTTCCTTTGTACTGTCTGTGTATGTTGGAAACGTTCTTGTGACCGAGTCGGACCCTGCATTTGTCTCGTAAGGTATTCTCCGTTTCGTTCACGCTGTGTTTGTGCAGTTTTCTATGCTGCGTACGCGTCGGTCGCGGTGTTTTGTGTTGCTTCGGCTCGGTTTTGTATGCGTGTCGGTCGTACGGCTTGGCCTCCGTCCGACTCGCTCGTGGTTTTCGCGCCTTGCATCGTACTTAGCGGTTTGGAGTTCGCGTGTACGTTTCGGTCGGATTTGTTCCGGGTGCGTGTCGGTCGGATGGATTCGCGTGTTTTTCCGACCGGATTGCTGTTTTCCGTGCGGCTCGGTCGTTCGACTTGGGTTCGGTGCGTGTCGGTCGGATTTTGCACGCATTGCATCATACTTGGCGTGTCGGGCGCCACAGGTACGTGTCGGTCGGTATAATTTCCGGATCCGAGTCGGTCGGTGCTTTTTCCGGCCCGAATCGGAATCGACCCCTAAGTGTCCTGGCTGGGAGACACAACATCGTTGTTGCTTGCTGCTGCAGGGGACGGTCCTTGTAACACCTCGCAAAGTACGTCAATGGAGCACAGGTGATATTCAGTACTGCCAATAGCTGGTGTAGAGGCAGCCGGTGCTGTAGTCGATACCTCAGTGCTAGTGGTGCTAGCGGTGGAGCTGATGCTCAACCCAGTTGTAAAAGGCACCTGCAGATTCTCGAGGAATGCAGCCATCAAGATGGGAATACGCTGGGGACATTGCCGAGCATGGGCCCTCAGGGGTTCCAGTCGGGTATTCAAGTCCGCAGGCGTGTCCGTTGCAAGTGTCAGACAGAGGTCCAACACGCATTCTTCACTGCAAAACAGGCATCGAAGAACAGGTAAGATGCAGTCCATCCAGACTGGTCTAAATGATAGGAACCAAGAGGCGCTCAGTTCCCGTAGGCGAGGTGTGCCCAGATGTTGCACGATGCGCTTACGATATTTGCTCTCAAGGAGTGCTTTTGCCATCTCATTGGAAATTGGGATGTCCATTGCGGAGCAGAAAAATGACAATCAGGATCCCTGCGATAGAAAGCAGGATCAGCGGAAGAATTCCAAAAACGCTTCCCAATACGGAGTGCTTAAAATTTGGAATAACTAAGAGGATTGTCTAAAAGGTGCTTAGACATCCTGACCCTATGGTCTTAAATAGGTGTACAATACCACTCGCATCAGACATGTTAAAGATACGACCCACCATTTCTGTGAAATGAAAGGGGCAGTTTGTACGTATAAGTTCCTGTATCTCGGTCGAGGTCCTTGCGATTTGAAGATCAAAGGTCTCTCGAGCGGAGGTTAAGGGTACGGGTTGCTGCAAAAGCATGGCTTTCAGTCTGCTCAAAGTATCAAATTGTATAAAGGAAACATTCAGCGAAGGCCATAACGGCGCCTCCCTGACTGTATTTGTTGGGGGAAACAATACTTGCATACAGCAAGTAACCCTGGGGTTCAAGGTGACCAGATAGGCAATGCCCAGAATCATCCCACAGCAACCTTGATCGTTCAGCATCAAGTAACTCCCATTCGAGAGTAGCTCTAATACCGGTTTAATCACGGCAGCTGGAATCCCTTTCATGTGGCAGGACAAGTTTGCTACTGAGCCATTACAAGCTCCGTGCAATGAAATGTCCTGGCACATGGAAGAACCGCTTAGAGCGTTCTTGCAGTTTGTACCGCTTAGAAACACTTCTCGATCCCCACTCCGGCATCAAAATCTGTATGGTAACTCCCAAGATTCCTTAATGTATTCCTTACCCATCTTTTCATATTTGCCCGCCTGCCTTTGCTCAAGGCAATATTGAAGCTGAAAAGTAGTGACCGGTAGAGTGATGTGGCCATGGATTAGCCATTCTGTGGATGGTGATTCCGCTACCGTAAATGGTAATCTATCCAGTTTTTCAATACGCAGCATTGTATATTTTGCTCCCCTTTGTGCCATTTCCATCTGTTTATCTGTTAGATTATATTCAGAAAACAGAGAAGCACTGTTGATATAACGCCAAGGCACATAGCCTGCACGCAAAGATTGCAGCGTCCAGCTCAATAACATAACAGAACGTAACTGAGATTGCCCGTGTTGTAATATGGCTAAATCTTGTTCCAGTATGTCTATCGCAGAAGATACAATGTTGCCTAAGGAATATATCCTGGAGGTCAAAGTTGTTAACCCGTTGTCTACCACTGCTAGAGATTTTTCCAAGTTAATACGGTCTATTTCCCGTATTCTCTCTGCGGCCTCTTGTTGGGATATTTTCCAGTTTTCATTTTAGGCAGCATAAATGCCAGCATATATGAAACGTTTCTGACGAGGTTTCCTGGGACCTAGTAAGAAATCCCTAAGATCCATGTCTTGTGAGAGTAAGGCTTAGGGGCTGATTCCGATTCGGGCCGGAAATCTCTCCGACCGAGCCGGACCCGGAGAGATTTCCGACCGAATCGGACCCGTGCAGCCCGACCGAACGAGTACGATGCGTCCGTATGCTATCGTACTCGAGTCGGTCGGACTCCCATTGAAGTCAATGGGACCCGGTCGTACAACGCGTACGCGGGCTCCTATTGCCTCAATGGGTGCGAGGCGAACAAGGGCGCCCCCTACAGCGGGTACGCGGTGAAGCGATTCGTGCCGTACACGCACAGGTAGGGGGGACCCATGGGTCCCCCTGTGTGCGACTCGCGCGGCTACGGCGTACAGGGGGTCCGACACGGACCCCGAAGTACGGCTCCGACTGCTCTTTCGAGCGCGTGTCGGTCGGACTGCTCGCGGCGCGCATCGTACTTACCCGGCCGGGGAACGTCTCCATTGCGCGGTGCAAGTCGTGTCCGAGCGAGTCGGTCGGTGCGGTTCGACCCAGGAACGAGTCGGTCGGAGCGGTTGGGACGCCCGAACGAGTCGGTCGGCAATTTTGCATCGTACTCGCTCGTCCGGACGCGCGTACGAATCGGTCGGGAAATAGGGCTCCGAATCGGATCCGGTTATGCCAAATCCGATTCGGAGCCCTACCGGCCGAGATCGGAATCGGCCCCTAAGTGTTGTTTTACTTCTGTGAGTGTTGAGGTTTCTAGCCAATCAAGGCACAACTTCCCAACACTGTAGGATGTCACTACCCCTGGATGTTCTCTTTGTACATAACGTGGGTCTGGCCTGTGGATACTGTACCCTTCGGTAATACCCAAGAATCGTTTCTGACATTCGTTCGTGTCTAAGGGCCAATCCAACCATTCTTTCCAATTAGGGTCTGATCTATTGTACTTTAAAATGTCATCTACTGACGCCCCTTCCTGTGAAGTCGAATTTTGCCACCCCTCCATCTGCGATGGTGTTGGAAATCGAGGTGTGTTCAAGTCCTTGTTCTTGGCTAGTCCACGACAGGATGTCTGTTGCACAGTGTTATTTATCTGCTGTGGAATGAGGCATGCTCTAAATAGTGCTTCTGTTACCTGGACTTGCCAGTCCCTAGAACCCCAGACTGATTTTAAGTCTATTGTGTCCTTCCATAGGTCAAAACCTTGTTCAGACAATTGGGCAATAAAGGAAGCAGAGTATATCTGTTTGGTGTTAGTCAACATAATTTTCAGTGCCAATGTCGGTGTAACCTTATAATAATATGAGGTCGGGTCTATGGTGTTAAAACCTGAAAAATATGAACATTTCTGTGCAAATGTATGCAAACTACCTTTCGGTGGTGTAGGGCAATGCTCCCACTGGTGGTACTCAAAAACATTTCTAGGCGAAATAGATTTGTGTAGGAAATGATGACCATATTGTTGGTAACAGTACAATGCGTCATAGTCTAATTTACCTTCTAACATTTCAGTATTCAGAAATGCAGCAGTTTTTTCTAAATCAGACAACATGTTATTAACAGTTTCAGAGTCCCAATCATTAGAAAATGTACTGGAGGTAATGATATCACTTAATGAAATTTCAAATACATGTGAAAGTTTTAAAAATTCAGTCGGATTGAATATATCAAAATCATCTTTGTTCCAGACTATACCGTCCGGTATAGGACCCGCTGTGATGTTCACTTTTGACAAGTTTCTTTGTTCACGGTGTGAAGATTGATGTGGTTTTAAAATCAAATTAACTATTTGGGCTGTGGAGCTTTGTTGCAGATATCGTCCATTAATAAGCATGCTAAAAGTTATTACTAAGCATAGCCAGAAAAGAAAAAATAGAATCCCGGTAATTACTCATAGTTCTACCCAAGGCAATACAAGGTAAGTCTTTCTGAGAAAGTTCACAAAGTCTTTAGCTTGCTGTTTACGAGATTTTTGGGCTGGCGTCATTTCCGGTTCACTTAGATTCAAGGAAAACGTATCAAAGTTCATGAAGTAGCCAGAAGCAGTTCGATCAATTGTAGGAATTGCATCGGGATTTATTGAAATCAAATTTTGCTCTCATCGAGGCACGTTGACGTAGACGTCTGCATTTGGTCTGATTGCAACTTGTGTGTTGTTCTGAGTTTGGTTTTGAAGTTGAACTTCTTGTTCAAAGGGAAAGGGTTCCATAGCATTGTTGCTTAGTCCTTCATTCCGCACAGGTGGCTCTTCAAACGTGATGAGTCTTACTGTTTGAACTTCTTAGATGGTAGCTAGAGGAGGGCGTCTGCTACTGTGGAGTCCACGAGGCCTACTGTTCAGTATCGGCCACATAGTGTGGTTTGATTAAGTCGATTGAGACAAATCTTTTCTCCTTTTTTCCGGCAATAGGCGGCAAAAGTACAGTTCGTGTTCCTTGAATTGCTAGGACTGGTACAGGTTTTCTGTATGATGTTCCAAATTCATTTTTGTCCGCTATTTTCCCTCTGACCAGATCCCCGATTTTTGGGATCCAGACAGGTCTTGCCGTGTTTGCCTTGACTCCCCCAGTGGTGGTCTGTTTCTGGACAACGGTGGTTTGTTGTGTCCTGGATTCATTTAGATCCTGTAAAACAGCCAAACGATCATGGATATCAAATGTTTTTTTTATCCGCCACTGCGCCTTCATAATCAAGATCTGGCACCCACATTCTCGTCCCAAATAGGACCTCATATGGAGTGACACCCCCTAGAGAATTTCTTGGCTGGTTATTGAGTGCTCTTTGTACCCCATAAAGGTGATTGACCCAACTACCATCCTTGCCTAATACCCTAGCTGTTAAAGAGTGTTTAAGTCCCGCTTTTTCCTCTCCACAACCAAATTTCCCTCAGGATGGTATGGAGAGGAGTACCGCAGTGCAATGCCCATACTTTTCATGGCCTCTTTGAAAGCCCGAGCGCTAAACGCCGGGCCACGGTCAGAATGTAACATGCCAACTACGTTTGTCCCGATAAAGACTCGCAAATCTTTTATAACAGTTCGAGCATCAGCCGAGTGCTGAGGCCAAACCCATAGGAATCTTGAGCAGGAATCCACTGCAACCATGATATACTTGTAAGCCCCATCAGATTGTAAGGGGCCGCAGTGGTCCAGATACACACATGTGAGAGGTTTGTCAGATATTAGTAATGATGTCTGCACCGGGCGTGTTCTGGTGGAGCCTTTCATCTGTTGGCAGATGTTGCATTTCAAGACATAGTCTTTAGTTTGCTTTGTTAGACCTGGCCACCAATAGCGCTGTTTCAACAATTAAATAGTCGCTGTAACGCCTGTATGTGCAGAGCCCAAACCCTCGTGTGCTGCTAGTATTAAACCTTGCCTACGATCCATATTTGGTATTACTCTGTCCCCCACTCCAGGAATCTGAGCATATGGAATGTTGTTTGCATCTAACTTGTAGGAGTACTTGAGTGGAAACTTCTTTGGTACTGCTCCGCTGTTTTTGCTTGAAGCAATAACAGCGACCATGATCTCACCGTCTATCCTCGTTTTTGAATGAGTGATTGCAGCTACGGAAGCTGTGCGTACAGCCCCCTTTGCGGCTTCATCAGCCAATGAATTCCCTTCAACGTGAACGCCATCACGTTGATGACTCAGTGTATGGATCACATGAGCCCTTGGTAGTTCGTTCTTTAACTCAACTACCTGTTTCCATAGCATTTTATGCTTAATTGTGCCACCTTTTGCATCTTTAAACCCGTTGTGTTGCCAATGATACAAATATTCATTGTATGACTGCACACAGTAAAGGAATCACACACAATTAGTGTGGGGAATTCGTGATCCGTATTTACAAGTGCCAGTATTGGTGCTTTTAACTCTGCCAACTGAGCCGTGCAGACTCCTAGAGATTGCGTTTTGGTGCAACTTGGATGGAACTTTCCATCTTGCATGCGACCTTTAACGATTGCACATGCTGCGCTGTATTGGTGCTTACTCCCTATGGCCGGTTGAGCAGATCCGTCAGTGTAAATAATACATTCATACTAATCGAGAGGCAATATTTCATTTGGTAGAGGATATTCTTGTTCGTGTTGCAGAAATGCTTGTGTTTTAAGACTTGGATCAAATCTGTATTCAACGTCCATTGCAGTAAGAGAATTAGCCCATTGTATCCATCTTGTTGGATGTAAGGCTTTAGCATTTGGAATGCTTGCCTTTGTAACAGCTTCTAAAGCTGGTACTGGGGTTAGAACAATTATGCGTTTTCCCTGAGCCAGGGCTCTTTCTCTTGCTACAGCGGTCTGAACTGCTGTCAGGATTTTTTCTGTTGAAGTGAAGCGCATTTCTGTGCTTGTGTACAGGTGTGATTTGTATGCGATTGGTACTGTTTCGCCTTCATTGAAGGTTAAGTAAGTGTACCCGCATTGACCCGCTATTACACGGATCACTAGGTTGCGTACATTTATGCGTGTCTGTGAGTGTTTTGAAGCTATCATGTCTTCTTGTAGTGAACGTAGGATGTTTTTGTGTTCCTTTGTCTAATGTCTGACTGAAAAGTCAGGTTTAATTAAGTCGTAGAAAGGTTTTACTTTTTCCGCGTAATCTAAAATGTATGTTCTGCCGAAATTTAGGAATCCCAGTATTGATTGTAGATTTTTTAATGATATTGGAAGTTGAAGCAGCGCACACTTTTCTAAAAAGTTAGCTGCCAGGCTTTTCCCTTCACTTGAAAGCTTGTATCCTAAAAACAGGACATTGAGGTGGGCTATTTTAGATTTCTTAAAATTTAATTTGCAGCCCTCAGAGGCGAATCCCATAATAATGGTGCTCACCCTGGTCAAGTGCCTTTTTAAGTCATCATCCGTCGGATAAATATCATCCACGTAGGACAATGCTTCTTCATCAAAATTTTGAAGTAACTCAGTTACTCTTGCTGAGAATACACCAAGGCTGTTCTTATACCCTGGGGGAGACGACAAAATTTCCGCTGGGACCCCAACGCTGAGAATGCGGTCAAATATCTGCTTTCAGGCGCTATATTTTGGCAGAAAAATCCATTTGAGATATCAAGTGTAGTTTTGTACTTTTTCCGCACAATGTTATTCATTAATGCGGCACTGTGTGCGTTTTGGACAGTGATTGTCTTTGTGCATGAGTTTAAATGTCTGTAATCTAAAACTAGACGATATGAGTTGTCCGGTTTTGATACGGGAATCAAAGGGTTGTTCATTGGTGAGGTGCATGTTTCAATCACCCCTTGGTATTCAAGTTGATCTAAGATCTCCCTGACCTGTTTTTTAGCTTCTTGCTTTATTGGGTATTGCCTCTGAGCATTTGGTGAAACTTTTAATGGGATCACGTGGTGGGTTGAATCCTCATCCCAACCGGCATGATTTTTGTATAGTGCTGGAGCTAGGGCAACTGCCCACTCCTGTGCATATGCATGTTTAAGATGTATGGGAACGAGGTCAGAGAATGCTGGAAAAATTACTGTTTCTCCCCTAGGGCACTCCATAACAAATGCTGGCGGCCAATCTTGTTCTGCTAATAGGATGTCATAACCAGATGTCATAACCAGATGTCAGATTTTCCCAAAAGAGACCTTTAACTTTCCTGGTCTTGTACCCCTCCATTTGGAGTGTTATTTCGTGTAACTTATGTGGGACGCACACCCTTGTGTCTGGTGTTTCCACCGTAATGTAATCATTCAAGTCCGCTGTCACCAGAAATTCCATCAGGTTCTGGCGAGCTATTGTTACTTCTGCCGCACTGTCTAGCATCGTCAGAGCCCATTCCCCGTTCAGAAGTTGCGTCCTCAGAATTCTGGGCATGTCTGATCTTTTGCCTGCAACTTTCTTCTTCTTAAACTGAGGTTTTGATTTTGACTTGTCTTCTTTTTTGGAAGTATAGTCTTGAGCGTGCTGCTTGTCTCTGGGCTTTGTACGCTCTTCTTTGTGTTCTGACCGTCCTTCTCTCTTGGAGTTTTTCGTCGAGCCCTGAAAGGAACGAGAGGAACGTGTATCAGTATCCTGATACCTGTCAAGTTTCCTAATATTATCCCTATTCCTAAGGTTGTACCTCTTTTTAGAGGGCTCCTGTGGAGGAGATCTGCCTTGGGATAGAGATCTGTTTTTAAAGTTTTGTTGTTTTTTATTATCCCACTTCTTTTTAAAAGAAGCAGGTGTCTGCTTGGTAGTGTCCTTTTCAGGACCACCCATCAGTTGTGGTTTTAATGCTTTCCCACCCAAACTGTCTCTGCCTAATTCTGCATGCGCAGTTTCAATTATTTTGGGTAGTTCATGTTGTTGTTCTTACGGGCTGAACTCCCATAGGCGTTGGCGGATTGCCACTGAAGCTGCTTCCCCTTTAATATTAGCTAGTATTATGGCTGATACCTGGTCATAGTTATTTAATAACTTCATCCCTAAGTTCAGGGCAGGTTCTGCTCCGTACTCGTTTTGTACTTGTCTCAATACATCTGGTACTACTGCTAATGAAGGAATACCATGTGTCCTGGTATATATGGCAGCAAAGACTGTACCCCAAGAGGTGCAGTCCTCTACTTGTGGTGTTATCCCCATGGGCAAGCAGATAGTTAGCATTCTGTGTTTTTCAAACGGGGTAGTATTCGGGAATACTGCCTCGAGCTGAGTTATTTTCTGAGCTAACCAGAATGGCATTTGTTCACATTTCGTGGGCATTTTGCCCACTACTGCTTGTAATGTTTGTGGTGTGATTTTAGTTGCTGTATTCTGATATTGAGATCCATTTGCTGCAACTGATGTTGGTTGGACTGTGAAAGTCCTCATGACGAATTGTGTCAAGTTTCTGTAGATTTTAATTAAATCCTTGTGTTATAAGAGTAAGTCTGGCTGCGGCATTGTGTCAATGTCAGGATGTGGTGTGTAGGCCGCAAATATTGGCCATGTTGCACCGTCTCCTCCGAGCGGGCCTAATCTTACTCTGTGTCTTATATGGGGTAAGGCGCCTTTAAACCAGTATAGGTGTTCCTGGTACGTGGTTGAAACTTCTATGTCCTCGAACGGACCATATTCCTGTGGTGCATCTCCTTCTACATAGTAGTGAAATGTCTGTGTTCTTGCATCTGCTGCTGGGAATGTAACCCATGAATAAAATACCTCTGTTTTGTTTGATTCGTGTGCCTCAATCACAAAAGCTACTATGCCACCCCTAGCTTGTAAACCATTTTCTTATAGTTTCAGGGTCATAGTACGTCTAAATTTGGGTGCAATGAGTATTCCCTCCACATCTTCTTCTCCTATTGAGAGGCGTCTAGCCACCACCGGGTTATCTTCCTCAGTGATTTTGAAAAGGAGAAATTTGTTCAAGGGAACTAAGATAAGGTGTTATGTACAATTTTAGGAACAAAATGTCCTTCAAGCTTGATTAACCAACAGCCGATAAATAGGATTTCTCACCTACTCAGCTGTGGCGGAGTTTGTGCCCACCCACTCCAGACATCTCTGGCGTTTTGTAAGTAGGGGTCTCTGAGAATAGCACGGTTGAAATACTCAGATTCTACTGTTAAATAAGAGCCCAACCATCGTTGGTGGCGCCATGTCGTGTAGTTCCTATATTGCCCATACAGGACCAGCACATTCGGATAATATAAACTGTGGGCTTGGTGGCAGACTGATTCTGAGCACCCCCACCGAGAATGTTAGCCTATTTGCATAAGCTAGCTCACAGTGCCACTAGTGTCTCCTCTTATCGGGGAGAGAATAGTTTCTGGCAACCTCAGAACATGACAACCCTGATCCCTCAGAATCGTGGAAACAATATACTACTTTTCGCTCAGTCCCTCGTGCTTACTTATCTTGTCTCAGAGATACACAGAATAAACAGCCTGGGCGTTTCAATAAGGGTTTATTGAACAGTCGTTATTCTGGTGTAGAATATATGAGCTGCAACAACCATTAGACAGTAGCAGAGATATATGATTAGCAGTACAGTGAATATAAATGGATAGTACAGTTCTACCATCTTGCACTACGCATGAATAAATACATGAATATAAAATGCATTGATAAAAGAAAAGCGCGTACTCCTAAGATGCCTATCTAGATGTACCTAAGTGTACCTAGCATGTGAGTAGGTGTGAAGCCAAGAATCCCTCTAAGATTTAGTAGAACCCCATTACCTGAAATGTGAGAATGTAGGAGCTCTTCTTGGTCTCGAGCTGGACACCCCGCGAGGGATGTTCAGACCACTGTCAGCTGGAACGTCTGCATGCAGGAGTCTCAGCGTCTCTGGTAAGTGTGTCGGCCTGGAAGTCTTGGTTCCCTCTGACTAACACTAGCAAGATGTTCTGTATTTATACAGAAAGTATCTAGGGTTCCTTTGTCCCTTGTTTCTTGTATTAGCCATTGTTGGATGTGAGGATGACGTATGGGATGAACCGTGTACGTAGATATGGGGAGGAAGGTGGTGTAGCCCCAGCCTGGTTTCTAAGAACCCTTATGAATATTCATTCATACTGTGTGAGTCTATTGATGGATTTATAGGACTCTATTGTTAGGAGAAACCCTCCTTCTGCACCCAGGACTAGAACTAGGTAAAGGTTCAATCCTAAAAGGCCCGTTACATTGTAATGTAGGGGAGGTAATGTAGGTGAAGGGGTATGATGTTACCTGGGCCTATATTAGGGTACCTATATGGAACATAACAAGTCATACTCTGCAAAGCACCCCCTTTCTTTGTCAAAGAGAACTTTGAACTGGAACAACAAGTGGGTCAGCAGCTCCTACATTTATACAGCTAACACAGAGAGGGACATGGATTCTTTGCAAATTGGGTTTGTTCTCCTTTCCATGGTATCTTCCAAACTCAGCCTTTGTGTACAGTGATGCCTCTCAGAGCAGAGCTATCTCCCATTTTGAATACCCCCAATAAATGCACAAATGGCTATCAGCTTTCTACACCTTGTTTTCAACAAGCACTCTAAGTAGTGAACAGGAAAAGAGATAAAAGGCTGACTTGTCCTAACGGACCCATCTTGCTCTATACAACAAAGCGTACGTTCACCCCCACCCTCTTTCCAATGGAAGTGCCCAGGAAGACTACTCAGTAGCTCCTTGTAGCAACAAGACCTAATCAAATCTCTAAAAAGAACCTTGGCTCCTCTTTTCCCACTTAAGAGTCTAGATCTCCCCCTTTAGTTTTAGGAATGTTAGCAATACATTTCCACTGTCTGGAAAAACACCTTTGTCTTTGTGCACATGAATAGGCTAAGGGCTTCCAAAATAGAACCAACAGGACTAGTTCACTCATGTACACAATGTATGCATCATGCAGGTCACAAACATACAGATACACAAGCATTCACCATGATGTTAGTGCTGTGACCTGGTCAGCGCTTAGAAGCAAAACTTTACATGAGTGTGACACAGATAAAAAGGTCTGGGCACAGGAATTGTTTCACAAAACACGATATGCTGCTACTAATACTCTACATACTAAGCCCATGACACTGGTGCTAGTCCTAGGCCTGGGCGGTGAACTTCGCTCCGTTCGCGGAGTTTGCAGAGTTTTCTGCACTCCGCACTCCGCGGAGCTCGCGGAGTGCAGAAAAACTCCGCTTTGCGATGTGCAGCGGAGTTTTTTCCCCGCTCGCGATCGCGAATGGTAAGTTCGCGAGCGCGAGCTGCCGCTCAGGTAGAATTTCTACCCGAGCGGCAGGAATACCAGCACAAACTGCAGTTCGCACTGCACTCCGCCACTCGCGGAACTTCGTGGAGTTTTTTTGTAACTTCGCGGAGTTCCGCATAGCAAACCTCCGCGAACTACGCCCAGGCCTAGCTAGTCCACTGCCAAAGAACAGATCCAGGACCTCACTTATGTGAAAGGGCAGGCATCAGCCTTGGACACATATTATATAACCATGAGCGTGGTCAAAAATCAAAAACTGGGACACCAAATAGTCGCAATTAAGCAGTCATAGCAGGGGAAAATGACTGTACAGCATGCAGGGAACATTCCTGACACAACAAATTTCAACATAATAAAAATAACCACAAAACGAAATATTGAATAGTTTCAATAAATATTACATAAATAGCAAGAACAGGAAGTAAACATACAGTCACAAAATTAAATAGTAATCAAACACTTCAGAAAATCATAATTATAAAACATATTACACAAAAATACATACACATAATAGTTTTCTATATTAAAACACATAAATCTCTCCCAACATTTCAACAGGTAAAAACAATATTTTATTCAAAGTTTTGTTGCAGAAATCCTTGATTAATAATCTAACATCCACAATCAAAATCATAAATTTAGAAAAACATATGATAAAAGGAAACTAAAACAATGCTAAAAACATTTTTAAAACATAATAATTAACCGATGAACAAGCCATATCATCTCATCAACGCCCTTCAAAACCCAATCAATATAAAGAGAACAGAACAAACTCTCCAGGAAACCCATAAAAAATAAAGAAACTCCAACATATTTTCCTATTTAAAAAAAACAAAAAAACACTAACAGTATTCAAAAACTCTCTGTCCATGATAATAGAAAAATTCGAGAAGAGAACAAACACACCCACCAAGAGAACACACCATACTCAGGAAAATACACACAAAACACATTAAATACCTGTTACATAAAGCTAAACTAAATAAATTAACTATATCTGAACCAATACTATACATACATAATTAATAATACACAAAAAGAGGGTGGGAGCACATTGCTTCACAACCCAGCACTCAGTTTGCCCCATAGCATCATGTTAAATGCAGTACATGATAACACTTACTTCAGTGACAGTCTTTAGTTTTCCATCCTAATTGGTGTAGGCAGTGCTGTGTACCTCTAGGCATGTGTTTCAGGATAGTTGTCCTTCTTCATTAAAGAGCAACACATTCTTTTGTGGGTGCTGGAAATGCTGCCCAAAGTCATCTCATATCTCTGTACCAATCACTGGCACAGGAGCACGAGCCAGAGCTCGTCAGCTCATTAGCTTAAAGGAGCCTTTTCAAACTAAAAGAGGGTGGTAGCACACTGCCTCACATCTCAGCTCTTAGTTCACCTCAATGCATCATGGTAAATGCAGTGCATAGTAACAATTACTTCAGTGACATTCTTCAGTTTTTTATCCTTGTTGGTGCAGCCAGTGCTGTGCATCTCTAGACACTGAACAAGACTGGCACTGAAGTAAGTGCTATCATGCACTGTATTTACCAAGATGCACTTGGGCATAGTAATATAGTGAAAACACAGCACAAGAAAAAAGCCAAACCAATTTAAAAATTTTGAGTACATTTTAGTAAATAAAATGATACTGAAACAACAAAAATACAATCAACACAACTGGAAATATTCAATTTCAAAGTTCTAAGCAAATATAGCGCCTAATAGCACAGAGCGCCATCCGCTGTGGTCATGCTAGACCAGGGGACCCAGGGACCAGATTAGTTTAGCTGAAAGCGTTGTCTTCTCAAAGTCCCGTGCAAAGAGTTCCATTCGTGGTGGAGGAGGCAGCAAAGACCAGGGAGAGCATTGTGGATGGTCATCGCTGTAACGCAAACAGCAGGCCGGGTTGACGTTGTAGCGCGAAGAGCTGGTCAGGTGCCATGGACAGTCGTTGTTGGTGCTTCGTATTGGTGGTCACTGCAATCTGTTGTTGCGGTAGAGCGACATGTCATGTTGTCTGTTGTCGCAGGCGGTCATTGTAGCGCTAACACCAGGTGTTCACTGGAGCTTCGCATTGACGGTTCTTGCTAATGGCAAAGTCCATGCTCGAAGGGGTCGTTCATGGTCGTGAAGGGCACAAACATCGGATTTAACTTTTTCTTCAGATTGATGCTAGCTAGGACTGCGGGGCACACCTTGAGGACCTGGAAATCGCTCAGGCAGAGGTCAGCAGGGCTCAGGCAGGTTCAGGGAGGTCCAGTTTCAGCAGGTCAGCTGGGCAGTTTTGTAATGTTCACAGGTCCAGGAGTTGCTCTTGAAGTCCAGTATATATACCAGGTGCCAGCCTTTGAGTGGGTGGATTATGGTTCTGGAAAGTTTGTCCCTTCCCCCATCAAAGCCCCAAGACGTCTTGGGTGAAAGATGGGTGGTGTCAGGTTCATTTGTGTGTGCTGAAGGCAAGCCCTTTGAAGTGAAAGTGGGGAAGAGCACAACTAGTGTACTGCTGTGCCCCAGCCATCTTGGTAGAATGGCCCATCCTGCCAACATCCAATCCCCTTTGTGTCAACGTCTTGGAGGAATACACAAACCCCAGAAGGAGAGACATTCACACTCATGTGACCCAGCACACTGGCCGACGGCACAATTAAAAATGGCAATTTCTAAAAGAGGCAATTTCAGAAATGTGTCCTAAAATGCGACTTTACCATTAAACAGGATTTTACATTGCAATTCTTTTGAGTGTAAACAGTATATTTCAGTCTGCTTCCAGTCCA
This sequence comes from Calotriton arnoldi, assembly GCA_963921515.1. NCBI lineage: Eukaryota > Metazoa > Chordata > Amphibia > Caudata > Salamandridae > Calotriton > Calotriton arnoldi. Next base: position 98,522 of record CAWUFW010014245.1, on the reverse strand, counting down.
AAGTTATCACTTATTAAATGTAATAACTATGGTAACACAGTGTTAGTCAGTGGGACAGATAGGCCTTACAAGAGGGAAAAATAACCTTAGGAGTTTTTCACTGCCAGGCCATGTAAAACGTACCATGTACACATGTCCTACTTCTTAAGTGCAATGCTCCTTGCCCTTTGAGACTTTTGGGTCTACTTTAGGGGTGACTTATATATATAATAAAACGGAAGGTATAGGCCTCCAAGGCATTTATTATGCCAAGTTGAAATGACATTCTAAAACTACACTACAGGCTGCAGTGGGAGGCCTGAGACATGTTTTAAAAGGCCTCTTTAGTGGGTGGCACAGTGAGTGCTGCAAGCCCACTAGTTGCATTTAATTTACAGGCGTTGGGTACATATAGTACCTTTTACAAGGGACATTCAAGTAAATTAAGTGTGCCAATTTGATGTAGGCAAATTTTACCATGTTTGAGGAGCAAGCACAAGCTCTTTAGCACTGATTAGCAGTGGTAAAGTGCAGAGAGTATTAATGGCAACCAAACCAAACCAGCAAAACAGAAAGAGTGAAGGCCAAATGTTTGGGGGAAATACCATGCCAAGGATGTGAGGTCTAACAATGTCACATTGAGTAATTAAGTACAGTTCGCAGTAAAACACAGACACACAGGAACAATGCAAATGAAAGGGATCACTGACACAACATCGACTCCTACAATATCGACCTACAAAATTATCAAGTTACTAATATCGTATACAAAAATATCAACACCCAATTCACAAAACTAAAATAACACAAACATTGATAAAAAATATCGTTAAAAAAATTTCAATTACAAAAATATCGACAACAAAAAAACCACAAAAATATCGACAAAAGTAAAATAACATATATTACAACAAAAACATCGATATGCATAATATCGACAACACTAACATTGATAAAATACATATAAACTATACAAAAAAATAACATTTAAACATAAAAATAAACTATTTTCAATAATATAAACAAATAACATATCAAACATTAAAACCAAACACAACATTTTTTATAAAACTAAAACACAAAGAAATACAATTAAAAATCAAAAACAAATGAATAAACTCTACAACATAAAAAAATCACAACTATCAAAAATAAACAGACATATAAATTACATATATGAAAAATATATAACATTTATTAATGTATATATTTTAATTATATTACGAAACAAAATAAAAACATACATTAAATGAACATAATTAACATTAAACAAATTAAATTATAACTGCCAAAATATTCAAGAAAAGCTATCTCAACCAATGAATTTAAACTACACCAACACAAACGAATCAGACAAACACTGCAGAAGGACAAAACTTTGCAAGACTTAAGTAATTTGCGAAGTACTACTACTCCCAATTAATAATAAAACAGAAACCTCATATACGTTTGGCAAAATAACAAGTATCTCTGTCTTTACATGCTAAAATGCATATAGTCATTTCACAAAAGTGAAAATGAACATTTAGCAAGCAGTGAGAGAGGTGATGATTTTGGGATCCTCCCTAACCTAGGGAGAGAACCAAGCAGATGCCTTGAAAACAAAGAGCACATCTTGCTGAACGATTCGGTGGTGGTCCCATCCTCTTAGGACCACCCCAAGCACAGTTATGGGCAAAAATACAATCCCAACCAAAGGCCCTGCAAAGCATTATGGGACGAGATTAGCAGTGGGCAGTGAATATTATAGTATCCAATATCAAAATAATTCTACAAAGAGCTGCAGTTCAACTAGTCGTTACTAGGTGTCCCTCACGAGTCAAATGCAAAAGCATTGAAATTATTACATCAAGCTGCAGTTCCACTAGTCGTTACTAGGTGTCCCTCACGAGTCAAATGCTAAAGCATTGAAACCCTTTCATGAAGCTGCAGTTCCACTAGTTGTTACTAGGTGTCCCTCATGAGTCAAATGCAAAAGCATTTGACTTGAGGGACACCTAGTAGCGACTAGTTGAACTGCAGCTTGATGTAATAATTTCAATGCTTTTGCATTTTGACTCGTGAGGGACACCTAGTAAGAACTAGTTGAACTGCAGCTCTTTGTAGAATTATTTTGATATTGGATACTATAATATTCACTGCCCACTGCTAATCTCGTCCCATAATGCTTTCAGGGCCTTTCATTGGGATTGTATTTTTGCCCATAACTGTGCTTGGGGTGGTCCTAAGAGGATGGGATCACCACTGAATCGTTCAGCATGATATGCTCTTTGTGTTCAAGGCATCTGCTTGGTCCTCCCCCTAGGTTAGGGGGGACCCCAAAATCATCACCTCTCTCATTGCCTGATATTTTTCATTTTCAAAGTTCGCTTTTGTGAATTGGTTATATGTTTTTTAGCATGTTAAGTTGCTTTATCAAAGCATTTGTGGGTGCAGTTTAATAGCGGACTCTGCTACATGGAGGAACAGAGGAAATAATTAACAAATCTCCACCACAACAATGATTTTGCTTCCAGAACAACTACAAAATCAACATTAATGAAAAATGTAAAACAAAGTAAATATATATCTTAACAAACTAATAGGGTTAACTGATTAAAACTAAAAAAATTATTAAAAAAGCAGACTATAACTAACAAATACTTTTATTTTAATTGCTTCTACAGACTTCAACAAAACAACAACATCAATGAAATAAACTACATCAACTAAAAATAGTAAGTATTTTTTTAAACAACTATATAAAAATAGAGACAAAATAAACGAAATAAACAAACTAAGGGGTCGATTACGATGGCGGACGGAAGTGCATTCGCAGTGGTGGCGGTGGCGGAAAACGTCGATTTTTCCGCTCCTGATGCGGTCAATGCGACCGCCATATTACAATGGGCCAACATAGGCCATATTCCGACCGTCGCGGTGTTTCAGGCTCTGCACGTTTTTCCGTTACGCAAGTGCGGCGGACGGAGCCAATAGAGCAAGAACTGCGTGCGGAATCACGTCCCGTCCACCAATGGGCCAACATAGGCCATATTCCGACCGTCGCGGTGTTTCAGGCTCTGCACGTTTTTTCGTTACACAAGTGCGGCGGACGAAGCCAATAGAGCAAGAACTGCGTGCGGAATCATGTCCCGTCCATCAACCAGATTACGATGTATCAAACAGCCAATCCCATCACGGTGGAAAAACCACCTCATCGCGGATGGCGGTAGCACAACGACGGAGAGGAAAAGTCTAACCAGAACACCTGCATACGACCATAGCCACCATGGATCCTGCTCTACAGGCCTTTCCGCTGCTCTACCTGATGCATCACCAGCAGATAAGACGCCGCCGCGCTCAACAGCAGAGGTACGCCCAAAACATCTCCACGCATGCAACCCTGGTACAACAACAACTCCCAGCAAGCGTGCAGGCAGGGCCGGCTCTACGATGTTTGGGGAAACATGCGAAATGCAATGTGTGAGGCTCCCTCAATTTACAGGAGTGACACCCTCAGGGCTCCCGAAGGCTGCCTTGTGCTGACTCCACCTGGCACTCTGCTCCCCTCTCCCCCACCTACAAGCACTACTCACACAGCTCCGATCGGGCACAAGGTGGCAGATTTGCCTATGGGCTGGGAGTGTATACACTGCAGACTGCTAAGTGAGGACGATGCGTGCCCCGGATGGGTAGCAGTGTCACAGCAAACAGCTACACACTATTGCTATCACCTACTGCTACACAACCCAGGCAAACATCCATGCTGGAACAAGACAAGAGGACTGTGCTGGAAATCCATCTGTACTGTAAATCAACAACCATGACTGAAATCAAGTAGGCTCTAATAGCACATAACATTTACTGAAACAGTGCTGAGGGCCTCAATGCTTCTGGATACAAATCATTTGCACACAGCACAGTGTCACACCATGGAGTGGTGGGGTGGGTCAAACTTGTGCATGGCATGCAGTGGCACATGTTTTGACTGAAGTGGTGTATACACGAGAATTGTACAGGTGAGGCCTCAATGGTATGACTGTGACTGTTATGAATCAGACCAACACATATTGGAGCCCATAAAGTGGAAAGTGACAGCAATGCATGTCATGTTTGTATCCCAGTGACAAGCAGCACAGTGAGAACAAAGGTAAGCAAGAGCCATGCCGGATCCCAAGACTCACAACACAGACATTGCAGTGACACACGCTGCATACTCACAAATGTTGTGGATAAGATGTAGGTGCACCCTAGGACTGCGAGGTTACAATGACACACTACATACTGCTCCGGCATCAACCCCAACATGTCCACAAACACTCCACAAGGTGTCTGATCATGGAAACAAACATGCACTTATCAACTGGATCATTCATGTGTGAAAGGGCAACGCTCAAGGGCACATACACATGAACACCTCTGCAAATGACAGGACACTCACACCGTCTGATGACTCCAGTAAGCGCATGTACATACATCCATTTGACTATGAAGCCATACCTGGCCAAGATGACAACACACCTACACTGGTGTGTACACATCAAGATAGATCACACAGAAATATTGTACCCTGTCCACCTCTCAAGTCATCATGTAAATTGGAATAGATTCTCATGATGGAGAGCAAACAAATCTGACATGTGTGAATAAGTAAAGCTCAGCCAACATAATGAACAGGACCAGAATGGACCATCACAGACAAGCAGCTCGCCCCCATCAATCGTCAGAGTCCAAACTGGACATTAGTTGCCGGAACCCCTGGTAACACCTGCAATATCAACTTAAGTACATGCCAACGGGAAAGTGTGAATTCAGAGCATGGAACCGATGAACATATACACATACATTGTACAGCATCATTAGTAAGGCTAGCGACAACGCTCAGAACATAAATGTATTTTTTTATTACATAAACTCAGTATCAGCATGTAAAGTGCAAAACATTAAGGGCAACGGCCAGTCCAAACTCAAGTCCGCACATGTGTGCGAAATTCCACACGGATGATTGAGACACAGTCCACAGCCATGGAAATATCACCAGGATAGGGCCAGCAAATGGGCAGCTAAGGCACCGCTCAGGGAGGAATGGGGTGGGAAGGGGGACTCTGCCTCAAATTTGTGGAGAACTGGAACTGGGTGGGGGATGACTGTCTGGGGTAGTCGGAGGACTGGACCTGGGAGGGGGAGAACTGGTTGAGGTAGAGGGATCTTAACACAACTGGTATGCAGTTCCTAATGTTAAAAGCAGGAGGAAGTGTTTTTCAATATAGAGACTCCACATAGAGATATGTAGTGGTGAAAAGGTGGGGAGAAGAATCCTCTCCTCTTGGAAAAGACCCTCACACACCCAGCCTGCTAGGTGTCATGCTTCATCATCGGGTCTGCTCCTTATCGGGTCGGCGCTGCAATCCCCGATCGGCACCCGTGATGGGGCCTCCTTGGCGGAGATCTTTATTCCATATGCCGGTGGGTGAAGTGCGTGTGAGGGCCCTAAAACAGTGTAGGTGATAAAGATGTGTAGGAAAAAATAAAAAGGGGAGGTGGTCCACTCAAAATAATTTTATTAAATGTGGCCCCTACCCTGGTTAAAAAGAAAACAAGACGCTTATCTCCACTCTAAGGATGTAGAGATTTTAAAAGAGGTCAACATGTTTCTTGCCTGACAATATATTAAATGGCAATTCTTCAGGACCAACGATGATCTACCTACACTTAATGGTAGTGGTCAACAATGAAATGAAATAAATTAGTGACCACCATTACAGCACCCTAAAAAGTGGTACCTGTAGATCAGAAAAACAACACAACCCTATTAGGGTCAAGGATGCACGGCATCAGTACCGGCTGGTGTAGACACTAAAATGTAGTGTCAGTTCATCAGGAACAAGGCGGCGGACGTCCTACCCTCACACAGCCGGTCCGGGCAATTGTTGTAAGTGTAGGTAGATCATCGTTGGTCCTGAAGAATTGCCATTTAATATATTGTCAGGCAAGAAACATGTTGACCTCTTTTAAAATCTCTACATCCTTAGAGTGGAGATAAGCGTCTTGTTTTCTTTTTAACCAGGGTAGGGGCCACATTTAATAAAATTATTTTGAGTGGACCACCTCCCCTTTTTTATTTTTTCCTACACATCTTTATCACCTACACTGTTTTAGGGCCCTCACACGCACTTCACCCACCGGCATATGGAATAAAGATCTCCGCCAAGGAGGCCCCATCACGGGTGCCGATCGGGGATTGCAGCGCCGACCCGATAAGGAGCAGACCCGATGATGAAGCATGACACCTAGCAGGCTGGGTGTGTGAGGGTCTTTTCCAAGAGGAGAGGATTCTTCTCCCCACCTTTTCACCACTACATATCTCTATGTGGAGTCTCTATATTGAAAAACACTTCCTCCTGCTTTTAACATTAGGAACTGCATACCAGTTGTGTTAAGGTTCATTCACGGACATGTATGCTGGACCTGGATAAAGATTAGTCCGTTTGTTTCCCCCTTATTGATTAACTGAGGTAGAGGGATCCCTGGATGTGGGAGCCTGAGGGCTGGCTGGACCTGGTGGAGTCGTCGCACGGGGAGGTGGTGAAATGCAGTGGGGAGGCTCAGTGGCTGATTTTGCATGTGGAGGGCTGGGCCTCACTTGCTAGGGGATACGATAGCCCACAAGTGTCTTGGGCCAAGGGATAGGTGAAGTGGCCACAACAGCTTCCTTCTTCCCAGAAAGTGGAGCAGGTGCTCGTGGATCCTTCCGGGAAAAACCTTCGGATCTGGTTGTCGCTTGGGGGGGTGGGCTTTTACCCTGCCTCCCCTGTTTTGGAGCTATCACTACCTCACTGCTTCTCTGTCCATGTTTCCTATGGGGTGGGTGGGTGGGAGTGAAAGTCTTAGGCACAACAGCCCTCTGAACTTGGGGGGGCAGTTGTGGCAGACAACAGGCCCACGTCAGCCAGGGCAACTTCCTGTGCTGATTTAGGATCAGCTGTGGATCTTGGAGGGCTCTTGGAGGGCGAGGAATGTGAGATCTGCAATGTGGATGCATGTTTAATGTGTCTCGGCTCCTCTGTGTCCTGGGATGTGCTTGTGGTGGGGCTGGCATGTGTGCTCCTGTGTGCCTTGGGATGATGTCTCGTGTCTTTGTCACTTGGACTGCTGTTGTCGTGTGCTGCATGGGGATGACTTGTTCATCATCATCAATATACTTTATTTCGGCCTACAAGACCATTAAAGTACAAAACACATTAAAATACGATATACATATATACAATTCATTAAAACTATGCTCTTCCATTATGCATTTCAGTTCATCTGTATACCACTTTTATATTTACAGGCAATATTGATTTAGAGAAGACTGTTATGTTTCCTCGCTAGTTGGTCTTCTCAGAGGGGTATAGTTTGAGTTACTAGGAAAACTAAATAGGGAGGTTATTCCCAACCCGTCCCGTAGTCATTCCTTTGGGGAGCATCTGTTACCTCAATTGTGCAAAATTGCAATTATTTAAAACTTCCAACCTGGAATAAAATATTCATACAAAGAATCAGTAAAATATGAATTCAAAGCATCTATCAAATCTTAAAATTGTACACTTCATTTGCGGATGTAAAGAATCAGTAAAACTCCTATTATCAAAGTGGTGCAAAGTTCTCATATATGAACATGATTTCCCTTTTGTGCCCCTTAATTCTTAATAAAGGGGCTTTCATACCTCCGTTGCAGTTCTACTTTAGTTACTGCAGCGCCCCTATAGCCCCGCCAATCAGTCCTTTGTTCAGTTAAATTTACTAATTGCTTCGGGTCTTCAATAATAATTTAAGGTGGTGTCAAAACACCACTTCTCTGGCCCAGACCCACGTCATTGCTAAAAAATAAGGGGGCATATTAGCAAGACCCACGTTAAAATTATCGCCGTTTTAGCGGCAGGAAACTGCCGCTAAAACGGCGATAATGGGCTTGCTAATATGCGTTATGGAATTCCAATAGAAGCCCAGGTTAGATGTGCAGGACAAGGGCAAGGACGGGCCCGCCCTTGGCCCGGACTTGGCTCGGGCGCCGCCCGCGCGCGTCCCACGCTACGGGAGGCTTGCAGTGATTATATTGCGCCTCCAGGCGCACTGCACAGCGTCAGAGCAGGTGACAAGGCAAGGGATGCTGGGGAATATAGTTCAGGAGAGCCGTTCCCCTCACGGCAGGTACGAGCGAGGTTCTGCGACGTTGGCCGTTACCCTCACGGCGGCGATATAGTGATGTTGCCCCCCTCACCGCTGCCCAAGAGGAGATCTGCTACTTTTGGCGTCCCTTCTCTTCTTTTTTCCTTTCCCTCCCTCTTTCAGACCGCGCTACTCCAGCCCTCCAACTCCACACAATGGGCTTTCTCACAGCATGCAGCGGCTCTGAATCGCTGCTGTAGCGGACTCCTCGCTCTCCGGAAAAATGAGACCTGACCCTCCAGCCTTCGAGAGTCAGACTCGCGCCGTTAGCATCACCTCCAGGAAGCGAACACCGCCGAAGGCATAAGTCATGGGGGCCGTCAGAGACGCCACCGCGTCCACCGTATCCAAACTTGAAAAGTGCGGTGCTGTGCAATTTCCACTGCTGCGGCAGCCCTTTAGCGTCCGTTTCTTTCCTCGCTGACCGCCGAAGACGCCATCACAGGAGGGGGGAGGGGATGACTTGTTGCCTGAGTGCTCTGCTGTGTGTGTTCTCTGGTCAGGTGGTGTCACTGGCAGTGTGGTTACGGAAGGGACAGGAGCCGGACTGTGAGCCTGTGACTGCAGAATGGCTGCCGTCAGTGTGGAGGCCAAAGACTGGAAAGTCCTGTGCACGCCACCAACGTCCGAATGAATGCCCTCCATGAATGCAACAACCTGTGACAATTTGTTGCCATGATCCTGGAGGGCATTCAGGAGCAAAGTCTGCTCCACAGACACCTGCCGCAAGATGTCTATGGCCTCCACACTGAGGGCAGCAGGGGACACAGGGGCTGGGGCAGCGGTGCCTGGGGGAAAGATACCCTACCTTTCTTAGGGCAGCGGACCCGGATACCAGTTGGGGGAGCATCAGGGAGGGTGGACACAGGACGGGGTGTGGAGGACGATGAAGCAGAGGCCGATCCTCCTTTGCTCCACAACACCGAGGAGTCACTGCTGGAGTGTGAGGAAGTGGAGGTAGGCGTTTCTGGAGCAGACTCCTCCAGGGCACTCCTGTCCCCCTCCGATGCACTGGTCACCTCAGTGTTGGTGTACTTCCAGGGAGCAGTGATGCCAGTAGCTTCACCAACGGTTTCGGGCCCCTCTCCTTCTCTGACCTCGGTAGATTCTGTAGGAGACAGAGACACTGTTCAGTGAAGTGACCGGATCACAAACATGTTAGGCAATAATAACCGAAATGCTTGAACTCAAGGCACACATTTGACTCTCCATGTACTGTCTGCATAAGTCAAAATATTTCTATGTTCATCTGAAGCATGTCAACATGCTTATTGGACAGTCATGCTCCATGTTGCGTTCATACTGCCAAATTGCTAGGCATGTGTTGGCATCTCAACATCACATCCTATTGTGTGTAGGCACATCTACATGCATTCAGCTGAGAGAGCTACACATCTGAATTCACTGTGTGTGTCACACTGGAAGTTTGAGGTGATAGAACCCCACACATAGTAAGTTAAAGGAAACTATTGTTAAGCGACATGACATCCTTACATACACTAATTCATGTCCTGCAACACAACTACTGTTGAACATTGGTAAGCAATCTGTAGATGTATCAATTACATGGAAATCCACAACATCAATCTCTAAAATCATCCTGACATGATGCTCACTGATGTTCACTTCCAGTTGATGCCACAGAGACTGACACTTATGCTGATGTTACCTGGACACATGACAATACAGACGTTGTACAGGCCAATAATATCTGCACTCACCACTGAGGCAACTGAGAGGCAATTACACCACACTAGAAACAACTCATAGGTTACTGCCTTGCTCTGGGCTGGAATTCGTGCAGTCTTTCATGAGCAACATCACACTTTGTACTATACTCACCCCCAACTTGCTGCTGCTGGGCCCTCAGGCGTCCATTCAGCTCTGGCTGTGTCACTGCCAGGATGCGGGTCAATAGTGGGGTCATGCTCCGGCGCACCAACCGACCAGTCCGAGGAACCAGGCCCAGCGTAATTTCAGCAACGTTTTTGCTAAGGCGGCAGATGTCATCCCACCTCTTGTGGCAGTGGTTGTGTCGACGGTTAGAGACCCCTAGGGCCTGCACCTTCCGGGCGATGGCCCTCCCTATTGCCTTCCGCTGATGGACCTTGAGCTGTAGGTATGGGAGACAAGAGGAGACATTTGCAACACTTTGTAGTGGTGCATTGTGTATCAGTACACAGTGCATACACATAAGCGAGTCTACACATAATGACACCAAAAGAAGGATGGCATGTCCACTGTACATTTATCAGATGTGAGAGGTAATTTCACACTAATCTAGACAGTAACAGGCCCTGTACTCTTGTGCATACTGGGCTCATCTCCATAGTATCCTGTAGAATGAGCACACCCCATAATCACTAACCTCTGCCCAATCAACACTTACCATCTCACTAATGTACATATGTACACGTAATGAACTCATCGAGGATATGGCACAGGGAATGTGTGTCCAAAAAGAGATTTCATGAAGTCATCATTGTAACTGTACTACTGATAAACCACGTTCTGGCAAAATCGTCATTGCATGCACTCAGGGCTCAAGGGGAACAAGGCTCAACACCATGCACTTGAACTTGTTTGGCTACACAGACTCCAACACGTATACATCAACCTTTCTGAGATTCACATGTGTGATGTTTTGCACCTCTGGAGCTGCAACATTGACGAGTGTGCCATCCTCCCCACATACTCGAGTGCATCAAGTAGTACGTCATGATGGGGAAATGCAGACAACAAAATCAGAAAGCACCAATATTGGTTTGCAGTCTGAGGCACAGAGCACTAGACAGTAACATGCTGTGAGCCTTCGGTGCATCCTCAGTAAGTTTAGCATTCACTTACCAGTACCTCTGGAGCACCATAGAGCCGGCCGTACTGTCCAAGGACCTCGTCCACCAGGACCTCCAGCTCCTCTGTGGTGAAGGGACAGGCCCTCAGGTTCTCAGTACGAGCCATGACTGGTTCCAGAGATGAGGTACAGCAGCAGTTCGTGGTGAGGAATGGCAGGCAGCAGTGTCTCTAGGCAAGTGACAGGTGTGGACATTTCACATGCATATATATAGGGCCCTAGGCTCGTTCCTGTGTTGCTCTGCTGATAACATTGGCCAGCCTGGTTCGCATCATTCAATTGGGGCCAATGCCGAGCCCCGCAGTGGTGGAGCACGCCTACCGCGAGTTTCAAAAATGTAAGCCACTGGCGGTTCCCATTGGCTGATGGCTATTCCTCAGAGGCGGTGATGCACTGCTGAGGTCAGGAAGCGTCCACCGCTATCCTGCATCATTCAATTGGGGCCAATGCCGGGCCCCGCAGTGGCGGAGCACGCCTACCACGAGTTTCAAAAATGTAGGCCGCTGGCGGTTCCTATTGGCTGATGGCTATTCCTCATAGGCATCGACGCACCGCGGAGGTCAGGAAGCGTCCACCGCTATCCTGCATCATTCAATTGGGGCCAATGCCGGGCCCCGCAGTGGCGGAGCACGCCTACCGCGAGTTTCAAAAATGTAAGCTGCTGGCCGTTCCCATTGGCTGATGGCTATTCCTCATAGGCGGTGACGCACCGCGAAGGTCAGGAAGCGTCCACCGTAATCCTGCATCATTCAATTGGGGCCAATGCGTGTCACCACTGTGGATGCCAGCTACCGCGCCTGTAAACACATTTTGCATTTCCATTCTCGCTTTGCTAATTACATCACTCATCCCAACACATTTCCCTAAAGTGATTTGTGCACCCGGTTAAGGTATTATAGAGTGTGACCTTTGAGTTAATTCTTCACACACATGGTATGTCCAAGAAAAGGAGAGTGAAATAACATTCATTGTCATGTCTTGTGGCTAGCATGGAATGAAATGAGTTAAGGAGTCAAAAAGGACAAAGGCCTCTCGCACTGTACTAATGTGGTGTATTGAAACATTCAACCTGTGAACACTGTTTGAATATCCCTTGCTATTTGACTATTGATTTCTCGCCCATGGGTTGTCTCATGAAGGGCCAGTGATGTTGGCTGACATTTAGAGGTGTCCATTGTACGGAAATCAGACATACTTGTAAGCTCTAGCCCTTTCAACACACGTACTGCTGTGGCATACAGTGTGCCTAGCTGCCATTGCCTGCATATGTTTTCACAGACGTCAGAGGAGTGCACATGTGTAAAAACAAACATCGCTCTGGCCGACATCATCGGTCATTTTCAGCCATGTGTGCATGTATACACAATCCATGTGTAATTGTGTATCATTTTGGTGGGCATGGCAATGTCTGTCATGCAAAATCCTCACACAGTCACGATGGACTGACCCCATAATGTTCATATTTGTCTGTCCACTGTGCTGCATATTCATGTATTGTTGTCCAGCTGACACTCACTGGCCTCATTTTGTAATGTTGTTGTGTATTGTGGGTCTGAAGCTTGAGGTCGTGCAGTGACAGCAGATACATGCAACTCAGAATTGATGCTGCTAACCACATGTGCTGTGCCATCTACCCACAGGGCTGCTCACACTAAGATGTAGCAGACTACCGTATGTCATACACATCGTCTTATTCTGATGTTGTAATAGTTAGTATGTTGATTGAGTGATGCAAATCAAGGTCTGTATGCATGTCACTTGTGCATTTCACGTGTTCAAGAGTCCTGTCAATGTTGTGGTTGTGTGAGTCTTTGGTTAAGCTGTTTCCCACATCTCATCTTTTGCTCATCTTTTGCATGTGTCCCCTGCCAGAGTACGTAGGAGGAGACCACCTATCTATCCCCCTGTCCCAGACCTGGCGAAGATGGAGGACATAGAAATCATAAAGAAATTCCATTTGGATCGCCTTACACTGCGAGAGCTACGTGCTCCGTTGGAGCCCCATTTGAAGCCCAACAGAACTTATCCGGCTGCATTGTCTGCTACAGTAAAAGTGATGGCTGCACTGCATTACTTTGCCACTGGGTCTTTCCAGTACACCGTGGCCAGCGCCGGTGGGATGTCACAGCCTATGTTCAGCATGGTGTTCCGTGATGTCCTGTCTACATTGATGACCTACAAGGACCACCATATACACTTTCCAAGGAGAAATAAATTGGCAGCTGTGAAGGGGGATTTTTATGATCTTGGACGCATCCCAAATGTTGTGGGAGCCATTGACGGTACCCACATTGGCCTAGTTCCACCACAGGCACGGGAACACATCTATCGTAACTGCAAACATCACCACTCCATTAATGTGCAAGTGGTATGCCAAGCGGATCAGATAATATCACACGTGTGTGCAAAGTATCCAGGTTCGGCACATGACTCATACATTCTGCGGAACAGCAGCATACCACAATTGATGGCAAATCTTCACCCAGAGCGTGCCTGGCTTGTTGGTGAGTGGGCTGTGTCAATGAGTGTGATGTATGTGTAACATGCTGCTCTCCTCACATATTATCAATACATTGTTTGTCTGTGCTTCTCACAACTAGGTGACTCAGGGTATCCCAATCGTCCGTGGTTGCTGACCCCACTGAGGAATCCAACTATGCCCGGGGAAGTCCACTTCAATGATGCCCATGGGAGGACACATCGTGTGGTGGAGCGCACTTTTGGACTTTTGAAGTCTAGATTCAGGTGTCTGGACAAGAGTGGTGGTGCACTTTTCTACTCACCCCAGAAGGTGTGTCAGATCATAGTCGCATGCTGCATGCTAAACAACCAATCAATCAATCACGGCATTTATAGAGCGCGCTACTCACCCGGGAGGGTCTCAAGGCGCTGGGGGAGGGGGTAAGTTACTGCTCGAACAGCCAGGTCTTGAGCTGCTTCCTGAAGGAGAGATGGTCCTGGGTTCGCCGAAGGTGAGTGGGGAGGGAGTTCCAGGTCTTGGCTGCCAGGTAGGAGAAGGATCTTCCTCCGGCGGTGGTTCTGCGGATGCGTGGTACGGTGGCGAGGGCGTGGCTGGTTGATCGTAGCTGGCGTGTGGGCGTGTAGAAGGTCATGCGGTCGTTGAGGTACTTTGGGCCCAGGTCGTGGAGGGCCTTGTGTGCGTGGGTGAGGAGTCTGAACGTGATTCTCTTGCTGACGGGGAGCCAGTGCAGGTCTTTCAGGTGCACGGTGATGTGGCTGTGTCGGGGGATGTCCAGGATGAGTCGTGCGGAGGCGTTCTGGATGCGCTGGAGTCTCTTTTGAAGTTTGGCTGTGGTTCCGGCGTAGAGGGTGTTCCCATAGTCCAGTCGGCTGGTGACGAGTGCCTGGGTGACGGTCTTCCTGGTTTCAGTGGGGATCCATCTGAAGATCTTGCGGAGCATGCGCAGGGTGTTGAAGCATGAAGATGAGACGGCGTTGACTTGTCTGGTCATCGACAGGGAGGAGTCCAGGATGAAGCCCAGGTTGCGTGCGTGGTCCGTTGGCTTGGGCGCGGTGCCCAGGGCCGGGGGCCACCAGGAGTCGTCCCAGGCGGAGGGTGATGAGCCCAGGATGAGGACTTCCGTCTTGTCTGAGTTCAGTTTAAGGCGGCTGTTCCTCATCCAGTCGGCGACGTCTCTCATCCCGTCGTGTAGGTTGGCTCTGGCGGTGGTGGGGTCGTTGGTGAGGGAGAGGATCAGCTGGGTGTCATCGGCGTAGGAGATGATGTTGAGGTTGTGTCGGCGTGCGATGGCTGCGAGGGGGCTCATGTAGACGTTGAAGAGGGTTGGGCTGAGTGAGGATCCTTGTGGAACGCCACAGATGACTTCGGTGGCTTCGGATCTGAACGGGGGAGGCGGACTCTCTGGGTTCTTCCGGCGAGGAACGAGATGATCCATTCCAGTGCTTTCTCTCGGATTCCGATGTTGCTGAGGCGCTTCACTAGGGTGCGGTGGCAGACGGTGTCGAACGCCGCAGAGAGGTCCAAGAGGATGAGGGCAGCTGTTTCCCCGTTGTCGGTTAGGGTTCTGATGTCGTCGGTGGCTGCGATAAGGGCGGTCTCGGTGCTGTGGTTGGCCCGAAACCCGGACTGCGAGGGGTCGAGGGATCCATTCGTCTCGAGGAAGGCGGCAAGCTGTCTGTTGATGGTCTTCTCGATGACTTTGGCCGGAAACGGAAGGAGCGAGATGGGACGGTAGTTCTTGAGGTCGGTGGGGTCCGCCGTTGGTTTCTTCAGGAGGGCGGTAAGCTCGGCGTGCTTCCAGCTCTCCGGGAAGGTGGCGGTGTGGAAGGAGGAGTTGATGATGTCCCGGAGATGGGGTGCGATGGTGGCGTCGGCTTTGTTGAAGACGTGGTGTGGGCAGGGGTCGGTTGGTGATCCGGAGTGGATGGAGTTCATCGTGCGGGTGGTGTCTTCGGTGCTGATCGGGGTCCAGTTGCAGAGGGTGGTGGTGGCGGGCGTTGGTTCGGCGGTAGGGTGCGTTGTTTGTGCGTCGAAGCTGTTGTGTATGTCGGTGATCTTGCGGTGGAAGAACGCGGAGAGTGAGTTGCAGAGGTCTTGCGAGGGGTGATGTCGTTGTTTCCGGCGCTGGGGTTGGAGAACTCTTTGACGATGCTGAAAAGTTCCTTGCTGTCATGGGCGTTGTTGTCCAGTCGTTCTTTGAGTGCCGACTTCTTGGTGGCACGGATCAGCTGGTGGTGTTTGCGGGTGGCGTGCTTGAGGGCGGTCCTGTTGTCTGTGGTCTGGTCGAGTCGCCAGGTTTTCTCGAGAGTGCGGCAGTTCTTCTTGGATTCCTTGAGTTCGTTGGTGAACCAAGGGGTTTTCTTGCTTCCGGGTCTGCTGGGAGGGTTTTTAGTGGTGCGAGGTCGTCGGCGCAGGCGGTCAGCCACTTGGCGAGGTTGCTGGCTGCTTCGTTTGGGTCCGTTGTGTTGGTGGGTGTGTTCTGGCTGAGGGAGGCGGTGAGCTGCTCGGCGGTGATCTTGCTCCAGCTCCGGCGGGGAGCCTGTTGCGGGTGGTGGTGGGTCGCAGTCTTTCTGAAGCTGAAGTGGACGCAGCTGTGGTCGGTCCAGTGGAGTCCGGTGGCGTGGCTGAAGGAGATGTGCTTGCTGGACGAGAAGACGGGGTCAAGCGTGTGGCCGGCGTAGTGGGTGGGCGTGTTCACCAGTTGCTTGAGTCCGAGGTTGGCGAGGTTGTCCAGCAGGGCGGTGGTGTTTCTGTCGTTGTTGTTCTCCAGGTGGAAGTTGAGGTCCCCTAGGAGGATGTAGTCGGCTGAGGGCATGGCGTGCGGGCTGATGAAGTCTGCGATGTCTTCGCTGAATAGTGTGCGTGGTCCCGGGGGTCTGTAGATGAGGGTGCCTCGGAGGGTGGTCTTGGGGTCAGTGTGTATCTGGAAGTGTAGGTGTTCGGCGGCGGAGAAGGTCTCGTCGGAGTTAGTCGAGATGCGGATGGTGTTCTTGTGTACGATGGCGATGCCTCCTCCCGTCTGGTTGACGCGGTCCTTCCGGGTGATCTTGTATCCATCCGGGATGGCTATGGCGATGTCGGGCGCTGAGGAGGCGTTCATCCAGGTTTCGGTGAGGAAGGCGATGTCCGGTGCTGTTGCGTCGAGCAGGTCCCAGAGTTCCACGGCGTGCCTGTGGACGGAGCGGGTGTTCAGCAGGATGCATTTCAGGTGGTTGCTGCTGTTGCTCGACTTGGCGGAGGTGGTGCACGTCCGGGGGCAGGTGAATCGGCAGGTTTGGCAGGTGAAGGGTCCGTGGGTGCGTCTCGGTGAGGCTCGGTAGCAGGCAGGGTTCCGGCCGGCATTGAGTGCGGTGAGTGTGGCGGCGTCGTAGGTCCGTCGAGTAGTGTTGCGTTGGTGGGTTCCAGGGGTTCTGGCGCTGGGCGCGGTCCAGTCGCGGACGGGCGCAGACGGGCTTGCCTTGGCGCGCCTTCGGCGCGCCAGCGCGCGCCCGCTGCGCACGTCCGGTGCGCGGCCGTGCAGCGGCTGCCATTTATGGGGAGGTGGGAGGGAGGAGCAGCTGGGAGGCGGGAGGCAGGGGCAGCGAATGGGCAGTCAGGGGGGCGGGGCCGCAGGGAACGCAGCGGCGGGAGTGGCGAGAGGCAGCGGGGGCACAGAAAGGAAAACAGGGGGAGAGCAGACAAAATCACGGGCACAACAACAGTGGGGCAGCGAGGGGCACAGAAAGGAAAACAGGGGGAGAGCAGACAAAATCACGGGCACAACAACAGTGGGGCAGCGAGGGGCACAGAAAGGAAAAACAGGGGAGAGCAGACAAAATCACGGGCACAACAACAGTGGGGCAGCGAGGGGCACAGAAAGGAAAAACAGGGGAGAGCAGACAAAATCACGGGCACAACAACAGTGGGGCAGCGAGGGGCACAGAAAGGAAAAACAG
This sequence comes from Calotriton arnoldi, assembly GCA_963921515.1. NCBI lineage: Eukaryota > Metazoa > Chordata > Amphibia > Caudata > Salamandridae > Calotriton > Calotriton arnoldi. The sequence goes on along the minus strand of CAWUFW010014245.1, from coordinate 81,082 downwards.
GGGGAGAGCAGACAAAATCACGGGCACAACAACAGTGGGGCAGCGAGGGGCACAGAAAGGAAAAACAGGGGGAGAGCAGACAAAATCACGGGCACAACAACAGTGGGGCAGCGAGGGGCACAGAAAGGAAAAACAGGGGAGAGCAGACAAAATCACGGGCACAACAACAGTGGGGCAGCGAGGGGCACAGAAAGGAAAAACAGGGGGAGAGCAGACAAAATCACGGGCACAACAACAGTGGGGCAGCGAGGGGCACAGAAAGGAAAAACAGGGGGAGAGCAGACAAAATCACGGGCACAACAACAGTGGGGCAGCGAGGGGCACAGAAAGGAAAAACAGGGGAGAGCAGACAAAATCACGGGCACAACAACAGTGGGGCAGCGCGGGGCACAGAAAGGAAAAACAGGGGGAGAGCAGACAAAATCACGGGCACAACAACAGTGGGGCAGCGAGGGGCACAGAAAGGAAAAACAGGGGAGAGCAGACAAAATCACGGGCACAACAACAGTGGGGCAGCGAGGGGCACAGAAAGGAAAAACAGGGGGAGAGCAGACAAAATCACGGGCACAACAACAGTGGGGCAGCGAGGGGCACAGAAAGGAAAAACAGGGGGAGAGCAGACAAAATCACGGGCACAACAACAGTGGGGCAGCGAGGGGCACAGAAAGGAAAAACAGGGGAGAGCAGACAAAACGGGCACCGGGGCCACAAGCGGAGGGCGATCTTACCTGCAGGAGCAGCGGGCAGACAACACAGGCGGAGCTGTGTGGTGGGGAGCGACCTACCTGGCAAGGTCAAGGGTCGCTCTCCTCACCGTGCAGCGGCCGCCATTTATGGGGAGGTGGGAGGGAGGAGCAGCTGGGAGGCGGGAGGCAGGGGCAGCGAATGGGCAGTCAGGGGCGGGGCCGCAGGGAACGCAGCGGCGGGAGTGGCGAGAGGCAGCGGGGGCACAGAAAGGAAAACAGGGGGAGAGCAGACAAAATCACGGGCACAACAACAGTGGGGCAGCGAGGGGCACAGAAAGGAAAACAGGGGGAGAGCAGACAAAATCACGGGCACAACAACAGTGGGGCAGCGAGGGGCACAGAAAGGAAAAACAGGGGGAGAGCAGACAAAATCACGGGCACAACAACAGTGGGGCAGCGAGGGGCACAGAAAGGAAAAACAGGGGAGAGCAGACAAAATCACGGGCACAACAACAGTGGGGCAGCGAGGGGCACAGAAAGGAAAAACAGGGGAGAGCAGACAAAATCACGGGCACAACAACAGTGGGGCAGCGAGGGGCACAGAAAGGAAAAACAGGGGGAGAGCAGACAAAATCACGGGCACAACAACAGTGGGGCAGCGCGGGGCACAGAAAGGAAAAACAGGGGGAGAGCAGACAAAATCACGGGCACAACAACAGTGGGGCAGCGAGGGGCACAGAAAGGAAAAACAGGGGGAGAGCAGACAAAATCACGGGCACAACAACAGTGGGGCAGCGAGGGGCACAGAAAGGAAAAACAGGGGAGAGCAGACAAAATCACAGGCACAACAACAGTGGGGCAGCGAGGGGCACAGAAAGGAAAAACAGGGGGAGAGCAGACAAAATCACGGGCACAACAACAGTGGGGCAGCGCGGGGCACAGAAAGGAAAAACAGGGGGAGAGCAGACAAAATCACGGGCACAACAACAGTGGGGCAGCGAGGGGCACAGAAAGGAAAAACAGGGGAGAGCAGACAAAATCACGGGCACAACAACAGTGGGGCAGCGAGGGGCACAGAAAGGAAAAACAGGGGAGAGCAGACAAAATCACGGGCACAACAACAGTGGGGCAGCGAGGGGCACAGAAAGGAAAAACAGGGGAGAGCAGACAAAACGGGCACCGGGGCCACAAGCGGAGGGCGATCTTACCTGCAGGAGCAGCGGGCAGACAACACAGGTGGAGCTGTGTGGTGGGGGAGCGACCTACCTGGCAAGGTCAAGGGTCGCTCTCCTCACCGTGCAGCGGCCGCCATTTATGGGGAGGTGGGAGGGAGGAGCAGCTGGGAGGCGGGAGGCAGGGGCAGCGAATGGGCAGTCAGGGGGCGGGGCCGCAGGGAACGCAGCGGCGGGAGTGGCGAGAGGCAGCGGGGGCACAGAAAGGAAAACAGGGGAGAGCAGACAAAATCACGGGCACAACAACAGTGGGGCAGCGAGGGGCACAGAAAGGAAAACAGGGGGAGAGCAGACAAAATCACGGGCACAACAACAGTGGGGCAGCGAGGGGCACAGAAAGGAAAAACAGGGGAGAGCAGACAAAATCACGGGCACAACAACAGTGGGGCAGCGAGGGGCACAGAAAGGAAAAACAGGGGGAGAGCAGACAAAATCACGGGCACAACAACAGTGGGGCAGCGAGGGGCACAGAAAGGAAAAACAGGGGGAGAGCAGACAAAATCACGGGCACAACAACAGTGGGGCAGCGAGGGGCACAGAAAGGAAAAACAGGGGAGAGCAGACAAAATCACGGGCACAACAACAGTGGGGCAGCGAGGGGCACAGAAAGGAAAAACAGGGGGAGAGCAGACAAAATCACGGGCACAACAACAGTGGGGCAGCGAGGGGCACAGAAAGGAAAAACAGGGGAGAGCAGACAAAATCATGGGCACAACAACAGTGGGGCAGCGAGGGGCACAGAAAGGAAAAACAGGGGGAGAGCAGACAAAATCACGGGCACAACAACAGTGGGGCAGCGAGGGGCACAGAAAGGAAAAACAGGGGAGAGCAGACAAAATCACGGGCACAACAACAGTGGGGCAGCGAGGGGCACAGAAAGGAAAAACAGGGGAGAGCAGACAAAATCACGGGCACAACAACAGTGGGGCAGCGAGGGGCACAGAAAGGAAAAACAGGGGAGAGCAGACAAAATCACGAGCACAACAACAGTGGGGCAGCGAGGGGCACAGAAAGGAAAAACAGGGGGAGAGCAGACAAAACGGGCACCGGGGCCACAAGCGGAGGGCGATCTCACCTGCAGGAGCAGCGGGCAGACAACACAGGCGGAGCTGTGTGGTGGGGGAGCGACCTACCTGGCAAGGTCAAGGGTCTGGCCTTGCGCGAAGAGATACCCCTGATTCAGGACGATGATGAGCAGCAGGAGCCCCCCGCTGAACACCCACACATGCCCAATGATGATGATAGTGGTGAGGAAGGTCTTGACCTGCGTGAACAGCTCATCGCCAACTACTTCCATTGAGTGTAAGTTAGCATTGAGCAACTATGACTGTGTCTGTGTGCTTTGCTGTTGTCTGCCAAACTTGGAGGATTGTTGCAGGGATTCTGCCCACAGACAGAGCTATGCGCAGGATTATAGGACTTGGGCAGGCAGGGACTGAGTCATCCTACCACCTGAGTACCCATGAGCACAGGACCGAATAGCTATAGTGCCTCACTAGCTGTCCTACTCACTGACAGTGAAACAAGCGCTTATACACCCCAGGACACAACACTCTCAGATCTCTCAGGAATCGCGGTAACGAGACATTCCCTGTCGCCCTCACTCTTATACTTGTCCACAATAAGATCAGTTGAAGACAAGAAATGTTTTCAAATGTATATTTCAACTAACGTATCCTAACATGCAGTATACGTGCCACAACAAGCAGAATAATGCATAATACAAAAACAGTCAGCATAGAAACATGTCCATATATCATGAAGGGAGATGTCATATTAATAAGCCCTCAGGAGGAAGACCTACGAGCCTATCCCCCCTCCCCTTGCTAGAAGAAGTCTTATTATGTATCTCAAGATCTCAGGACTTTGTCAGCAGACCCCATTCCTCAGCCTATAGATGGTGAAATGTACATCACATATGCTGTGTTGCTCTTCTCTCTGGAAGAATCCCTCTCCAGGTGTGGGGCACCTAGCCCGCCTCCCCATATTATCAAAAAGGCACGCGTGGGCTCTAGCAGCTACGAGAGTTTGTTGAGTCTGGGTGCTAGGGCCTGACCAGAACAGAATAACAAGAGACATTGTTTTACGACCTTGGACATGATGTACAGACTGTACTCCAGGACCGCACAGAGAACAAGCTCTGCGGACAGTTCTCATGTGAAAGACATAAACGAAGCTACTTGCAAAACAACAAAGCCATGTATTAACGTGCGCTGAAGCTGCATAATGTAAGCCGGGCTCATACTAGGCGACAATGTCCACAACGGCCATTTAACAGCCTCTCCTTGCTCAGGTCTGTGGTACCAAGCGAAACAGCCTGCAAAGGTAAGCAGAGTCAAAGCGAATGCAGACAGGGCCAAGGTTTGAGATAAATCAAATGAAATTTCTGAAGGAGGCGAGAAAAGGTAAAACAATATTGAATTAGTTCCAAACAGTTGCGGATGCTGGTAAGTAGTTACGAATCCAAGAAAGCACTTGCAGCTTCGAAGGCAAGCAGTTCCAGAAGACGATCAGAATCAGCTTCAGCAAAAAGTGTTATGTTTCATATAGGTACCCTAATATAGGCCCGGGTAATACCATACACCTTCACCTACATTATCTCCCTTACACTACACAGTAGGAAGGTTGAAGACATCTATAAGTGCTTCCCTACGGACCAAGTTGGCCCGTTTGAGATATCTTGCAACCATACCAACGTCACATTAGAGGCTTTTCCTCCGATCCCTCCGGATCAATTACTCGCCCTATGCTACAAAATTAAGTCAGGATCTCCGGCCGATCCACTGAAACCTGACCAATTTCGGAAAATTCTACCTACTATCTTGCTTCCCTTAGGCCAGGTGATCAATGGGTCTCTCAATACAGGGGTCGTGCCTACTGCTTGAAACAGACCAGGGTGATACCGCTGCTTAAGAAACCTTCCTTAGATCCTAAAAAGCCAGAAAACTTTCGCCCAATATCTCTGTTACCTTGGGCCGCAAAGATCACGGAGGCTTATATCAACTCCCTCCTCTCGGACTACCTTCACTCCAACAACAAATTAGATTCTTCCCAGAATGGCTTTCGCCCTGGCCACAGCACAGAGTCGGCGCTCCTGGCTGTGACAGAACATCTTTGGCATCTCTGGATGCAGGGCAGACGTCGGCACTGATCCTTTTGGATCTCAGTGCCGCGTTTGACACAGTGTCCCATGCCATTCTGCTGCGTTGCCTGGAGGAGGCTGGAATTGTAGGCTCTGCCCTGAAGTGGCTCGCCTCATTCCTGGCCGACAGGAGGTTTCAGGTGATAGCACCCCCCTTCACCTCTGGCATCATTCCCATCAAGCAAGGGGTGCCACAGGGCTCCTCCCTGAGCCCTCTGCTTTTCAACCTTTATGTACAACCCCTGGCTGTAGTAGCCAAGAGCAGAGGGATGACCATGGTCTCCTACGCCGATGACACACAGTTGGTGGTGGCCCTCTCAAGCGACTCTAAACAGGATGCTCTTAAGTTTCAGAGCGATCTTGCGGCGGTGGCTGAGTGGATGACCGCCAACTGTCTCCAACTAAATGCTAACAAGTCAGAGGTGTTGTTGGTGGGGAAAGACCATGGTCTGTGGAATGAGCTCTGGTGGCCCAAGAGCCTAGGCACTGCCCCCTCCCCCAAGCAGGCTGTGAAGAACTTAGGGGTTTGGATGGATGCTTCCCTCAACTTCCAGACCCAAACTAAAAAGGTGTCTGGAACCTGTTTTGGGCTGCTGCGAGGACTGAAACCCATCCTGGGCTTCTTTGACGCCCCTACTAGGCAAATCATCATTCAGGCTTTGATTTTGTCTAGACTTGATTATGCTAGTTCACTGTATTTGGGTGCAAACAAGACCGAAATACAGAGGCTACAGAGGGTACAGAATGCAGCCACAAGATCTCTCCTCGGTCTGCGCAGAGCCTGCTATATGACAAACGCCATTAGTCGTCTTCACTGGCTGCCTGTGGCCAGGCGGATTGAGTTCAAGGCTCTCTGTATAGCCTTCAAAGCCCTGAAATTTGCCTCTCCTGGTATTTTGGCCAACCTGCTTTTACCCTACGTTCCCCCCCGCCAGCTCCGTTCCATGGGACAACACCGGGTGGTAGTTCCCCGAGTTAGGAGGGTTCGCGCTGGAGGTCGTTCTTTTCAGAACAGAGCGGCCATCCTTTGGAACACGCTGCCTGTCCACATTCGTGGGCTTAACAATTACCTTGAATTTAGGAAAGCCATAAAAACTTTCCTCTTTCCCATTCTGTAGGCCTGCCCGGGGGCCCCTTGCTGATCCTGTCTACCTCAGTGCTGTCAGCGCTGGGACGCCTCTTTGCTGGGGCAGCTGTCGCACTTTATAAGACTGACTAACATAACATAACATAACAGTAACGAGCCTTTAGGATTGAACCTTTACCTAGTTCTAGTCCTGGGCGCAGAAGGAGGGTATTCCCTGAACAATAGCGTCCTATAACTCCATCAATGGACTCATACAGTATGAATGAATATTCATGAGGGTTCTTGGAAACCAGGCAGGGGCTACACCACCTGCATAATATCTACGTACACGGTTCATCCCATACGTCATCCTCAAATCCAACAATAGCTAATACAAGAAACAAGGGACAAAGAAACCCTAGATACTTTTTGTATAAATACAGCACATCTTGCTAGGGTTAGAGAGAGAAGACTGAGACTTCCAGGTGACACACTGACCAGAGACGCTGAGGCTCCTGCATGCAGACGCTCCAGCTGACAGTGGTCTAACACATCCCTCGCGGGGTGTCCAACTCGAGACCAGGACGGGGTCCCACACTCTCTCACTTCAGGTAATGGGGTTAGACTAAATCCTAAAGGGATTCTTGGCTTCACACCTAATCACATGCTAGGTACACTTAGGTACATCTAGATAGGCATCGTAGGAGTACGCGCACTTTATCAAGCATTTTATATTCATGTATCGATTCATGATTATTGCACGATGGTAGAACTATACTATCCTTTTATTTTCACTGTACTGCTAATCATATATATCTGCTACTGTCTAACGGTTGTTGCAGCACATCTATTTTACAATAGAAGAACAACTGTGCAATAAATTCTTATTGTAACACGCCCGACTGTTTCTTCTATGTAACTCTCTGAGATCGAATAAGTGAGCACGAGTGACTGAGCGAAAAGTAGTATATTGTTTCCACGATCCTGGGGGATCAGGGTTGTCATGTTCTGAAGTTGCCAGAAACTATTCTCTCCCCGATAAGAGGAGATTCTAGTGGCACTGTGAGATAGCTAAGACAGAAAGGCTAACATCCTCGGTGGGGGTGCTCAGAGCCACTCTGCCACCAAACCCACAGTTTATGTTATCCGGAACGCGCAGATCCTGTATGGGTAATATAGGAACTACACGACAAAAGGACTGCCATCCAATCCAGTAGTGAGAAGGAACAGATGTGCTCCTCGCACCCCGTGGACGAAAGGAGCATTTTAGGGCAACCTGGAAGAGGTTCGATGTAGGCATGGCACAAGAGACGGTGCGCAAACGCACAGGCGCAGCTGTAGCCCGTCTGCCACATTGTGAAGCATCCCATAAATGGCTATTACTGGAACAGTCCTGGTCGTGGGCCAACAAAGGACTCACCCACAGGACATAATCCAGATTAGCAAGAGATGTGTTGGAAAGGCAGACATCCATGGCCCATTGAAAGGGGCATCAGCGACAGTAGAACACAGGTTGCACACAGGTGAAATAGGCATAGCGGAAGGTTAGCCTATAACTGATGCGATTATTTTAGAGGACAGTGGTCCCTAGACAATTCGATGAAATATAAAGTTAAATATAGACCCAGTCAGTACTATATTGTCTGTCCAGCCGGACAGTTTATTAATATACAGTGATTGTATAAAACCATTAAGACAAGAATTTACAAGCGGGACACAGCCTGCGTCCTGCTGACGTACATTTTACAAACAACATAAGGGAAGGGGGTTCAGGCAAGAAAACCGTGTCTGTAATTACATTGGATATAAATACAACAGACAAATTACGTTGCGCACACCATTACAAATTAAGCATTATAATATAGCCAATGTATATGGTGTACAGTTGTCGACGACGTTTCGATCCCTTTTTAAATCAGTGGGATCATCTTCAGGACATTGATAATGACATGCCTGTATTAAATAGCTCAATTACAACGAAGATTAGGTGAACCGCGATGACTGCGGGGACCGCAACAATTAAGGGAGCAACCTTAATAGGGAGCGTGCCAGAGTTGCAATGGAGCCACTTCTGCGTACTCCGTGTTTATGCCGTGCGAGTCAAGGCTTCAGGAGCAGTCCCCGCGGGAGTGCGTGCGCGAGCAGATCCTCTATAACTGATGCGAAGCACAGCTAATGGCAGACATCCAAAAATAAGCTGCATTCGTTCACGGTACAGTTGTAACTGACCGGGGTTGGCCAGGACCACAGGACGGGCAGCCATTGTGTAAGAGCAGTAGGTGAACTAGTACTCTGCAGAACAGCCAAAGGAGTGATGGTAAACCGCCAAATGCACTTGAAAAATTGAATGAATGACACCCGGTAGCACTCCAAAAATAGTCTGAAACGAAGTAACAAGGTCTTAGCCCACAAGTTAATAAAATACGTGCAAGGCCTTCAGTATCAGACGCTTTTGATATTTGGTGTATCAGTTCCCAAAAATGGAGTGGGAGAGTCGTGTTTAGCAGTGACTAAATCTCACTGGACATTCGAGCCACCTGCAATTCGAAGGTCTCACGGGCTGATGTGAGAGCGACTTCTTGTTGAAACAGAAGCGCTTTGTGCCTGCTTAACTCATTGACGTTTGCTTTCATAGTGGGACTGTGAGTCCACAACTAACTATCTACAATCCCATATGGGGGAGTAAAAAGAACATTGCTACAGCAAGTTACACGTTGTGAAACTGTTACTATATATTGGACGCCTGCCCGTAAACCGCAGCGGTTGTGGTTATTCAGGATAAGATAACTTCCGTGAAAAAGGAGCTTTAGCGTGGGAATGTTGGCAGGGACTGGTGTTCCTTTTTTAAAACATGCAAAAATCTTGCATGATACATTACAAGCCCAGTGTAACTGTACTTGAGTTAGTTAAGGCGACAATGTCCCCAACGGCCATTTCACAGGATGTGTTTGGATGCTGGCTCTTGTTGGCACACTGCTAAGGGTTACATTGTGCAACGCTGTGTGAGTTTTATAACTTACGTCATGTCCATGTTGATGGTAGTAGGGGGATGGGAGGATACTGCTTCACCTCCCAGCACAGTTCACCCCTTAGCATCCTGGTAAATGCAGTTCAGTTCAAATGCTTACTTGAAATGTAGCTGAAGTGTTTCACCAAAGTTGGTCAGGGAGAGGTACAGAGACCTGAGAGGATTGTTGCAGCTTTCTCAGCAAACACAGAACTTCATTTTTTATCTCTACTGATGAAGGATAATATCCAGGAACACATGTGACTAGAGATTCACAGCACTAACCTGCAGCAACCTTGGTGAAACACTTCAACGGAAATTCAAGTTAGCATTTAAACAGAAGTGCTATTTCCAGGATGCTACGGGGTGAACTGTGCTAGGAGGTGACGTAGTGTCCTCCCATCTCCTTTCTGTCCATGTTGATGGTGTTTGCCAGTGTTATCTGGAATGCATCTTGTGCAGTGTTGCCTAGTGGTGTGCTTTAGCTGTCATGCCATCATATGTCAACTCACTGTTATTTTCTTGTGTCGTTCTAGGTTCCTCCGCTCTCTCAATTGATAGTTGCATTCAAATCTTGTGATACATTGCAATGTGAGTTAACATGCTACTTACTATGATAAACATGTTACTGACACAAAGGCATAGGGGTGTGAATTGTGTTTATTTTGACAAGAGTGACAGATGAGTGGTGAAGTCGAAAGTGCTGGTACATGGATACTTAGGGTAGGACACACAATGGTGGAATTCCACAGTCCAACAGAACACTCCCATCATTGTGGCAATGTGGGATCGGATGTACAACAAAGTCAATGCTCTGTGCAACACTGGTGACATCAGCTGTGGCTCCTAGAACTGGTTTTACAAGGTGCTTTGCCACGTGATCCTCCCCTGGTCTTTCTCGGATGTCCCCTCCTCTGTTTGGTAAGGGGGAACCTGCTGCATGCTCAGAGGTGTCTGAGGAGTCTGTGTCTTCTGCCACACCCTTCCCTGTGGCCGCTGCTGAGGTGTTGTGAGTATCATCAGGCTGGCCACTGGGTGGGGGTGCCGCTATTTGAGCTGCATGGATGTCCCTCAGAACACCCACAAGCTGGCCCATGTACTCCACAAGTTGTCCCAAACGTGTGTCCATGGACCTTTGCAGCAGAGGGAGTTCACGCAGTTCTTCCACAACATGGCCCATCTGTCCCTGGTTTTGTTGGTATGCACCAAGGACTGTGTTCACGGTGGCCAGGGCCTCACTCTCAGTGTCCTCCTGTGACTGTCCCCCAGTTGACCTCCCACCTGCCCTGCAGACACGAACCTGTGGAGTTGCCTGTCGCTGCTGCCGCACAATGTCCCCAGCGTCCCCAAGCTGCCTGGTGGTATTGGTGACAACTGCCACAGGGACAGTGTTGGAGGCAGTGGTGGTGATGGTGGAGGTGGCTGCCACACAGGTCGTTGTTGCAGGTGTCAGCGTTGTTGTTGCAGTTGTTGTGGGAGTCATGGTGGTGGTGGTGGGGACAGTGAGGTCCTGGGACTGAGCTTGCCTGGCCACGCCGGAGGGGCCAGGTTGGCCCTCCTCATCCGAAAAAACCAGGGAATCTGCATCCGTGAGTTCACCTTCCTGGGGGGGGGGAGACTGGCTTGGCTCATTCATGTCACGGTCGCCTGCTGTTGCTAGCGAGTCACCTATTGGACAGAGGTTAAATTGTCAGCATGTTCAGTACACAGCACAACTTTGATGATCATGTTTTGCACATTTCATTTGAGATGACCGGACTTATTGGCATTACTTGGTATTCGTAACAGTTTGTCAGCAGTCGAACATGATGTAGAGGTACATACATTGCTCGTTAGCGATGTGACATGGTTGAAGCAACAATTTCATATGTACAGATATTGTATTTCCAAGGACATGTCCTCTGGTACCAACTTGTTGCTCATCCACTTCAGTTGATGCTAGGATATTTGTGACTTTTCTATGGGTATCTGTCTACTATGCCGCAACTTCATGATTTCTGTTGTGCTCTTTTGTACTGACTTCCTGTGGTTTGTCATGTTTGACTGAGTTTCCATGCATGTGTTGTGTTGATGTGAGCCTTATTGAGCTTTACAGAGTTGGCTAACAAGTGCGGGATGTGGTGGTCATATAGCTCCATGCTGTTTGGGAGGGAGTACAGAGGGCCTAGTGGGAGTGCTTGTCTTGCTGTCAGGTCTCAATAACCCCCTCCCCAGTAAGATGGATACCTACCTGCTAGGAAGCACTGTCAATGGTGATGGCTGCCACATGGCTCTGGGGTGGGGAGGGTGCTCCATGCTGTTTGGGAGGGAGTACAGAGGGCCTTGTGGGAGTGGTGGTCTTGCTGTCAGGTCTCAACAACCCCCTCCCCAGTAAGATGGTTACCTACATGTTAGGAAGCACTGCCAACGGTGATGGCTGCCACATGGCTCTGGGGTGGGGAGGGTGCTCCATGCTGTTTGGGAGGGAGGCCAGGGTGCATGAGCTGACTACCTACTTCTGAGGTGAAGCTGAGGAAGGGAATGCTAGCCTTGTGGGACATTCATCTTGAAAGCGTGCATTCTACATGATTTTGATTTGGTCTGGCAATTGAGGCTCACTTGTTGTACACAACAGTACATTACAGTGGGATGTGATAATTTTGTTTGTACTTACCAGCCTCCACTCCCCCCTCGAGTCCCGTGAGACTCTCTGGATGCAGTATGGCAAGCACCTCCTCCTCCCATTCATTGAAGGTTAGTGGTGAAATGGGAGGGCCGCCACCAGTTCTTTGGGCCGCCTCGTGGTTCCTCTGGGCCCCAGCCTTGACCCGGGCCTTGAGGTCAGTCCACCACCTTTTGATGTCACCCAGTGTGCGTAGGGTGGTCCCTACTGCATTGACTTTGTTGTAGATCCTTGCCCACATCTGGTTTTTGCGCACAATTGGGGTCTGTTGGACCAGGTTCCCATACAAATGTGGTTCTACCCTAATTATCTCGTCTACCAGCACTTTCAACTCTGTGTCTGAGAATTTGGGCATTTTTTGATTGGGCATGGTGCAAATGAATGAAAGGTGCAGGGTGCAAGGTGGTGATGAAGATGTGTGAGGTGTGTCAGGTGTGTGGATGAGAAGTGGTGGTGTGTGGAGCTGGGTGGGCGTGATGTTGTGCTCTGTGCTGTGTGCCAAAATGGTGTCCTGTCTCTCTCTGTCTCAGCGCCTGCTTTGCAAAGGATGCTGGTCCAGGAAGGGGTTGGTTTTATACTGTGGTATGTGGGTGTGTCCACATGAGTGATGACCACCAGGTGTCTCTTTCATGCTGACCATGGCTTTCATTTCAGGAATACATTTGTGGTTTATCATTGGTGCGTGTCTGATGTGATTGAGGGCTGCGGAGAGTACAGGCACACTTTGAGCATTGTTGTGAAGTTTGTTCCGACCGCCATTCATTTTGCCTGAGCGCGACCGCGACGGTCGGAACAGCAATGATCGTTACGCCAGCTCCGCTATCTCATCATAATTGGCCGTGCGGTCATTCCGCGGCAGTAGCGGCCTTTTGAGTCCATTGAACAGCTTTCCCCTGTCCGCCACGGTCGGATTTACAGCTTTTCCAACCGTTACGGACGGTCTTTTGGGAATTCCGTCCGCCGTGGTAGGATTTTACGTGCGTTGCATTGTAATGTGACTGGCAGAAATGCTGCGGTACATGCGGGCGGTTTTTTACAGCGAGCACGCAGGACGGAAGGGTTTTCCGTCCGCCATCGTAATCGACCCCTAAATGTAACACTTCAATAAAAATTACATTTTCCTTTTTAACCAACAGAAAAAAAGAAAACAGTGAATAAAGTACAACCATCGAAAAAGTATCCAACAATAAAAGCAAAACAAGATATATGTAAGTATTTTTTTAAATGTAATAATTATATGAACATGTTTACTCTTCAATACTTAATAATTAATAAATACATATATATAAAATTACATTCACAGATATGCAAAGAAAATGACAGAAGGGGCAAAGTTCATCTCCTCAAAAAAAGGAAAACTACTGTGCTACATGGGCTATACTTATACGCAAGAGAAAATAACCGAAAATAAAACCCATTGGAAATGTAGTAAATACTACTCCAATTCTTGCTATGGGAGAGCAACAACAATAGAAACAAATGTTATTAATGTCAGGGAACACAACCATCCACCCAATGTCACATAAATTAAGGTGAGAGATGCTTTAGAAACCCTCAAAGAAGCAAGCACCAGCTCCCAACAAACCAGTACCCAAATAATAAAAAACATACTAACTAGGGTTCCTGAACATGTAACAGGACAATTACCTTCCATACCAAATCTAAAACGCCTAATGCCCAGAATTAAAAGATCTACTGCTTAAATACCACCCACCCCCCAAACATTTGCAGAAATCAAAATTTTACACGAATACACAGTCACACACAAAGATGAAAAATTAATTCTTTATGACAATAACTTTCATGAAAAAAGAATCATCATCTTTGCCACCAACACCAACATTCAAAAGTTAAAGCAATGTGAAACATGGATGATGGATGGGACATTTAAAGTTTGCCCTAAGCCCTTTTATCAACTCTATACCATCCATGGCGAATATGAAGAAACTAACAGCCCCTTCATACACGCACTACTCCCCAACAAACAAAATACTACCTATATAGAACTCCTTACAATAATAAAACAACAGACAGAAAACTACTTCCCACAAAAAAATAATAGATTTCGAGCAAGCAATGATTCAGTCAATTTTAAAAATATATCCACATACTGCAATACAATGTTGCTATTATCATTTCAACCAAAGTATCTGGAGACATCTCCAAAAATCTGCGCTAAGTATAGATTATGCCACAAACAGCAACTTTGCCTATCAATTCAAAAAACTAATTTGCCCTGGCCTATGTACCAACAACAGAAGTACCCAACCACTATAATATACTTATTGAAAGTCCTTTCTACCAAGCCAATGAAGCAAAACGAACACTTTTCCTCGACTACTTTGAAGATACCTGGGTAAGAAGACTACATAGGTCAGAGCACCAAAGACAAACCAAGTTCCAAATCCCCTGGTGGAACGTCTATCAGAGCACTATAGCACAAAAAGCTAAAACAAATAACGCAGTGGAAGGATGGCATAATGCCTTCCAAGCCACAATAGTAAGAGGACAACCAACTTTACACAAACTAATAGAAGGTCTTTGAGGGAGATGTTGCTTCCAACCGGCTGCCTCTCAGCTGTGGGGTCCCTCAGGGCTCCTCCCTGAGCCCCACGCTGTTTAACATCTATATGAGACCCCTGGCAGAGATTGTCCAACCATTTGGCATCAAAATCATCACCTATGCAGATGACACGCAGCTCATGGTGGCATTGAACCACCCCGCGAGGTCATCTAGCACCCTAGGCCCTTGCCTAGAGGAAGTTGCCAAATGGATGGAACTCTCTTGCCTTAAACTCAATGGGGATAAGACCGAGCTTATGCTCCTCAGCAACTCTCCCTCCTTCAATCCTGTTCTGCTCTGGCCTAATTGTCTTGGTCTGGTACCAGATCCGAAGATCCAGATTAAGAGCATTGGCATGTGGCTTGATCGCTCGCTCAGCTTCAATCATCAGGCTGCTAAAATCTCAGCCACTTGCTACGGCCTTTTGAGGATGCTTCGCAAGATCCTTCCCCTTCTCCCTGTCCAAGCGAGAAGGATTATGGTCCAAGCTCTTATCCTCTCTCGCCTGGACTATGGGAACTCCCTCTATCTGGGAGCCCCCCAATCCATCATCCATAGGCTCCAGATCATCCAGAACTGTGCTGCCCGCATGCTCCTTCAGATCCCCCGACGGGAATCTGCAAAACCTGCACTAAGGAGCCTGCATTGGCTGCCAATCAAAGCGAGGATCCAGTTTAAGGCCATGTGCTTGACCCACAGGGCCTTCTGGAAGAAGGGCCCTGCGATAATCCAATCCATGATTACCCCCTACCAACCTCCTAGAGATCTTCACTCTATGTCTTCCTTCTTAGTCACCACTCACAGAATAAGGAAAGCCAGATGGGGTGGGCGCTCCTTTTCTCACAACGCTGCCAACTCTTGGAACGCCCTCCCATTGTATCTGCGGAAGGAGCCTAACCTGCTGCTATTTCGAAAGCTCCTAAAAACCGTTCTTTTCAATGATTGTACCTAATCCTTTCCTTGCCTGTCTCTCTGTGTTCGTCCGCAGCGCTGGGAGGCCTCAGGGTAGCCATTGCGCTTTATAAATACTATTTCATTTCATTTCAAGGCATCAAAAAAGAACAAAGGGGGTCATTACGATGGCGGAAGGCCCGCCACCGCCAGCCGTGCGGTGGCGGGCCCTCCACCATCGGACAGCAATTTTCCCCTGCCACATTACAATGGCGGGGGGAATCGTTGCGCGACCGCGGCGGTTGCAAAGACTGCCCGCCATGCTTCCGCCACAGGCAATCGTTCCAATTGCCTGGTGGAGCAGTCAGCATGTATAAAATGGTGGAGGTGCCTAGCAGGCACCGTCCGCCATAATACGATGCTGGCCGCAGCCAGCCTTTCCGTGGCGGGTAAACCGCCATTGAAAGGCTGGCGGGGATTGGTTTTGGGGGCCCATTGCGGGCGCCCCTAGTGTTGGGGGGAGGTGGTTGTACACTGGGGGGTACCATTTCCCTGCATTGAGTGGCAGGCACCCCGTGGTGTCTGCCACATAGTGCATGGAAAGGCACTACATGCATTTTTACTATTGTGGTGGGTGCTGCAGACAGCAGCACCTGCCGCAATGGTAAACATGCAAGATGTGACCGCCATGGTGGTGGTCCCATAGTAATTTCACGTGTGGGACCGCCGCGTTGCAGGCGGGCGGTCCCAGGCACCGCTACGGTGGCGGGCAGACTCGAGTCCGCCCGCCATCGTAATGACCCCCAAAGTTATCAAGAACTTAGGCTAGAACAATCCCTCACTAAGGGGCTCATTACAATGGCGGAAAAATAGCCACTGCCGGGCCGGCGGTGGCGATCGTTCCGGCATCGTCATGAGATTTACCCCCGCCACATTATGATGGCGGTGGGTTTCGCGTCGGACGGAAAGTCTGTTCGCTGCTTTTCCACTGGTAGCAATCGTCACGATTGCCTGGCGGAGCGGTCAGCATGCTCACAATGGTGGCGGAGCCTAGCAGGCTCAGCCGGCACAATTATGATGCCGGCGGAAGCCAGCCTTTCCATGGCGGTTGAACCGCCATTGAAAGGATGTTGGTGGATAATGCCTTCAGGGGCCCGTTGGGGGCCCCCCTTGTGTTGGGGGGAGGTGTGGGTGCACTGGGGGTACCCATGGTACCCCCTACATTTCACTGCACCAAGTGGCAGGCACAGTGTAGTGCCTGCCACGTAGTGCAGTGAAATGCACAACATGCTCTTTTTAACATCGCAGCGGTGCTGCTGTCAGCAGCCACCGCCGCAATGTTAAAGGTGCGGATTCCGACCGCAGCGGTGGCGGTCCCATCATAATTGTATATGCGGGACCTGTTAGAGGGTAATATTTGCGGGGCAATACACCAGCTCAATGGTAGCAGGAACACTGCTGTCTAAAAATAATGAGACACTGGTGTGAAATGCAGACACTGGGTTGAAGTGCACGTTATTCAACAACACATTGAACACATGAGAAATGTTTAAAATCACAATTTGAATCAATCAAAATAGCTGTGCATAAACACTAATAAATGCATAAGTGCCCAAAAGGCACATCTCAAATAAGAAAGCGAATCATCCAATAAGACAAGCTTTAAAATACATCAAATGCAAGAAATTGGGTGGGAATGAGAGACCGAGAGAGAGAGAGAGAGAAAGGCAAAAAGACTTTCAATCTAAGTTGGATGCTACAACCTTAAGAATAGGCTTTAGGGCCAAAAGAGACTTTCGGTCGACCGGGAACTCCAACCCGTGCTTGGCACTGCAGAAGGTGTTCAGTGTGTCAACTGGGGTGCATACCTTTTATACCTGTTCAATGCAGAACTGTTAACCACATTGACGTGCACTGTTGACCGCAAGCCTATAGTTACTTCGCTAAAATATTAAAAACACAGAAGTGACATTATAATGAAAAAAGGGTTTATCGGTTGGTCAACTGATGCTGGACCGTAAAATATGAAGAAAATCGAACTTTTATCATAAACACTTTGCTCCATTTCTCGGAAACTTTATAAGAAAGCAGAACTTTGATAAGGTCACATGGTTATGTTGTTGTGGCATGATGCCGTCTTGGTTGCATAGGCAAGCTAGAAAATAACAAATAACAAATATGAAGCAAATTTCCAGTATGTAGCAACGAAATGTACCAGCAGGCCTCCACCTACGTGTTGCCTAAGCTATTCCTGTAACTCGGGGATGTTTTTGCGGTCGGCCTCGCTGTGCTGTGTAGGACAGAAATACACATTTGAGACTTGTAGGGCTTGAAAACTTTGTTTTCTACAATGACAGTGGGCTGAGGCCTATGTGTGTATGTATCTAGGTGGGCATGAAATCTATGGCATCTACTAAATGTTTTATATAAAATGGTCAAGTTAACACATATTCTTAAATTCTGGCTGGTGGGGCCTATATGGGGGTTCATGCTCCCGGTGTAGAGCAGGAATTTGTGTAGGGCATTTATATGGTTAAACAGGACCCTGCTTCATTTCCCTCCTCTTGTTCATTTTTGAACAAAACTCTCACACAGTATTTAGCTGGCCCTTCATCTTGTTGGGCCACCCAGAGCGGGTCATTAATGTAGGAGCACTTATATTGGTCATGTAGTTGTGATCTTAACTCAACATATTCTCCATCAGGCCTGTCAGCTAGACATTCATACTGATCACTGGCAGGATCTTCTCTTATTGCGTATCTACCTGGCGGGAGTGGGGGAGCCGTGGGTACGTTGTAATGAGCGTCAGCAGGGGTGTGCAGTAAGTGGGAGGCAGGTGTTGTGAGCTCAATTATTTCTAATTGTGTTAGCCCATCCCTGTCCCCTGGTGCATGTTCCTCATATAATGTCTTCCTGTAAATCCCTGTGTTTACGTAATTCATTCCTACTACTTTAGTGCTAAATCTTTTTACACAGTGACACACGATCTGTATGACGCAACACAGTAACAACAACACTGCTATTATTGACAAAATCAACTTTAGGATGGCTATCAGCCATGAGGGCATCCAGCCAAAATCGAACCAGTCCGGGGCAATGTCTGCCGGAGCGCCTCCCTCTTCGGCCATTTTTATTCCTAGATTTGTCAACTCCTCAATGGCCTTTGTTATAGACCCATTCTCCTCATCGTTTGCCGGCACGAATGTGCAGCAACTTTTGCCGATCCGGTGGCATACTCCACCATCAATTGCTGTCAGCATGTCTAGAACATAGCGGTGCTCTAGAACCATAAGTCTCAGGGGGCGTAATTCTTCCTTGATAGCATTCAGTCCGTCCCTTGTGCTGTTAACAGCTTTCATGACTTCATAGCGGGTGACCTCTATCCACCGCGCATTTGCTTTTGTTTGAAACAGTGGGAACAGGTCTCCAAAGAAGACCTGGGCATCATTAAAGAGGCGGAATTCCTGAGGAATTCCATCAAAGGCATCATTGGCAATATATTCGGCTGCTCGCCGATGACGATCATAGGATGAGAAAGAATATGAGAGATATTGGTTGCCGGAACAACCAGGTGCACTTCAAGTAAGGTTACCAAGGTGCAAAGGCCATTCCATTGAGGAGGCAGTTGGAGGTAGAGGCGTTCTCCGCAGGCCGAGTAGTAGTCCATTTAGCTGGATGTTCCGAACTGCATATCAGAATTTAAAATGGTGTTGTTGCATTCTGTGTTGCGTCCGACAGGTAGAGTGCCATTCCCTAGGAAACAAAGAAAAGGATTTTTCAGATTAAATGCTTTTTTAGGTATGGACGTTTTCTCCCCTCCCCAGGTGTATTTCCTGCCTTTCTGAGCCCATATTTCTTCACAGTCATCCTCAACTTCCCAGTCAATCCCCTCTTCATAATCTGAATCTACGAAGGGGGCCTAAAGATGCTGCTTTGCATAATACAAAGTCGGGATCATGCCATTCATTGTTATGATATGTTCGTTCCCATAATTGCAGCACAGTTCTGTTCTGACATGGGCAATCTTGGGGGCGGTGTTTGTGAGATGTGCTTAGGTGGTGACATGCTGCTAAAGGCGTCGACACTACAATATATCCCCTTTGTCGTATCCTTGGTGCCCTATAGTTCATGTTAGGTACTCCACTTTTGTACATCCCTTGTATTACCTCCTCAATGTCAGATCTATCAGAGGTAACCATGAATGTGACGAATTGATAGTCCCAGTCCATAATATTCACAAATGCAGTGGACATCTCAACCTTAATGACTTGTCCCTTAATGACTTGCCCCTGTCTGCGGCAAAGAAACAGATGCAGGAGGCATCTGGCAATGCTGGGTGGGACCTCTTTAGGGAAAATCAGTCTATCTGCGCCAACTGCATGGGGGATGTAAGAGCACACATAACAGGACTCATTCGTCGCTGCTTTCCCCACTGTGGTCATATGTTTGTACCATGAGTTATCTAATAGGGAAGAGTGGACCCAATGATCCCTTATCGACTGTTCTGGACCTGGTGTGTGTGCTATATCCTTCTGTATTTTAGGAAGATGTTGAGATGTTATGCGTGTGCAGGGTTTGTGAGGGAACCATTGGAGGGAGTGAGTTCTGCGGGGAGCAATAGCAAATCGACAGACTCTGTGTCGGGCTGCTCTGCTTTGGCGGGAATTATGGGAATTGTGGCGAAGGGAATTGGGTCGGCGGGACAGTAGTGGGGGGCCTATCGTTAGATCCACGATACTGTCCCATGTAGTAGAATTTTCGACTGGTGTAGGGGTTGGGGACCTGGGGCACATACTAGTGTGTGTTGCTAATGTTACTGTCAGGATGTTTTTGACCTAATGTGTTGCTTTGAGGGCCCTGTTCAATATGGGTGGCTGCTGGTACAGGGGGTGGTGTTGTAAAAGCCATGCTAGTGCTGCTAGCTGCAGTTTGAGGAAGATAAACCTTTACAGTGATACAGTAAAAGATAAAACAATTAAATGTTGCCAGTGCCACTCCAACAAGAATACAGAATAATAGAACAGAAAGAATACATAACTTTGCATCGCGGCGGCTGTATTCATGGACCAGCCCGCGAGTGTCGTCTTCTTCTTCATCGATAGTGGATGGGAACACGTTGTCCTCGTTCAGTGGTACCAGAAGCATGTCGTGTCCCTCTAGTCCATTGTCTGGTGCTGCGGGGGTGCAGGATCGATCCTGATGTCGCTGCGGTGGATCCATGCCTTTCTTTCGGCTATGCGGACTGCAGTGGGTGAGGAGTCTGTCACTTCGTAGGGACCGTCAAATTTCGGGTCCCTCCAACGTCGGACGTTTTTCCGGACAAAGATCAGAGTTCCAGGACAAATTGGTCGGAGCTCAGGATCGGTGGGGCCCTTCTCCTTCCTTTTGGATACCTGGGTGGAAAGGAACTGCGCAGCACATGTTAGTGCACACAAATAATCATATAACTCAGCTTTAACAATCTCAGAGGATGATTCGTTATCTATTTTGGGCCTGGTGGATGGGACAGCTATATTTATGGATCGTCCTGTGACAAGCTGATGGGGCGTGAGGTGGTGATCCGAACTTGGGGAATTTCTGAGTGCGAAGAGGGCAATTGGTAGGCAATAGAGCCATTTCTTTCCAATGGTGGCACTGATCTTGCTTATTTTACCTTTGAACAGGCCGTTAAGGCGCTCACAAATGCCATTGCTTTGTGGGTGATAGGCTGATGTCAGTTTGTGTTTGATGCCTAACATTGTTGTCAGGAAGGAAAAGATGGCGTTTGAAAAATGACTTCCATTGTCGGAACGGATGGCGTCGGGCACACCCCACCGTGAAATGACCTCACGGAGTAGGAAGGTGGCCGCTGCTTTGGCATCGCAGTGGACACGTGGTCCAGCTTCGATCCAGCGTGAGAAGGGGCATACTACTACAATTAGATATCGATAATTTTGGCATCGATCAATCATGTCGACATAGTCAATGTGAAGTTCTTTGAAAGGGCCTGTGGGTTTTGGGATTGTGGAGGCAACTGTTTTCATAGTGGGGTTTGGTGAGTATTGTTGACAGATGAGACATTTATTAACAAAAAGTTGTATTTGTTCATGGGCATTGGGAATGATCCAGTCTGTCTGTAAAGTTGTGGACATATTATCTCGGGAGACATGTGTGGGAAGGTGTAGTTGATCCAATGCCACTTGCAATAAGGCCTGTGGCATAGCAGGCTTTCCTGTCATTGTCTGCCTATAAAT
This sequence comes from Calotriton arnoldi, assembly GCA_963921515.1. Lineage (NCBI taxonomy): Eukaryota > Metazoa > Chordata > Amphibia > Caudata > Salamandridae > Calotriton > Calotriton arnoldi. Next base: position 59,600 of record CAWUFW010014245.1, on the reverse strand, counting down.
GAAATCAGCAGGATCCTGTTGTACTCCCCTCTTCTTCCACAACTCTTTCTCTTGATCTGGTGCAGTTTCTTGTATTTCTCTGAGATGTAATTGTGCAATGTGATCATATTGTTGTGTGCTGTTGATAGTGTATGGGCGGTCAGGGTGAGAGGTGTCATCATCTATGTCTTTTTGCTCTGTTGTAGGTATTGTTTGGGCAAGTAGGATAGGGGTGTGCTGAACTTCTAGTGTTGCTGCAGCTGGGGGTCCTCTGGCTGCGGCTTTAGCTGCCCAGTCTGCCAGGGCATTGCCTCTGGAGACAAAGTCTTGGCCATTTGTGTGTGCTGCACATTTGCAGAATCTGAGTAAACGGTGATGCGGTCGTCAGCCCCATTGTTTAAAGCGGCAATCAGTGCCACAAGCTCAGCTGCTTGGGCTGAATAATGTGAAGGTAATGTAATCTGCTGTACAATGTCTAGGGAATCAGAGGAGTCATTTTGCTGTGCTCTGACTACTGCAGCTCCTGTGTACCTGATCCCTGTTTTTTGATCAATGGTAGAGGATCCATCAACAAAATATACGATACTGTCTGGCAATGGGTCCTCTTTTGCTGCTCCTGACTCACCTGGTGAATACGTAGCACAATCATGAGGGTCATCATCTGAAGCTGCAATGGGATGGGCAAAGAATGTGGCAGGGTTGACTGTGTGACATTTGACAACTTTCAGAGAAGGCAATGACAGTATGACCTCGTAACCTGATACTCTTTGTGTAGTTAGTGTGGTCTTGGCTTTTTGTATTATTGCAAAGACAGCGTGCTCAGTGTACAAAGTCAACGGGGACCCCATGACTATGGGGGTACTATTCTCCACAGCGAATGCTGCAGCAGCGAGAGCTTGTTCACATGGATAGTGACCTTTCATTACAGAGTCCAGCATGCCGCTGAAGTAGGCAATGGGCTTATGGCCCATAGGATATTTTTGGGTAAGTACTGCAGTCATAACTTGGCCATCGCAGGTGCTTGAAGCAGCACTTGTTGCGTGTGCTGCTGTTGTATTTGTTGGGGGTAGGAGTATAGTACCTGGGGCTGAAGTAGCTGTGGCTGCATCTGCTGTTGTTGTTGGAATCGCGGTAGTTGTTGCTGAGTGGGCCCCATAAATTGTTGACTTTCATGCTGCAATCTAGTGCGGCAATCTCTTTTCTGGTGGCCTGGTTTTAGACAGTAAAAGCAGGTGGGCCGTCCTGATGGTGATGTGAATCTCTGTTATCCCATCCCTCTACCCCTTCCCTGCATCCCTGTGTTCCTTGTCATATCAGGTCTGTTATTATAGTAGGGCTGTGTTTGCATGTATGGCACGGCAGGCTGTGCTTGCATGTATGGCACGGCAGGCTGTGTGTTGCCTGTATGGCACAGCAGGCTGTGTGTTGCCTGCCAGTGCATTCATGGCAGCCTGGGGAAATGTCGTAACCGCAGTCATCTGATTGACTGGCGTGGCTAACATAACTGTATCTGGTGTGTCTTTTTTCTTATTACGTTTCTGTTGCACTAATTTTGCGACAGCATTCTCTATAGCCAGCTGCCTATTCTTTTCCTGTTCTTGCTTCTTCTTGCAGAAATGTATGATATGGTCTTGTATTTCAGGCCATGGCTTGCATTCCATTGCCACTATCCCATCTAACTTCTCCTGTACTTCAGTGGGCAGACCCTTCTTTACTGTGTGGTAAAAAGGTCTACCATACCCTCCTGTTGCATTCCATCTTTCCCCTAACTCCTGATGCCATTTTTCCTTCATTCTGGAAATGTACTGCGCTGGGTCTTCATTTGGTTGCATTGTTTGTGACAGTAGGGCCCCTATGTCTGGGATGTCTGTGAATTGTCTGCGTAATTGGGACCATACTTGTGTTCTTATTTTGTTAAATAATTCGCCATCATGTTTTGTGTCTATTATTGTGATGTTGCCATTAATGCGCGTAAAGAGGTCTTCTGCATCTTCTCCAATAAGGGAGACGAGCAGACTTTTTACATCTCCTACGGCTATGTTGTTACCTGCAGTGTTTTTTTCAAAGGCTGCAATCCATTTTCCAGCGCCCTCCGTGAGGGGTGGGAGATGTTTTTTGAGATTGTCTTTGTCCATTTGAGACCACGGGACATATATGGGGGGTTCATTGGCATTTTTGTACATCAGTGGCATCTGGCGTGTCACCCCTGTGCCTGCTGCTTTTGGCCGCGTATGGTCATATTGGCGGGCATATTTCTGCCAAATCTTTAGGCTAGCCTTCATATAATCATAGTCCCATTCTTTATCTCCTAGCCCATATAGGATGCATTCTACCGCTGTTTCCATATACTGTGGTTCAAAGGACCCTTCTCTTGGCCATGGGAGCATTTGTGGTGCTAAGGGCTCCGACCAGCCTGCCAAATCGTCTGAAAAAGGATTGACAGCAAAGTCTGAGTCTTCCCCAAGTGTCACTATCTCATTGGGTGTTAGGCCAGTATTTTGTGGTGCATGTGGTCTGCTGAGACACATGTTGTGGAAGTTTTTCATGCGAGTGGTACGCATAGAGGCAGTGCCCGAGACGTCATATGACAGGTCTTCCGGGCACCCGTGTGTCCCGACGAATTTGAGTCTCTCTACTTCTGTTAGCCTACTCTTCCTTCTTGTTGCTGGGTCTCCTGTATTTAGGAGCTCCCGAAGCGGGGCTGTGTTCATGGAAGTGGACATGGGTCTAGGTGGTATGTGGAACGGATTTGTTAAGGCTAGTGGCACTGTATTTGGAGATGTCTACCCAGGGGGATCGACCTGACTAGTTGAGGTAGTTGGCTGGGTTATTCCAGACGCAGCGGCTTCATAAGGATGGAGGGCTTCATTATCGTGTGATCTTCCAACCCCCTCGTCATCCCCAGGAGCATATGTCTGTGATCGTTCCTGGATGAGCTGGTGTATTGTTGGCTGTCGTGATGGTGCTGGAAAGCCTGTGTTACTGAGCAGGTCAGCGAATGTGTTCTTCATTGCCTCTACTTTTACTGACAGGGGTCTCATTTTCTCAACATGGCTTGCAGGGCTTGGTGACCGATCCATGTGTAATACGTCTGTTTCGGGGTGGTCTAGTGTGATGCTTTCCATGTTCTTGCTCAAGTCAGCATGCGTTCTCCAGTTATCATACGGGGTGGGGTCATATTTCACAGGGGACAGCTGCCCTCCATCCCTACCCTGCCGTTGTGGATTTGGGACATCCAAAATCGGTTTCTGTGTGGTTATGATGCCAGAGCCCGGGGGCCTCGTACAGTGGTGCGGTGGTGTTATAGGGCAGCTGGCTTTGAGAAGAGGGGTGCATGTTTGGAAATGGTAGCACGTCCTTCAGAAGGAGGTTGGCGCTAGTGCGTGAGCAGTGAGATGATGCACGAGAGGCAGAGTCAGAGTCTTCATCTTCCTCTTGGTGTTGTTGTGCAGTATTTGAGGATGGAGTGAGTTTCAGTGTGAATTGGGCGTCTATCTGTCCTGGTCATCCTGGTACTGAGGCCTCTATCATTGGGCCATGGCTGGTGGGAGATGATGAAGTTGGGGCTGTATTCATGATGGCTATGTCTGGAGGGAGGTGTTGTGGGGAAGGAGTATCATCTGGTATTGGAACGGCACCAATAGCTGGTAGGTCATTGGTGGTGATTCGTAAGTCTGGGTTTTCGGTGTGGGTGAGTTCGGGGTACATACCGCTGACATGATATGGTGGAGGAGCGGAGGACATAACTGTGTGTAGCGTGCCTGTGTGTTCCTGAGCGTTCTCCTTGAATATACGCCACAAATCTAGGGTGGCCTTTCTCTTCTGTAGCTTGGTGCCGGAATACTTAGTCTCCAAGAAGGTGACAGCATGATCTAGTATAGCGCGATCAAACGTACCTTTTGACGGCCAAGGGTGGCTTATGTTTTTCGTGAGTTTATGGAGCTCTCTACAATGCTTAAGTATGCGTTGCTCCTGCCCTGTGAAGTTTTTCAATACGTGCTGTAATGGGGTGGCCATACTGACGCGGTTGTGATGTCTAAATGTAAGATAGGCCTTAGTGGAACAAGGGTGTTACTTGTGGAGAGACGCACCCTAACTATGCTTTCCCTTTCAATCGCTTGGATTAAGGTCTCTTATAAGTTCTTCTCCCACTGCCTGAAGGACGGTGAGGTATACGCCCTCTTGTAATTCTTTCTCCTGTGCAGGAGAAGAACCAGGGAACTGAAGCTGGCTGCTGAAACAGGCAGCAGCAATCTTACTTTGGAGTGGGTTTCTTGGCCAAGAACTGGATAATAGGGTGGGTATCTCCCAGCCTGGGAGTACTAGGACGAAATGTACGTGAATGTTAGTCTGTGTTTTATACACTGTGCAGCTCAATATTCTATTCATGGGGCCAATAGTGTGAAATCAGCTATTGTAGGGGTGCAATAGGGGTGGTTATTGTTTACTGCGATTTAGTATGCTGGTCTTGGATGCAGTGGGAAAGGCGAATGCTGGTGCTATTGTGAGCGTTACTTGTTGTGTGTGAATGTAGTCAATACCTAAGACTTGAAACAGAGGGCGAAGGACAGCACTCGTTAAAGGTGTTACGTGAACAGAGGAGGATGGGTGACCGTCCGAAAGACCTACAACGTGGTTATTAACCAGATATACAGCAATTTGAGGTGCTGTATCGTTGTGGGATTGTTTGCTCATTCCCTAGATCGAATTGGAGTAATAGCGTGGGCTTGCTGAGGCAGACACGTGCTCAAAGTCCTGTGAGTAATCCTGCAAGAGTGCCCTCAAAAGCGGTGACATGTTATCCTGAGAGTGTGCGTGGTATAAAATCACCGTTAAAGGTGGATGTGGACGATGTGGGAGAGGCAGGGGGGCTAATATCTGGGAGGGTGGCCGCTTCTGAGGATGCCACAGAATATGTGGAGTCTAATGAAGAGTCCCCGTTGTTGTTAATCACAATTGGTGAATCAGCGGAATATGTAGAAGGTGCGAGGCGTAACGTGGTGTTGGTGGATGAATCAGATGAATGATTAGGCCAGATCAGGTCCGGGCGAGTGGTGTCGGGGGGCGGCGGGGGATGTGTGTGTGCGGTGGCTGAGGGTGGTAGATCAGTTAAAGAGAGTATGGACAGTCGGACTTCTGTTGTTGAGGTGAAGGTGACCCCTAGGATGTCCCAAGCAATGGAGAGGAGGTCACTCTGATATTCTGTGAGTGGAATAATGCGATCAATGGTGGTATTGTATACTGCAGTGGCTCTACCATGTTTCAAATGGATAACGAGATCAAGGGTGTACTGGGGGTTATTGGACATAACGGGCAAGGAGGGTGTGTAGGAGAGACGGACAGCGTGATAGGAGACAAGAGGGAAAGAGAGATACCTCCACCCCCCTTTTGGCTACCAATTGGCTGGAACAGACAAGTGGTAGGTAACAGGATGAGAGCAATGAAGAAGAAGGGAGAATGCTATGGAGGGTGGTGTGTCAATGAAAGAGGAGTAAGGCGGAACTACCTAGGGGGGTTGCATGGCTAGGGAGTAGAAGGTGTGGAATGGTGCAACCCAGTCAACAGTAACTAGCGGCCCCTACACTCGGCTAGGGAGTGTGGAAATGTAGGAGCAGCAACTAGAGGGAGGGGCAGGGGACTACAAAAAGAACAGCATGCACCACAAGCAACATGGACAATGAACATGGAGGTTAAACACACAGATTTAACAGGCATGAAAAATGCACAGTGGTGGACCTAGTTGTTCAGTCTCGCTATGGAAAGCAAGAGAGGGAAACAGGTGGGAGAGAGAGGCGCACGGAGATATGGGAGCCCGGTAAAGACTAGAGAAAACCACTGGGTACCGATGTGAAGAGGAACCATAAGAAAGCCACCGTGGAGAGAACAAGGAGAGAGAGAGCAGAAGTGCGACAGGCAGCTGCGCAGTGGGCGGGAAAAAAACGAGTGAGAAAGGCTGTGTGATAGAAGAAGAAGGAGAAGAGAAGATGGCGAGAGGTGAAAGAGGGCCGTGGATGGGCAGGAAACCACGAGAAAAGGTAAATATTGAAAATGAAACACTAGCGTTTAATGTACAGTGGTGGAAGACGGAGAGGAAACCACAGTGAAAGGCGGGGGGAGGGTAGGCCAGGAGCCGAGGCAGGGAAAGGAGCACTTTCCCTTTTGTGAAACACGCAGTTGAAAAAGGCGACGGTGAGTTAAAAGAATAACATACTTAAAATAATAACAGCACACCCAATCCTTGCAGAAGGAACTTGTTACAGCACTGAATGCAGAATGAAATGTTTAAACAATATGAGGCAGTGTCCGTGAACAGCAGTGAATACAGTTAATTGAGAGAGTAAGACGCAGTCAACTAAACATGCATTTAAAAACAACAATATAGAGATGAGAGGTGACAGACGCACTCCCTGCAAAGTGAGGGAGGCGAACCTCAAAACCTAAGACACGAGTCAAGAGATGAAATCAAAAAAAGGGGGGGGGTGAACCCTGAGCCGCAATCAAAGGGTCCGGGGCTGGAACCCGGAGCAACAATTAAAAGGCACACATAAGGTTCCGGACTTGAACCTGGAGCCGCAATCCGGGGCTTTAACTCTGAGACAAAATTAAAAGGTACACATAAGGTCCAGGACTTGAACCTGGAGCCGCAATCCGGGGCTTTAACCCTGAGACAAATTTAAAAGGTACACATAAGGTCCAGGACTCGAACCTTGAGCCGCAATCCGGGGCTTTAACCCTGAGACAAATTTAAAAGGTACACATAAGGTCAAGGACTCAAACCTTGAGCAGCAATCCGGGGCTTTAACCCTGAGACAAAATTAAATGGCCCATGGGAACCCAGTGTCCGTGCCCACACACAGATGTGAAAAGGTGGAGGACGTGGCAAGACAGAAGGCTGCAGGGAGCGGGGAACCAGGGGGACCGAGAGCACGGAACTGCACCCCACAGAGCTCAGCCCACCAAACCACACACGCCTGGCACCAGAGCAAATTCAAGAAAAAAAAAAAAATTTCCCTGACTTACCCGGGCAGGCGGTGGCGTGAGGCGGGGAGAGATCCAGAGGGAAGCCGCAGGGTGGTCCCAGCCCCTCACAGTCAGGAACAGTCTGCATGAGCTTCGTGGTCAGCCAGCTGTTAGAGGGTAATATTTGCAGGGCAATACACCAGCTCAATGGTAGCAGGAACACTGCTGTCTAAAAATAATGAGACACTGGTGTGAAATGCAGACACTGGGTTGAAGTGGCACTTTATTCAACAACACATTGAACACACGAGATATGTTTAAAATCACAATTTAAATCAATCAAACTAGCTCTGCATAAACACTAATAAATGCATAGGTGCCCAAAAGGCACATCTCAAATAAGAAAGCGTATCATCCAATAAGACAAGCTATAAAATACATCAAATGCAAGAAATTGGGTGGGGATGAGAGACCGAGAGAGAGAGACAAAGGCAAAAAGACTTTCAATCTAAGTTGGACGCTACAACCTTAAGAATAGGCTTTAGGGCCAAAAGAGACTTTCGGTCGACCGGGAACTCCAACCCGTGCTTGGCACTGCAGAAGGTGTTCAGTGTGTCAACTGGGGTGCATACCTTTTATACCTGTTCAATGCAGAACTGTTAACCACATTGACATGCGCTGTTGACCGCAAGCCTATAGTTACTTCGCTAAAATATTAAAAACACAGAAGTGACATTATGATGAAAAAAGTGTTTATCGGTTGGTCAACTGATGCTGGACCGTAAAATATGAAGAAAATCGAACTTTTATCATAAACACTTTGCTCCATTTCTCGGAAACTTTATAAGATAGCAGAACTTTGATAAGGTCACATGGTTATGTTGTTGTGGCATGATGCCGTCTTGGTTGCATAAGCAAGCTAGAAAATAACAAATAACAAATATGAAGCAAATTTCCAGTATGTAGCAATGAAATGTACCAGCAGGCCTCCACCTACTTCTTGCCTAAGCTATTCCTGTAACTCGGGGATGTTTTTGCGGTCGGCCTCGCTGTGCTGTGTAGGACAGAAATACACATTTGAGACTTGTAGGGCTTGAAAACTTTGTTTACTACAATGACAGTGGGCTGAGGCCTATGTGTGTATGTATCTAGGTGGGCATGAAATCTATGGCATCTACTAAATGTTTTATATAAAATGGTCAAGTTAACACATATTCTTAAATTCTGGCTGGTGGGGCCTATATGGGGGTTCATGCTCCCGTGTAGAGCAGGAATTTGTGTAGGGCATTTATATGGTAAAACGGGACCCTGCTTCAGACCGCCGCACGCATGGCGGTCGGACCCTATCACCGCTACTGTGGCATCGTAATGAGCCCCTAAAATAGGTCCTAACCATGCAGCATTTAAAAATTACAAAACATTTAAACAACATATTTCTACTCTTTTTTAAATTAATAATTATAATTGTCATTTAAAAATTAAAAACGTACTTAAAAATATGACATAATATAATTATTAAAATAAAAAAGAAACAAGCAAACCAAATGTTAACAAAAAACATTTCCCACCCATTATAAAAAAAAATAACTTACAGCTGTGTCGAAGTAGATGGTCCTCAAAAACAAACAAATCCATAGTATTTAAAACGAAACAGGAATCCATTAAAAAAGGAATGCCCCAAAAAAATGCAAATGCAAAAATAGAACTGTAGAAAAAAGACGCAATCCTCTTACTAACAAAACCCTCAAAAACCCGAAAATTAGTTTTAAAAAAAATGCTCCAACAAACCCCAAAAATATAAGGAAATGTAAAAAAAAGTAATTTGTTTCAAAGAAAAAAAATTCCTTTTCCTTTTTAAAAATGCGTCTTCAGCACCATCCCTTAACGAAACGGGAAACCTGCAAAAAAAACAACACAACATAATTAAACAACACATAACTAACGCTATATAACACTCTACTACTCTTCAAAACTACGTCAAACACATCAAACACTAAACTACCAAAACAACACCAAACTACACAAAAAAGGAAGATTTAACACCCTAACAAGTCTAACTACACTACTATTACCTCCCCCGCCCTAAAATTACCTTAAAAGTAAATTAAATCACACTTACCTTAAGCGACGAAAGACAGCTCCCAACCGCGAGGTTCAGTCTTCCAAAATGACCTAAAAACAAAAAAGATAGACAGAAAAGTGAGCAAGTGGGGAAAAAAGGCTGCGTAGTAAAAATTAAAAAAAGACTACCCCCCATAGACAAGAATAAAGAAATAATAAAAAAATCCAAAAAATTTAATATATATTTTTATATTTTGAAAAAACAATATAAAAATATACAAAAATTTTGCAAAAAATGTAAAATATGTATTAAATATCATATTAACAGAAAACATAAAATATAATATTTTATATATATTAACATATATATTTCTTTGATGTACTTACTTGCAAAATATAAAATTACAAGAAAAGTATTGTGAATGTGCAAACAATATAACAATGTTTAAGTAAAAAAATATATGATACAAAAATATATTCTTTAAAAAATGTGAAAATGATTTAATATATTAAATATTATTTTATAAAAATAATAATATTTAATATACTAAATAATAAAAACAAAATGTACAAACTATAACAGTGTAAAATACATATTATATAATGTTATGACAAAAATAAAATTATCTAAAATGTATTAAAAAATGTAAAAACAAATGTACTAAAATGTTTACTTTTCTTTAAAATAAATGATAAATAACAAAAACCAAAACGTCTATAATGAAAGTACTGAAAATATACTTTTTTACTACTATATGACTATGCTTGAATTAAAATGTACCATTTTTCAAAACTGTTTAAAAAAATATGTATTTAAAAATATATTTGTAATGTTGTAAATGTACATTAAAAATATAAGTTAAAATATTTTATACTTTATAATGTATTCCGAATAACATCAAAATTTGTTAATCTTGTTTTTCAATATTTTCTAAAATTGTATAATAAAACTGAATAAAAACAATTTAGGGCCCGACTACGATGCGGTTAGGAAATCTTCCCGATCGAATCGGTTTGGACATGGTTTCCGACCGACTCGGATCGGGAGAGTCCGACCGACCGACCGAGTATGATGCATCCGGATGCTTCCAGATACGATTTGGTTGGACTCCCATTGACTTCTATGGGAGCATATGTTCCTAACCGCATCGTAATCTGTCACTCGGTCGGGAAGACACGTTCCCGATCCAATTCAGAAGGAGCAAATGCCGTTAGGAGGCCTTCCTAACCGCATCGTAATCGGGCCCTAGGTGGGAATGCTTTCCTAACCGCATCGTAATCAGGCCCTAAATTGTGAACAACTAAAATAAATACTTTTTTTGTGAATAAAAATGTTAACAATAAAGACTGACATACGTCTCCTTTTTTATTTTTAATTTACATACTAAGGGGTCGATTCCGATCTCGTCCGGAAGCGCACCGAATACGATTCGTCCGGAAAAAATACGAGCCGAACGTGTTTTTCCCGAACGATTCGAACAGTCGTCCGAGCGAGCAAGTACGATGCGCATTACTGCTAAAATTCCGAGCGAGCCGTACGTTCCCATTCCAGCTCCAGTTCCCCGACCGAGCTGGATCCGTAAACGCCGATTCGAGTCGCACGGAAGTAAATACACAGCACCTTCCGGCCGGACTAGTACGTTGCGCAATCCGTACGCGCTGAACTGGTCACTACGTCCGGCACGTCAGAGCATCCTGGAGAGCTGCACATAAGCTCCGATTCGCGCCACAAGACGATCCACGGCTACGAGACCAACAAGCCAGCTACAAGTACGAGTCAAAGCCACGAGAAACCCGAACGAGACGAACCAACCATGAACCCCATCGCGCAGGTCCTACCAATACTGTACATCTATTACCGGAACCGGTACGGACGCGTACGGCGCAGACGGTAAGTCAGACACCCACTACACAAACAAACGACACGTACCCGACATATGTCACACACACATAGGGATGCAGAAATGACGTACACTAGCAACAGCAGAACCATAGGGGCGGGATGGCTATCACCAATGCCATACACACCCATAGGGGCCTGATGGCTATCACCACCACCGCCCCTACTCATGGGGGGCTGGATGCCTGTCACTACTACCATCCCCACTCATAGGGGGATGGATGCCTACCTCTACCACCACCCCTACTCATGGGGGGCTGGATGCCTGTCACTACCACCACCCCTACTCATGGGGGGCTGGATGCCTGTCACTACCACCACCCCTACTCATGGGGGCCTGGATGCCTGTCACTACTATCATCCCCACTCATAGGGGGTTGGATGCCTACCACTACCACCACCCCTACTCATGGGGGGCTGGATGCCTGTGACTACCACCACCCCTAATCATGGGGGGCTGGATGCCTGTCACTACCACCACCCCTACTCATGGGGGCCTGGATGCCTGTCACTACCACCACCCCTACTCATGGGGGCCTGGATGCCTGTCACTACTACCATCCCCACTCATAGGGGGATGGATGCCTACCACAACCACCATCCCTACTCATGGGGGGCTGGATGCCTGTCACTACTACCATCCCCACTCATAGGGGGATGGATGCCTACCACTACCACCACCCCTACTCATGGGGGGCTGGATGCCTGTCACTACCACCAGCCCTACTCATGGGGGGCTGGATGCCTGTCACTACCACCACCCCTACTCATGGGGGACTGGATGCCTGTCACTACTACCATCCCCACTCATAGGGGGATGGATGCCTACCACTACCACCACCCCTACTCATGGGGGGCTGGATGCCTGTCACTACCACCACCCCTACTCATGGGGGGATGGATGCCTACCACTACCACCACCCCTACTCATGGGGGGATGGATGCCTACCACTACCACCACCCCTACTCATGGGGGCCTGGATGCCTACCACTACTACCATCCCCACTCATAGGACGGGTAATGCATGTCACAACCAGCATACTCCAACATAAGGAATGTCAGCAAAAGACATCCCCCAACATCATGACAAGAGTGTGTAGTCTGTGTCAAATGCCTACAACACTGAACATGACATTGAACATGCAATGTGACCCCCAATCACATGTGTCACACAAAAATGTGCGTGGCCTTCACAATGCAAGCAGACCATGACCACTGTGGGAATGGGGTCTAAAGCCCCATCATCACAGTGACCAAAAGATAAGTGTGGGGTCCATAGCTGAAGCACATTTTGAACATTGTGGCAATGGGGTCTAAACCCCCATCATCACAGTGACCAAAAGGTAAGTGTTGTCATGGAAAAAGCTGCAACTGCCAAACAGCATGGATGATTCCTGGTCACAGAACAACAAACACATCAGTGGCAAAGTAGTGGTTGTGTCCCATAGCAACATAGATTGGGTGAGGCAAACAGTGCAGTGCAAATAAAACATACCTTTGGCCATGTGCAGACAAACATCACCCATGGGGACTGACATTGTCTCCATTTATCAATTACACAATGCCAGAAGTGACCATCATAATGCAGACCCACATATCTGCACTAATGGACACACAAATGTAGATATCCTGTGGAGACTGTAGATGTGATGTGAACAAATACCATACCATGGCAGCAATGGGACATACAAACCATGATTATTGTGCTGACTGATGACCTAGGAGTCCCAGGGACAGCAGGGGAAATCCTCCAAACAACATACAGGCAATGGCACACTAAAGATATGCCAATGCAGTGGTGCAGATGCACAAACACAAACAGGCAGCCTCACACTGCATATTAAACACAACAGGTGATGGGGGGTGTGCCAGTGTCCCCAGGCAACCACACAACACATGAGGAGGCCTGAATTCCAATTACACAGATGTGTATACAGTGCCATACAAACGTAACTCATGGATCGGATTCCCCTATGTGGGCAATCAGGCATTGTTAGATGAGAGGGAGCCCAAATTACACATGTCACACAAGCTTGTAGGAACAGCAACTAACACAGCAAGAGACAGACCCACCACAGCACTACCCCCAGGGACCCCACATTGTGGTGACACTAGCCTGCATGATAATCCCACTGTGATGACAAAGGTAGATGTCGTTCACACTGTGAACCACAGCCAGGTGTCCTGAGCAACAAACTACCATCACACCTACACAAGCACAAATCAATCAGCACGGCCTGTCAGCCAAGGCCAATATGGAAGTAGGGGTCTAGCCGTGCAACAACTCACATTTGCACACACTCAACACCACACACCTTGACCTCCACCAATGTGCAGAAGTGAAGCTCACATGGACTGGTGACATTGCACATGCACCCATGACAATCCCAGGGGTGGTTGTGGGAACTAAGGTGCAGAAACCCATCACACCTGGCCAGTCAACAAGACTCGTGAATGTCTGACACACTGCACAGTACGCAGTACATGGGCATGACGTGAAATCCACCCCAATCAATGGGATCCCGGCCACAGTCACACACCAATGAAGAAGCCAAGGTGACCCACAAAGAACACACGTAGACAACTTCCAACATTGCAGCTCTGACCCTGAGGAGTGGCAGCAGTCACACACACAACGTGTCACAATCACTGAAAGCTACCACAAACTGTAAATTACATGACTTGTGTAACCAACAAGTGCCAAGGGGAATCCTGACTGTGTCCCATCTGCGTTTGCCCACATCCCCAGCCCTGACAACGAAGACAACTAGGGATGACAACCTGATGAACATTAGTTTGCCATGCACCCACATCATGGAGAAACCAGGTCCAAGATGCTGGATGAACACAGGACAACTCAGCAAGCATCACAAACAGGAAAATCCGTAGGGACACAGCCTGTGTAGGAAAAGGGACGGGAACACACACAGACATGCTTACACAACACACAACACGGGCCCAGGCAATGTCACGGGATTACACACTGCCATGAGGGCACTCCACTCCTGTGGAAGGTCCGCTGTGCCAAACCTTGTCCGTGCACGACTCAAACATGTCAGCAGAACACTCGGTCAGTGAGTCAACAATTACAACACACTGAAGGCTCTGCTCACATCAGCCTGGGTACGGGAGTGTCACTTCAGTCATCTGCATATACCCAAAACACGTGTCAAGCAAGTTGCACTGTATACACAGATGAGTCCTTCAACATTGATGTGCCAAACTGCATGTCCAGTGGAGATGGGCACACAGTCAGGGAAATAGAAACATTGAACAGTGGTAAGCCCACCAGATGTGCATCAGTGTAAGCCACAGATGTTAAATTACAAATGCAAAACGTACATCCCTGTGTCAAATGCTGAACATTACACCCTCAGACTGCAGCAAAGGATGCTATGGATCCAGTCTAGATTAGGACACTTATCCCATGGACCACTTGGAGTTCATCACAGCAACACTTCATTTTCCTGATCTGAACACTATTACAACAGCAAATGCATGATGATACTCATCTACATCATGTACAACAAAAGCAAAACCACTAGTAAACAAAAAGACGCTTTATTCAGCCAATGTGAATGAAAAATTGGAAGTCCAAAAGAAACTAAGGCCAATGGCCAGTCCACATTCACAGTCCGAACAGGGTGACATGTGACAACTTGTCACCCATTGCTTGCCTGCACTGGTACGGACAGGGGACATCCCCCTCGGAGGGGCATACAAGGGGCAGGCCAGGCACCGCAGGGATAGGATCAGGGGATGCCAGAAGGAGGCAGTGAAGGGGTGGTGGGTGCAGGAGTGTCACCGGCAACTGCAGTGGAGGTGTCTGACTCAGTGGGGGCCGGCACCACTGTAGGGCACAAGTCAGATGGTGTGGGTGCTGGCACCACTGCAGTGGGCCGGTCAGATGGAGTGGACTGGGTTCCCACTGCAGTGCCCAAGTCAGACGGGGTGGTTGTGGACTCCACTGCAGTGCATAACTCCAAGGGAGTGGAAGGGGGGGCAGATGAGGTGGGCAGGTCAGAGGGGGGGACCCGGTCTCCACACCAGTGGCACAAACAGGCCGAGCATCTGGGTTGGGGGTGGAAGAGCAAGTGGTAGGGGGAGGGCCTAAGCAGTTTGGGGATGCGGTATCGGTGTGTGGGGGAACCTGGGGCAGGGTGTGGCGGGGGAACCTGTGTAGTGGTGGCCTGGGGGATGGAGGAGAGAGACTGTGTGGTGGAGCTGCATGGTGGTGACGTCTTGCCCTTCCTGGTCCGGGGGGACTTCCGAATGGGGTCCTCAGTCTGCCTGTGCCTGGGGAGGGTGTCCGGGTGTGAGGGGCACTCCTCTCTGTGTGTGGTGGTTGCCTCTTCCGCCTGTACGTTGGGTCAGATGGATCTGTGGGGAAGAGGCCAAGCTCACAGAGGAAGAGCTTCTGGGAGGGGGGGTTGCAGGTGAGGCAAGGGAAGGGGTTTTGGAGGGAGAGGTATCTGAGGACTGCGGAGTGCTCGTGAATGCGTGTGTGTGTGCCTGGGCCCCATCCCCTGTGAGTGATGTATCAGTCCCCTGACTGTGCGTGCGTGTGTGTCTGGATTTTGGCGTGTGTGTCTGTGTGCTGCGTGTGTCTGTGCTGGTGGGTGCCTGTGCCGGTGTGTGTGTGCTTGGGACAGGTAGGGTGGTGGGGATTGTGGATGGGGCAGAGGTAGGAGGGGTGAGGGACTGTTGCAGGAGGGACACTGCTGCCGTCAGTGAGGAGGCCATGGACTGATTGGTCCGATGTAGGGCAGACATGCCAGATGACATGCCCTCCATGAATGACACCAGTTGTGTCAACAGACCCGTGTGTGCATGGAGGACACTCAGCATTGATGTCTGCCCTACATGGATCTGTTTCAGCAAGTCCACAGACTCCACACTCAGGGCAGCAGGGGAGACAGAGGCAGGGGGTGCGGTGCCTGGCATGAAGGAGACACGCTCCCCTACACGGGAGCCTCCACGGACATGTGGGATGGGAGCAGATGGGAGGGTGGAGATGGTGGTGGTGGTGGGGACAGACTTGCTCGATTTTGTCTGTGGTCTGCTGACACCCGCCTCCACAAGGGAGTCCTCACTGGAAGTGCTGTGTTCCTCAGCCAAGGTGGTCGTAGCTGAGGTCTCCTCAGTGTGGCTCCCCTCACCCTCCGTGCCACTGGGTCCCTCGGTCTCCTCTGCAGTGGACCCAGTCTGGCTCTGCCGCTCCTCTTGGTCCGTGGAGCTGTCTCCTCCTGTGGCCGTGGATGTATCTGCAAACAATCAGGATAAACAGAGCAACATTAGTCACCTGTACTGACCACACACACCACAGTAAGTACAGCACATCACAGAGCAAGCCCTGCCATCATTTGCTAGACATTGCAATAAGTGCTGACACTGATTTGAAGAAGCCCATTGTCTGCCTGACAGTCATTCATGCCACTCATATCCTACCTGTCCATGCACCCATCTGTCTGGTGCCTGTTGTATGCGACTAATCATATGTGCACACATGCACCACATACACAGTTGTTGGACATCCAAGAGAACATATGGAAATGTGTCACTCCAAACACATGCCATCTCCTGCCACTGACTCGGTACATGTGTCAGGAAAAGTGATGGGCAGAGTCTCTGTCGATATGCGGGTTTTGGTTTCATCACCAGACACAATGATGTCCTCATGTCCTGATAGACAATGCGACAATGGTGTGCATGCAGGACATATCACACTACTGCTGGATCACCCTTTGCAAGTTGAATGTCATGGCACAGGCCTGTCTGGCAAGTCAGTCATAACTGTCTCCTGTCACAGGGGCAGTGCATACACACAACACCAGTCTGCACTGTGTCACAATCATGGAAGTTTTGGGAACGCAAGCCCTGTAGCTGACAGGTGCACATGTGCACCCCTGGCCACCCACATCATGAGGACTAAGATGATCCCACGTCAATCAAATGAGACATTTGAGTGACTGAAAACACAAATCCATACACATGAGCACTTCACCGTCTGATGAGAATGAACCACAGCTGCCTGCACCTCAATGTTTCATACACCATTGTGCACAGTCAAGGGATCAGAGACCTATGCATTAACCAATGTGCAGATCCTATAGTCACAACTCAGATGGCTGGCCACCCCAAATTGTTAAACACTCCAGGAGTCCAAAAAGCAAGGCCACACCACGGTGACACAGAGGCAGACACCTGAGTGCACTCTTCACAATGCCCAATATGTATGCTGACACACGGGAGTGGGAGAACAGAGTGCCTTCGATGTCCGGGGTAGGCATTACAGTCCTGGTCCCTGTGCAACATGGTATTACCCTGAACACTAGGTAGGTGGCTATGCATGTGTCACACACATGATGTACATACTTCTGAGGCTCCTACCTTGGTCTCTGCTGCAGCATGGGTGTGTGGCACATACCCCAGACATGTGGTGAGTCAGAGCAGCAATTGGAACACATATTGAAGCCATACCCAGAGTACATGTCAGATCACAGGCATTGTGTGAGCAATTGTACCACCCATGCAGCCCACAACAAAGTTCCTGTAACTGATGCTGTCCCCAACTTGAACCACAGGTAACTGCAAGTACACAGTACCCAAGTGACCTAAGTCACAGACTGTAAGGGCCACACCTGTGTATCAGATGAGGAGGGGCATGACACAAGTGAGGGACATGAGTCCAGGATGACAAGACAGTTGTACTGTGGAAGTGGAACCAGGCTAAAGGAGTGCATAGAGCATGTTAGTCATAGTACCCAGAAAAGGCTAGCACTTACCCCCTCCTTGCTGCTGTCTGGCCTTCAGCTGCCCATCCAGGTCAGGGAAGACCACCGCCAGAATCTGGAGCATGTGGGGGGTCAGGGTCCGGTGTCCGCCCCTCCTGCGAGGAGGCGACAGCTTCAGCTGGACCCTTGCGATCCTCCTGGTCCAGCCACGAAGGTCCTGCCACCTCTTCTGGCAGTTGCGGATCCTGCACCTGTAGACCCCCACAGATCGTACTGCCCGGGCGATGGTCAGCCAGATCTCCTGCTTCTGGTGGGCATCAACCTGTGAGGATGACAAAGTGAAAAGGCCATTACTACACATGCAACATATCCGTGCATCACACAGTTGGATATACATGTCTCAATCACAGGGCCATATGATGTACACAGGTAGTGCAACTATGGCTATGAACAGTTGTCTAGCAGTTACTAAATGGTATCATTGCCTGGGGAGTAAAACCTTGTTGGAATGCAATGTTACTGCACTATACCTGTTCAGTGCATGTAACTACACACTTTGGGGGGTGACAACTACTCAGTGAGCATGCTAGCCTCTGGTGTACACACTGTAAGTCTTGCTAGTCAGACAACATGCACAATTAGTAAGGCAGTGGACAGCACACTCACCTGCTCCCCTGGTAACCCATACAGCTTGCTGTACTGTGGAAGGAGGCTGTCCAGCAGGGCCTGGTTCTCCTCAGTGCTGAAGGCTGGGGCTCTCTCCACAGTACGTGCCATTGCAGTAGCCAGAGGATGCAGAGACAGCAGCAGTGGTGGTGGCAGATGTCGTCCTGGAGCATGTAGTGCAGGCAAGTGAGCTCTCAGGGGAACAGCCAGCATTATATGTGTGCTGCAGAGGCAGATACTGTCCCATGTGTCCAAAGTGATAGGTCCAAGTCGTTTGCATCTTCTGAATCTGTCCAATCCATGGAATTGCACCACTTATACACGCCCACATCATTCTTCAAAATTTCAACTTGATGACACCCATGAATTTGCAACATTGTTGTGGCTGGCCAACTGAATTCACTGCATCCGACTAGTAAAAGCTTCGAAAACGCATCCGTTACCATGTCAGTCCATAGCCAATGCGTGCGCACCGATCGGACCATTGCTGTACGACGCATATTACGTCACACAACACGCATCCGTCAACATCATATGCAATGGCCAATGCGTGCGCACCGATCGGTCCATTGCTGTACAACGCGTATTTTGAAACACAACACGCATCCGTCAACATCATATGCAATGGCCAATGCGTGCGCACCGCTCGGTCCATTGCTGTACGACGCATATTTCGAAACACAACACGCATCCGTCAACATCATATGCAATGGCCAATGCGTGCGCACCGATCGGTCCATTGCTGTACGACGCATATTTCGAAACACAACACGCATCCATCAACATCATATGCAATGGCCAATGCGTGCGCACCGAACGGTCCATTGCTGTACGAGGCGTATTTCGAAACACAACACGCATCCGTCAACATCATATGCAATGGCCAATGCGTGCGCACGGATCGGTCCATTGCTGTACGACGCGTCCCTGTACAAGTCACTCGCATATGTCACCATGGTTGTCACAGGTGAACGTATGCCAGCCACAATTACTTGCCAGGGACTCAGGGGCACACCTACAACACCCCAGCCTGTCCACACTGTATCCTAAGGCATGTAAGGCTGCATTACCTGTGTGTGTATGGGGGTCAACATGTGGTTTGTTGGGTGGCACTTGGGGGCAGCCACTCCCAGGCTGTGCATGTGTTCATGGGGACAGAATCCTTTGTGTGTTATGCACATGACCACTGTGATGTGCAACTGTTCAGTTCAGAGCATGTGGCATGGTCACATTTCCAGGTTGTATATGTGTATGTCATGTCACATACACCCTGAGTCCCATGTGGGATGGTATGTACGTCACAGGGTGACCCATTGCCACAATTGTGATGGCCCTCCACAGTCTGTGTGCATGTTGTGTTCCAGATGTCTCTGATTCCATGTGCACAATGGGAGACAGTCTCCACATCCACGTTGTTTGTGCATCGACTTTGATGTTGTGCGTGTGTGTGTCACAGACATCCATGTCTGTCCTGCAGCGGCAACAGGGGCCACTACCTGTGGGAGTCATGGTTGTTTTGCTGGCGTGTACATGATACGCCATGTCATGCCAGTGTCCATGTGGCAATACAGGGTCCCTGGGAATCTACCTGTCACAGAGCTGTGATGCCTGGGGCACATCTGTCCTCACTTGTCACTGTGGTGTGTGTTTGGAACGTGACAGCAGTACATGGGTACTGTGACACAGCCTAATGATTTCCCATAGCACAACCTGGAACTTGTTGTCAACACATGTTGAACTGAGATGTTAGATGATGGCCATGTAGGTGCCATATATGTCCATACAGAACGGCACACACATCAAGTACTTGTGTCTCGTAATGATGTATCATGTGATATTTAGTATGGTCAATGCCACATATGTGGGGTGACTGTCAATCTTTCTTTGTTCACCTATGTACTGCAGGGCACCAGCTGTCCATAGACCATTCCCTGACCTTGCAACCATGGTGGAACGTGACTGCATCCGACGGTACCGCTTCAACAGGCCGCTGATTGAGTAATTGGCAGGGCGGTTGGCCCCACATTTGCTACCTGGCCGGCCATACCCTACAGCGCTGACCCCCAAGGTGAAGGTGATGGCAGCCCTACACTTCTTTGCCACCGGTACCTTTCAACACACTGTGGCGTCTGCTGGTGGGATGTCACAGACCATGTTCAGCCGTGTGCTACGCGATGTTTTGGAGGCAATGTTAACATACTTGAACCAGTACATCTACTTCCCTAAACGTCAACAACTCACTGACGTCAAGAGTGACTTCTATGCCCTGGGGAGGATGCCACATGTCATCGGCTCCATTGATGGTACACATGTGGCTTTGGTACCACCACAGGCACATGAGGAGGCATACAGGAACAGGAAAATGTTCCATTCTATCAATGCTCTGGTGGTATGTCTTGCAGATATGAGCATCTCACATGTGTGTGCATGTTTCCCCGGTTCTGCACATGATGCCTACGTGATGAGCAGTAGTCTCATCCCGAGGATGATGTCACAGATGCAGAACCAGCGTGCCTGGCTTGTCGGTGTGTACTGACTTTGTACCATTGTGTGTGTTCTGCAATGTTGTATTCCACCCTCTTTTCCAACTCAGCTAATGTGCAATTGTCTATATGTAGGTGACTCCGGATACCCCAACATGCCGTGGTTGCTGACACCCCTCAGGAACCCTGTGACACCAGCCCAGATGCGCTACAATGAGGCACATGGTCGGACCAGGAGAGTGATCGAGCGTACATTTGGTCTCCTGAAGAGCCGCTTTCGCTGCCTGGACAAGACAGGAGGGGCCCTCCCATATGCCCCTGCAAAGGTGTGCAAGATTTTCATCTTCTGCTGCATGCTACACAACCTGGCAGTGCGGAAAGAGTTGCCTCTCATCCTGGATGACGATGACCAACATCCGCCACCTGTGGAGGATCCTGGCCTGGGCCACGATGCCAGTGATGATGAGGGTGATGTCCGCACACATCTCATCACAAACTTCTTCAGCTGAATGTGAGTATACAGAGATGTTATGTCAATGATTTGAGTTTGCATGATATGTGTTGGTGGTGCTCTGTTGCTGTTTGAGTGTGGCCATGTGCTACTTGACTGGATGCGTGCAGCGATGTGTCCTTACAGGTAGTCTGTACTCCCCAACAGTGTTGACATGCTAACTTGGTTTTGTGTAGGTATCTTGTGACATGTATTGGGCATGAGTATTGCAGTTCTGTCCTGTTCTTCAGTGCTTTTGACTGTGTGTCATGTCTGTCCTTTACAGGGTACTTTCAGAGTTGTTTGGTCAACTGTGATCCCCCGACACCATGATTCAACTTCCAGGGTGGAAGCAGTCGTTTCCCTACAGGTGATGTGCCACACACCCCTGGACTTTCTATCTTCTGCACTTTTTGACTTTGTGGCCACAGCCAGGTTGGATTAGCTTGCATCTGTAGTGGAAACAACATGTTGCAAATGTGTAATGAACCTGTGCTTCACTTTGGGATGTGCGTTGTCTGTGGTCACACATCTGACTGACATTTGCTTACTGCACCTGTGGGCTAGTTAACACAGACTCTGAATAGGTGTGGTGTCTGTGCATTCCACTGTATTTCCCGGCAACATCAGTGTAGGCGATGAGTCAGATGGCCCTGGTGTGTATGTGTTGTGTTGCCCTAGTGGTGTGTCTCCCTCATATGTGTCACGTCGCCATGACTCACATGACGGTGTTGGAATTGCTGTAGCAGTTAGCATGCACAGTGTCATTTAGCAGATCATCATCTCCATGACAAAATACCACGTTGGAATCACAACAGAGGCAAGTATGGTGTATTAGTGAGTTTATTTACATACATGTGTGAGGATAGTGCACAGGATGGTGGGTGCTGTACATTGGGATTGGAATCCAAAGTTCCCAGATGAGTTGGAAGTGTTGGTAGCAGAAATGTCCTGAGTAAAGTCCACAGTCATCTGATACATTAGTCCAACTTAAACTCCCCATGTCATGTGGGAGAGTTGGGTTGCATTCGACAGGGTGAACAGTTTGCACACAAAGGAGAATTTCCAGAACAGGTGTTGGGTTCCTGGGGGATGTACATGGCCATCTGCCTCTCAGTTGTCCTTCCTCGGACGACCCCTCTTCTTTCTGGGGGGACCCTCACGTGCAGGCCGCTGCGGTGCAGAGGACTCTCCACCAGAGTCATCCTCCCTCCCTGTGGCAGTTGCAGTTGTTGCGGCACCAGATGTTGTGGGTACACAGGGAGGTGTGGACATGTTGGTGCTAATCTGGCGGAGGCATATCAATATGTCCCTCTGCACCACTGTCAGTTCTTCCAATGTGTCCCACTTGGACTCCATGCCAGACATGTGTGTCTCCACACGGGACATGTGGGAGTCCAAGCGGGCATGATGGGCAGCCTGCTGCTGTTGAATGTCCTTGAGGATCCCCACTACCTGGCTGACCTCTCCGGTGCTATTCTGGTACGCATCTGCAATGCGTACCAGTTGTGGGTCATCATGCAGTCCAGACCCCTCTGCAAACAGCGACCTCTGTCTACCACCCCTCCCACCACCCCTGGCCACACGTGCGGGACCTGTGGTGGCACGCACAGGTGACCCTAGGCCCCTTTGGGGGTTGGTACTGGGGTTGTTGTCCGTTGCTTCCCGGGGGGCCGGGGTCCCTGTGCTGTTGTCATTCAGTGTCCTTGGTCTGTCCGTGTCGGCGGGGGTGGTCTGTGTGTTGGCAGATGTTGGAGGAGTGGGTGCAGGGGGTACAGATGGTGGTGCTGCTGCATGATGACTCGCACCGGAGGGGCCAGGTAGGTCTTCGCCATCCGAGGAAGGCCAAGGCTGTTCCACACCAGAGAGCTCAGGGGCCACCGGAGCCTGGGACAGGGACTCCTCATCATCTGCTGCTGTGTCCCCATCATCATATGTGTTTGGAAGAGACACACAATGTATGTTATGTTTCTAAAGGCATCAATGGTTCAAACACATGACAGTTGTGACTGTACATCTGGATGCGTGCCTGTACATTGCATTGTGCTAAGTTGTCACAGCCAGAGGTTGATATTGTTGTAGCACATTGTCCTGCCAACCTGAAGCATTTCAATGTGAATGTTGAGGTGTGTTCATGACCAGCTCATGTATAGATTGGCTGTACATGGCCATTGCTACTCAAGGGCCATCACGTGCCTGACACAGGTGTGTCATCCTTGTCCACATTTGTCCTTTAACAGGGACATACGTGCAATTCCACTTAGGATATCTTTCAAGATTGGGACATGTGTGGTGGCAGTTTTTGCCAGTCTTTGTGCGTCACATTGGTGTGTCTGGACAACATGGTCTCAGTCCGGTATGCCTGGGATCTCTTGGGAGCATCTGTGTTGTTGTCTGGGTTCCTAGTTCACGTCTCATTTCATACAAGTGATGTTGTTAACGTAGCTAATGATGTTGTTGCTGAGTTTTGTACGTGCAAACGTGATTAATCTTGTCAATGTCCTCCATGGTGATAAGGATTGGGCACGGCAGCTCTCTGGCTTTTCCATTGTCATGACAGTGATGGCCAGGGGTGTGTGTTGCAGTTCTGCTGTTGTGAGTAGCATGTCTCCTCAAATGCAGTCCAGCTTGGTGCTTGTGTCTACAGTGTCTATGACAGTGAGTGGTGTGTTGTGTGAAGGATGCATATGTTGCCGAACGATGTGGGAGTGGAACGCAGCTCACAACCGCAACTTGTGTGACTGACACCATGGTACAGTGTCCGGTATATTGGTGTGTCCATTGCATTCACTGTCAGGTGTCCCCTGTCAATGATGTCTCTGTGACTTCCTGTGTGTTTTGTGCTATGTAGTTTGTCTGATTCTCCACAGTTGTCATCTGCAAGTCACACCTTCACAGCCAGGCCAGGGGGCACCCATGGACACTGCATCCCCTGACAGTGTGTGTAAACATAGAGTTGCAATGGCTGTGAGTGTGTAAGTGTTTGGGTTGGCCAGTGCATGGGTGTGAATTGCAGGCACATCATTTCTCATGCCCATGTGTCAGCCATCTTGCCAGGGCTTTTACTTTGGGAGTGACTGGTCCCACGTGTGCAATGTGTTTTTGCAGAGTAGGTGTGTGTATGGCCAGCATTGGTGGTATTTGGTTGACATCCGGACCTCCTTCTCCCCCAGCCCAGTTATCCCACCATGAAGCATGCCACCCTTGCAGTGGGTGCAGGTTAACTCTCAGGATGTCAGTCAGTGGTGTCCTGTTGTTGGTTGGTGCACAGTTCCCAGCAGAGCCTTGTGCTCCCCACAACAGAGCACCATTGTCAGACATCTTTGAAGTGGCTTGTCACTCACTCTCTTGTGGAGCACGGTCCCAGGTGTGTTGTTTGGAGTTAGTGGAAGTGGTGTGTGTGTAAGGGCCTGTTGGTACCTGTAGTCGGAGCTGGCACTCCTCCTCCCCCCAGGCCAGACATCCCACCATGAAACGTGCTTCCATTGTAGGGAGTGCAAGTTGGTTATCAGGATGTCAGTCAGTGGTGTCCTGCTGTTGGTTGGTGCACAGTTCCCTGCAGGGCCTTGTGCTCCCCACAACAGAGCACCATTGTCAGACATCTTTGAAGTGGCTTTTCACTCCCTGTGAGGTGTGCATGCTTCAGTGTGAGCTTGCCGGGCCATGCGGGTGGGAGATGTTGAGCTGTGACTACCACTTCCATCATGCTATTGCCTACACCCCCCTTCCCAGCATGCCCATACTTCCTTCCTTTTGAGTCGAGTTCACTGTGTGTGAGTGTGACAGCAATGGCAAGATGGCTGACAGTGCGGTCCTGTTGTTTGTTGGTGCACAGTTCACAGCAGGGACTTGTGCTCCCCACAGCTGAGGCCAGTGTCAGACATCTTGGAAGTGGCTTTTCACTCACTCTCTTGTGGGGCATGGTCCCAGGTGTGTTGTTTGGAGTTAGTGGAAGTGGTGTGTGTGTAAGGGCCTGCTGGTAGCTGTAGTCAGAGCTGGCACTCCTCCTCCCCCCAGGCCAGACATCCCACCATGAAACGTGCTTCCATTGCAGGGAGTGCAAGTTGGTTGTCAGGATGTCAGTCAGTGGTGTCCTGCTGTTGGATGGTGCACAGTTCCCAGCAGGGCCTTGTGCTCCCCACAACAGAGCACCATTGTCAGACATCTTTGAAGTGGCTTTTCACTCCCTGTGAGGTGTGCATGCTTCAGTGTGAGCTTGCCGGGCCATGCCGGTGGGGGATGTTGAGCTGTGACTATCACTCCCATCATGCTATTGCCTACACCCCCCTTCCCAGCATGCCCATACTTCCTTCCTTTTGAGTCGACTTCACTGTGGGTGAGTGTGACAGCAATGGCAAGATGGCTGACAGTGTGGTCCTGTTGTTTGTTGGTGCACAGTTCACAGCAGGGACTTGTGCTCCCCACAGCTGAGGCCAGTGTCAGAAATCTTGGAAGTGGCTTTTCACTCACTCTCTTGTGGGGCACGGTCCCAGGTGTGTTGTTTGGAGTTAGTGGAAGTGGTGTGTGTGTAAGGGCCTGCTGGTAGCTGTAGCCGGAGCTGGCACTCCTCCTCCCCCCAGGCCAGACATCCCACCATGAAACGTGCTTCCATTGCAGGGAGTGCAAGTTGGTTGTCAGGATGTCAGTCAGTGGTGTCCTGCTGTTGGTTGGTGCACAGTTCCCAGCAGGGCCTTGTGCTCCCCACAACAGAGCACCATTGTCAGACATCTTTGAAGTGGCTTTTCACTCCCTGTGAGGTGTGCATGCTTCAGTGTGAGCTTGCCGGGCCATGCGGGTGGGGGATGTTGAGCTGTGACTACCACTCCCATCATGCTATTGCCTACACCCCCATTCCCAACATGCCCATACTTCCTTCCTTTTGAGTCGACTTCACTGTGTGTGAGTGTGACAGCAATGGCAAATGGCTGAGAGTGTGGTCCTGTTGTTTGTTGGTGCACAGTTCACAGCAGGGACTTGTGCTCCCCACAGCTGAGGCCAGTGTCAGACATCTTGGAAGTGGCTTTTCACTCCCTGTGAGGTGTGCATGCTTCAGTGTGAGCTTGCCGGGCCATGCGGGTGGGGGATGTTGAGCTGTGACTACCACTCCCATCATGCTATTGCCTACACCCCCCTTCCCAGCATGTCCATACTTCCTTCCTTTTGACACTGCTTCCCTGTGGGGTAGCGTGCCTGTGCTGACAGGATGGCTGACATTGTTGTCCTGGCGTTTGTTTGGCTACAAGTCCCAAAAGTGACCCTGTGCTTCACACAGCATATCCCACTGTGGTAGTTCTTTTTGGGATATTTAATTAGAGTGTGAGGCAATGCATTCTCCCAGGTGAGTTGTGTGGAGTTTGTGTTAAGGGGGTGTGTGAGAAAAGCTGCTGGTAACTATGGTCAGAGCTGTCAGTCCTCCTTCCCACCCAGCCAGATATGCCACCATGGAACGTGCTTCCAGTGCAGGGAGTGCAAGTTGGCTTTCAGGATGTCAGTCAGTGGTGTCCTGCTGTTGTTTTGAGCACAACACCCAGCAGGGGCTTGTTCTCCCCACAGCAGTACCCAGTGTCAGCCATCTTGTCAGTTCTTTTCCACTCCCTGTGATGTGAGCATGGTTCAGAGTGGTGTTGATGGCCCAATTGTGAGGGTGACCAATATCTGTGACTACAACTCCCATCATGCTATTGGCTACACTCACTTCACCAGCATACACACAATTCCTTCCTTTCAGTCAGCTTCCCTGTGAGGTGGTGTTCTAGTGGTGGCAAAATTTCTGACAGTGTGTGTTGGTTAGATTTGTGCCACTGCCTTGCTCTATTTGTTGTTAGGTTTGTACATGTCATGACACAGTTACATATCACTATGAGATGGCAGGTATTGTGTTTGTCTGACTAGCATACACATCTTGGGATGATTATCTTTTGGTTACTGTGGCTTCGCTAACGGTGCATGGTTTCACTATCCCCTTGACAGTGATGTGTGTGTATTGTCACATAATATTGGGTATATTGGTTGTGTACTCACCAGGCTCTGGGATGTCTGATAGTCCATGTACGCTCTCTGGTGGTAGGATGGCCTGCACCTTCTCCTCCCAGGACCTGAGGTATACTGGTTTGGCAGGAGGGCCACTGCCGGTGCGATGACTCAAGGCGTATTCCTTCTTGAGTAGGTCCTTGACCCTCCGGCGCACGTCATACCACCTGTTCTGAATGTCTTCCTTTGTGCGCAAACATGGTGATTGTGCGTTCACCCTGTCGACGATCCTCTCCCACATCTTGGTTTTCTGCGATATGGGGGTCTGTTGGACCAATGTACCAAACAACTGTGGCTCTACTCTTAGGATTTCATCTACCAGGACTTCCAATTCACTGTCTAGGAACTTTGGATTCTTCTTTGGGGTCATGGTGATGGGTGGTGGTGGGGATTGATGTGTGTGTGAGTGTGCAAGTGAGGGTGGGTGAGTGTCAGTTTTGCTGGGTGTATGTGAGGGTGCTATTAGGGAAGTGCTAATGGTGTGTGGCTTGTGTGATGGATGAGTTGTGAGTGTGTCTGTGGTTGCTGTCTGATGGTGTTCTGTGCTGGCAGGTCAGTTGAATTTGCAAAGGATCATGGTAGGGATTTGTGGCCTTTATATGGGTGGAGTTGTGGGTGTGTCTTTGTTCCATGTTTTTTTCCCCACTATTTATTGACTTTGTCATTGCTTGTTTGGCCCTTTTTTTTGTATTTTTTCCTTTGTATTTTCTGGTCATGTAGGAGACGTTCTTCTGACCGAGTCGGACGCTGCAGTTGTCTCGTGCGAGCTTCTCCGAGTCTTTCACGTTGTCTTTCTGCTGGGTTTCATGTGCGGCGTACGCGTCGGTTGCGGAGTATTGGGTTGCTTCGGCTCCCTGTTTTCTATGCGTGTCGGTCGTACGGCTTGAGCTCTGTGCGACTCGGTCTGGTTTTACATGCATTGCATCGTACTGCGCGGGTCGGAGTTCGCGGGTACGTATCTGTCGGGTTCATTCCTGGTGCGTGTCGGTCGGTTCGATTCGCGTAGATTTTCCGGCCGGATGGCTGCTTTCCGTGCGGTTCGGTCGTTCGGCTTGTGTTCCGTACGAGTCGGTCGTGATTCACATGCATAGCATCGTACTACGCGGATCGGACTGCGGCGGTACGTGTTGGTCGGACTACATTCCCGTACCGAGTCGGTCGGTACGTTTTCCGGCCTGAATCGGAATCGGCCCCCAAGTCTAAGAAAATGCTATGTAATAAACCATGAAAAATTACTATTCTAACTCCAAACCAACTAAACTCAGGGAAACTGCTGGATAATAAACCATAAAAAATTACTATTCCAAACCAACTAAACTCAGGAAAAATGCTGGATAATAAACCATAAAAAATTACTATTCCAACTCCAAAACTAACTAAACTCAGGGAAAGTGCTGGATAATAAACCTTAAAAGATTACTAGTCCAACTCCAAACCAATTAAACTCAGAGAAAGTGCTGGATAATAAACCATAAAAATTACTATTCCAACTTAGGGGGTCATTACGATGGCGGGCGGACAAAGTCCGCCCGCCACTGTAACGGAATGCGGGACCATCCGCCAGGGGTGCGGCGGTTCCGCACCTGCAATTATGATGCCACCGCCACCGTGCCGGTGGCATCCCCCATTCCCAGCATTGTGGCAGGCAATTCCAGCACCGCCCGCCACAATGCTGGAAATGCCTGCCACCTTGTGCATGCAAATGCAGGCATGTGCACCCCCCACCCCCTCAACACCCTGGGGGCCCGCAAGGGGCCCCCGAAAGAAAACACAGTATGCCTTTCCATGGAAAGGCTGCTCTCCGCATGTATCGTAATATGGATGGCGGTGTCTTGCAGACACAGCCACCATATTAATGGTGTTTTCCGCCCGGTCGACGAGTCGACCGGCGGAAATGCGGCAGATGGTCTTTCCGTCCGCCGCGGACCCCCCAGCCATCCTAATATGGCAGGGGGTCTTTCTGGTGTGGTGTCGGGCGGTTTGCCCCCTCCGGGCCAGTGGTGGCTACCGCCGGCCGGGCGGGGGCGAACCGCCCGACATCGTACTGACTTCTAAACTCAGGGAAAGTGCTGGATAATAAACCATAAAAAATTACTATTCCAACTCCAAAACCAACTAAACTCAGGGAAAGTGCTGGATAATAAACCATGAAAAATTACTATTCCAACTCCAAAACCAACTAAACTCAGTGAAAGAGCTGGATAATAAACCATAAAAAATTACTATTCCAACTCCAAACCAACTAAACTCAGGGAAAGTGCTGGATAATAAACCATAAAAAATCACTATTCCAACTCCAAAACCAACTAAACTCAGGGAAAGTGCTAGATAATAAACCATAAAAAATTACTATTCCAACACCAAACCAATTAAACTCAGGGAAAGTGCTGGATAATAAACCATAAAAAATTACTATTCCAACTCCACAACCAACTAAACTCAGGGAAAGTGCTGGATAATAAACCATAAAAATTACTATTCCAACTCCAAACCAACTAAACTCAGGGAAAGTGCTGGATAATAAACCATAAGAAATTACTATTCAAACTCCAAACCAACTAAACTCAGGGGAAGTGCTGGATAATAAACTAAAAAAGTATACTTTTCAAACTCCAAAACAAATAAACCGAGGGAAAGTGCTAAATAATGTACAAATGTTAAACATATAAAAATTTAACAACTCCAAAACTATGAAAAAAACATACATTTCTAAAAATATTTTTTTTAAAAACAAATCAAAATTTCACACAAACATTTCCCAACAGTTGTTAAAAACATTTTTAAAAAACCAAAAATTAAAAACAATTGTAAATACAATTTTGGTTTTTCTCTTCTTACAAAAATTAAATGAATTTACATTTTTAATCATGAATTTCCCTTGATTTTGTTATAAAAAATTAAATTTGCAAATTTTTCCAAGTTTTTTAAATTTAAAAAAAAGTATTCATATTTTTAACATTTAAAAAATATATACATAAAAATAAACATATAATTTTACTGACATGTTTATTTAAATTGTTAAAATTTTAAAAATATTTTAAATTTTTATATTTACATGAAAATATTTACAGCTCCCAAAAAACCTTAAAAAAATGTTTTTAATTTACATTTTAAAATTTTAATTTAAGAATTGTTTAAGATTTTCATTAATACATATATATTTTTAATTTGAAAAATTATTTTAAACAAACATTTTTAAATTACTCCCCACCCTTGTCCCCTATAAAACCAACATCCTGCTCCTAAAATTCTACATAAAATGAAAAACATATTTAATACTTTAAACAAATATTTTTAAATTACTCCCCACCCTTATCCCCTATAAACCCAACATCCCGCTCTTAAAAATATGTGAAAATACAATAAAAACATACATTTTAACATTAAAAAATAAATGTATACATATAAAATAAGTACTACTAAAATATTAAAAACTGAATTTAAACATTTAAAAAAAAATACAAATAGTCGATATTATTTACAACAATATTTTTTACAATAATATTTCTAAAATACACAAAAATCAATATTTTTTAACAACGAAAAAACATACTTCGATATTTTACTGGTGTTAAAAAGAATCACCACTCCCCCTCCTCTCCTGTCATCTTGCCTATTGTGCCAGAAGGCATCAAAGTTGCATGGCAGTGCAGCGATAATATCGGGGGCCGATGCATCGCCTATCCAGGTTTCTGTGAGTGCCAGTATGTCAATATCCCCCTCCTGGAGGAGCGCAAAGATCTCTAAATGATGTTTCTGTAGTGATCTTGTGTTTAAAACAGCCACTTTTAAACCAGAGGGGTTCACTGGCAGGATCATGGAGTGAGGTGTTAGCCCCGGGATCGTGTGGGTGTCTGTCCCGGTATGTCTCAGGAGGTGTTCTGATCTCAGTTTTGCGGTGGCATAGGGGTTCAGCCTGTGGTTGCCTGTGGCAAGGGACTGCAATTCCCTTGCAGAGTATTGTTTAATCAGGCCAGGGCTTCTGGCCCCTGGACCCGGCTAGACGCGGACGGGCGCAGACGGGCTTGCCTTAGGCGCGCCTCCAGCGTCCCAGTTATGCTGCCCCCTTCCGCCCAC
Source organism: Calotriton arnoldi (assembly GCA_963921515.1). Lineage (NCBI taxonomy): Eukaryota > Metazoa > Chordata > Amphibia > Caudata > Salamandridae > Calotriton > Calotriton arnoldi. The sequence goes on along the minus strand of CAWUFW010014245.1, from coordinate 28,219 downwards.
CAACCAATCAGCTCTGCTGAGCAGCAGCTGAACTTCCTCCCAGCACTAGACCGCGTTGAGGGATGCGGAAGTGCTCTAACCTGGATTCGCGGTAAAATCGCGATAGGAGGTGAGCCCAGATAGGAACTCTCCCAGAAAATTCCCCCAGATGTGCAAAAGGCTTGTTTTTATTTTAAAAATGACGTTACTGTCCAAAAGGCGAATTAATTCCCATAAAATCGGCAGTAAAACAGTAAAATGTCTCTTTAAAACCAGCAGTAAAATGTCTCTTTAAGACCAGTTAACACATCATTTTCACAACATCCATCCACCATAGGTGTACAGCTGCACGACAGCATTCAGTTTTTTAGATATATAATTCCATTTCCTCCTAGACACCCTAGCTGCTGTGCACTTTAGAGATACCATTTGTGTGATGATTATTCCATTTCCCCTGGTCCACATTGCCTGCCATTAGCGCACACTAACCTCCATTTTTTAAAAGATTACTATTCCATTTACCCATGAAATTCCTGAGTGCCACAAGCATCTCCTTTAGAATATATGGACATAAAGGAAAGAGCTCTATCATTCTGTATATTGTGTGTGTTATTTTGATGGGGAATTAAATTTAAATTTAAAATTTCATGTGGTTTGACTTTAAAGTGGTTATCATTTATTACCTAAGTAAACTACCACACTAACATTGCCTTTGTCTGTACTAATTCAAACTGCAAACAGTGCCAAGTGACGTTTCACACTAAAGGTTTTTCTTGCTTGTTTGCTTTTAGTTGCACGAGAGAAGATTCATCACCCGCAGCACTGCCAAACAGAAGGCCAGCGCAGTCATACATCAATCCTCCAATCTCTTTCGCTTGTGCAGCTTAGTGCAACTGCCAAATGAGAGCTTTAAGATGGCACCAAAGAAAAATGCTTCCAAGAAAGTGGTCAGTGAGAAGAAGCAGCCTCCCACCAGTGGCATGTGGCCCCAAATCATTTTTGGACCACCACTTCACATACATGACTTACTGGCCACCAGAGAGCAAGATGAGAGCAGCACTCCCACATCAAAAGCAGCACCCCAACCTAAGCCCAAGACCATGTCTATCAGTGAGGCGGCTACTGCAATCCTGACAACGACGACGAGCAGTGATACTGAATTTGATGTGTCCCTTTCGCGAAGTAGTACCCAATCGTTTCAGAAAACAGAGCAAAGTGGACAGCAGCCGCAGCCAGCAATAGTACATTTTCCTGATGTTGGAGCAGAACAAGAGGTTGAGCTTCCTTCTGAGCAAGAACCTCCTCTTTTAGATTTATTGGCTCCCAGATCTCTAGCAAGGAAAAGCAAGGGTACTTCTTTACCATCTTCTCCAAGCACCACTACTGATGATGATGATAGGGGCATGGAGTTGACCGCCGCAGAGTCCAGGAGACAACAGGAGTGGCAAGGGAAAAGAAGCCTTAGACTTATGGAAGGGGATGATGAGGAGGGTGACGAAGACGAGGCAGTCATTGTGGAAGGTGACACAGAGGAGACCGACATTGCTATTCAACCTGCTCTGAGGGATGTGGCACAGGTAGCACCTTCAGATCCCATATTTGCAAAGTCCCAATTGAGATCTGCACTAACCCCTACCTCAGGAGGAATATTAACTGCAGAGGGGCAATCACCAACAGGCTTTCCTACCTCCAGTTCTTCTTTAGCGTTGGCAGTAGCACAGTAAAAAGTACTTTTCCCCCATTAAGGCCTTGGAACAAGAGGCTCAAGAGTTTGGGAAGCTGTCTGGATATGCGCTTAATAAAACAAAAACACAGATTATTTTAAATGAAGAAATAAACTGGGTAGATAGCAGAGTAGTTCATAAAGCTAAATATTTAGGGGTCAATATCGTCGCCGATATAGACTCAATAGTAAAGGAAAATTTGACCCCACTAGCGGTTGATACCAAGAAAGCACTTAACAGAATCAACAATTTACACTTGACCATAGTGGGGCGGTGTAATGTTTTAAAAATGATTTTCTTCCCCAAACTACTTTATTTTTTTAGGGCAATTCCTTTAGAATTCAACAAGAGTATGCTCCAGTGGTTCGAACAAATTTTCTCCCAATTTATCTGGGCCTACTCTCAGCCGAGGAGGGCTTTTAAACTGCTCTCTCTCCCTAGAGATAGAGGAGGGTGGGCGCTCCCTAACCTAAGATTGTACTACTGGGCCGCGGTTTTGCAATATTGTACTGAATTATTGCATGAACATCCTGACGCAAGCCCCACGGGACTTCCATCTCCCTATACATCACTACTTGGGGAGGCAGCGCGAGGCTGTCTTTGGAGACAACTAGAATTTGGCTACTACAAGCGGGTCAGACTTAAGACTCTGACGAACGCGTACAGGGTCTTTACCAACATACGCAGACTCTTTGGATTGGGTAGACTAAACTATTATACACCTATTAACAACAATACTAACTTACCAATCATCTTTGGAAAGACGTATCTTCAAAAGTGGTCTAAATCTGGTATTCTAAAGTTGGGGGACTTGGTGACCTCTGAAGGTTTTCGGCCTTTCAATGACCTTAAAACTCATTACAATCTGAATGATAATCAGACCTTTTTATACCATGCCATGAAAGATTTCTTGACCCGCAAATCGGGAGGGCTGGCAGGTTTTGCAAAGCTTGATTTCATCTACAAACTGCAGGATTTAGCTGCGCCAGGGATTGGGTACATCTACTCAATATTAAATAACCAAATGCCCGATGACCTGGGAAAGGTAGATGAAAAATGGCAACAGAAGCTGAATGTCCCCTGTAACACCTTTTGCCTTGCACTAAGATTCGCTCAGAGCAATCTGTTGTCAGCCAAACTACAGGCGCAATTTTATAAGACAGGATTCTTCTTCTTATATATAACTCCCAGCAGGATTGCTAAATGGGGAACTGGTAGAGGAACATTGTGCCCTAGATGTTCTGAGTTCAGTGCAGACTCGGTACATACGTTCGCCACCTGCTCGAAGTTAGAATCTCTAGTGGATAAAGTACAGCAGTTCCTGGGCAAAGTTTTATCATGGGACATTAAACTAACTCTTGCAATCATTTTGCTGGGCTTACAAGACACGATGAATAGAAAGAATGGGGGAGCTTTAATATTTGTCGCCATGACTATTCTTAGGATCTGTATAGCTTCCCACTGGATAGATCTGAATCCTCCAACGTTTGCCCAATGTCTGGCTCGGCTGATAGCAACCTGTAAACTGGAGAGTGCCATCTATGCCAAAAAAGGCAGGTGGGCTAAAAAAAAAGGCTTAGACATATGGGAGCCCTTAACCAGGAGGCTTAGCCAAATGAACTCCTAGGGCTCGCCGAACGCATTTCTATTGTTGAGTTTTTTTTGGGTTTTTTCCCCAATTCTTTTTCCTATTGTGTTTTATTTCTTTTCTGTTTCTTACTTCATGTCAGCAAAAGCTAATGATTGCTTAATCAGATAATTTCTCCTGGGGATGAATATTAATGAAGTTCTAAACTGTTTTCCTTTCTGAATTCCCACTGCTTGTAATATGCACTGTTTTTGTCGCTGGGATTTGGGGTGGGGGGGCGTCGTAATGAATTATTCAGATTTTTGCTCCTATGTACTCTATATATATTTATAAAATAAAAAAAAATAAAAAGGAGGAATATTAACTGCAGAGGGGCAATCACCAACAAGCTTTCCTACCTTCAGTTCTTCTTCAGCGTTGGCAGTAGCACAGTAAAAAGTAATTTTCCCCAGTTTGGGACTTTTTTACGGTTAGCACACAGGGGGGGCACATTGTAGTATGCAACATTTGCAACATGCATGTTTATTGAGGTAAGCCTGGTTCACATTATGGTACAGGTGGCCAAACAACCCATATGAAAATGCACCACACAGTCCAGGGGGAGGAGCACCGTACAAAAATAGTTGAACATGGTCGTTGTGGCGACGATAGCCGGGGAACATCAATTTTAAGTCCAGTCATGGTGGGAGATGATGATGAGGAAAAAGAAGGTGGCATCCTCATGCAAAGCAGCCCTGTCCTCAGCAGTGCACCAGCAGAATCACCCCCCTCAACGACTTCACAATGGCACAAGAAGACTCAGAGTGAGATGGAGACACCACGGCATACAGTGACTGCCCTACCACGATGCTCATTGAGTCTATCACGATCTACTTCTTGAAAGACGCCTGTGTCAGTGGCCCCAGAAAATAAGAAAATCCAGGCTACTATAACGGGCATGTTTAGGCTGGAGGGGACATACAAGTGCAAACACCCAAACACACATTTGTACAATCTAAAAAAACCAAGAAACAGCAAACCTATACAAAAACTCCCCGGTTCTTGTGATGCACCATCCACCCTATATCTTCCTAACAGTAATTAGTATCCAACACTGAGCTTTATACTCATAGTGTGTGCAACTCCGCTGCCCCTGCCGTTCCTTTAGGGGCGGTTAGAAGAACCAAAATACAAATTTAGCAACTGCAGGTTGCACCACTTAACAGTGAAGTCCAAGTATATCACATATGCAAAATGTCCATCCAGTAGATTGAAAAAATGAAATCTTTATTCTTCTTTACACATGGTAAGAAAACGTAACGTAGACAGCCACAACAGCCAACGCGTTTCGTTCTGTCCCAAGAACTTCATCAGGGCTGTAAAACAACATTTACAAATATACATTACTCTTTTATAATACAAATTGCTACACTTATACTTCATAAAATACAAGAAATAAAAACATATAATAAAAACATACTAGGGAATTCACCCAAACCCAATTTTATCAGGGCTCCTATCTAAAAACCCACAGCCTCATAATTTAAAACATATTTAATATAGAAGAGAGAGACGAGAGAAAGAACTTACAGCAGTCACTTGTATTATTTTTCTTTTTCCATGATCCCATGATCTAAATATCTATTTATGGGCACTCCTCCTACTATTCCTCTTAATTTTACCCTCTATGTATCCTAATAAATGTTTACCATAAGGCTAACACAGATCATAAATGGCCAAAGGTAAACATATGGACATTGTAATCCTATTTAGAGCTCAACCAGAGTCAACAAAGTAACATATTCCTTTATTATTAGCATATACCTGCTAGACCCGAACCCGACCAATATTACATTCTGTAACAATAAACAAAATCTAAAATTATTATTATTATAAATAAAATATTATAGCACCTACCAAGTATATTGACTGGTTTCAATAAGTTAACCAAAAAGTTGAATGCCAAGTCCTCAAATATAATCAACTCGGCATTGACGATAGACCACCAAATTTCCAATTGAATTGTGGAATGCTGCAGGATAAGACTAAAAATAAGTCATATTGTACCTGCAATGATCATAAAGCGAGAAGATTCAGAAAATAGATGTCAAACTAAGCATACACATTCTCAAAATTGAGAATATGCATTATTAAAAACCACTCGCTTACCTACTAGCTGATCTTGAACCGACCCAGAATCCGGTACGGAAATTCAAATATAAAGGCTGATGTGCCTGTAATGTAAATAGCGAAGAAATGAGAGACCAACTACACTATGAGGTGCAATTGAAAATATTTGTTGTTCCAAATAAGTACCACAATTAGCAGTAATTTATCATTTGAACAGAATAACAGTAACATGTACGGCGAGGAAGCAAACACCCCAGAGGTACAGTGAGTCCTCCGCGTCGATTCACAAGCATCTTCAAACTAATAATATCTAGAAATCATCCATACAAGTATTAACAGCCGACCCACACTATAGTAAATAATGGAAGAAATAAATCGGCAATGAGCCCTCAGAGCAAGGAGACCTGAAGGACCCACAGGCATTCACAGCAATTCCCATAACACATTATTGAGGGAAAACAACAATGTCCCACACCGCTCAAGACAGAAATGTCACAGGTAATGCATAGAACCCCACCCAGGCTTGATCAAAAAAACCCTGTATATAGCCCCCATGATTAGCAAAGGGGAGAAAGAGACAAATCTGTCTAACGATCAATCCGTACTCACCACGAAAATCCGGACCTGCACTGCGTAACCGTCGAACAATATATTTAGGGCGCAAGTAAGATCCCGCCCAAGATTGTCCTTTATGAGCACCCGTTTACGTGAAAAACGTTAAAAATCAGTTTCACCTGGCACGTAAGCGCAAGGAAGGGGTCAGCAATAAACTATATGGATCCCCAATAATGATTCCAAAACAAAACCAGATCAATTCCTACTCCGCACTTGCGAAGGAAAGGTTTTGTTGAGAACACGTTGCAACAGCCAAGCGCCAAACAAGGCACATGTAGTCTCTTGTTTCCAACCGCACCCTGTATTCTTAACAATTGTAACAATCGCTCTTTTTCAGTATACTAGTTTTAGCGACGGCCCCTTGCTACATAATAGTCACACAATAGGGCATAGCCTTCGTAAATTCTCACCACTAATAGATCTTAATTACTCGATCACAAAGGGAATATAAGGCCTGTTGTTCATCTCGAGTGAGATTGAATGGACCTTTATCCCTATACTGATTCGAATTTAATAGTTTGTGCAAATCCTCCGTTACCCGTGCATTGAACAGATCTATTCTGGGGTGGGATACTTGAGGTGTAAATTTGGAACGTTTTTTTAAACCACTGTCTGTATCAAGCTTATTAGAAACTCCCAATTCCATATTAAGTTCATTACGAGTAATTTGTGTGTCTTCATTCAATGACATCAATACATGGATAGTATCCACCTCCCCCACAGTATATTCAGAAATTTCAGAGTTCGAGACATCAGACAAATTACATCTTGGATTTGTATGGAAAAAATGTTTTAATTTTAGCATCCTCGTAAATTTGTATAAGTCAACAATCACATCAATAATTCTGCAAGTTTGTGTTGGACAAAAACCTAGTCCCTTTCTCAAAACACTGCATTCATCATTACCAAGGCTGTGACTTGAAAGATTAACAATTGACAAACTAGAATCATTATGCTCCTGAATATTTGACCATTCCTGTATTGGCTTCAAGGTAGTAACCACATCTATTTTCTCCTGGATGACCGAAGATCCACTGCTAATTTTGGCAATTCTTTTTTGTTTTTTATGCCAAGCCCCACCTCCCCGCCTTGTCTTGCATATCTTTTTGCCTGCACATTGTTGAGGCGTAGCCTCTCTAACTCCACTAAAAAATTACTTTTTTCTTGCGGTATTAATACATCATTTTTATCACTTGATACCGAAATGCTCTCTGTGGAAGTAAGGGAACCACTACTAATTGATCTTGAATCAGAAATGTCCTCCCTACTTCTCTTTGTTGACTCTATGCTTTTAACGGTGTCAAATTTCTTTGCGAAGGTATATATTCTACCATCGCGATAGTCTTTCTCATCTCTTTGTATCTTTTTCGCCTTTTTATCTCTTTGATACAACTGGTATTCCTCCATCACTTTATCAAGGATCTCAAAGTTCTTTTTAACCACTTCAGTAAGTGGATTGGCCTCTATTTCCTTTTCCAACTTATCTATCTCCACAAGAAGGAAGCTGCTTTCTTTTCTGCATGTATTATTAAAATTTTCATCATAGTTACTGATGAGTTTGATAGATTATCTTCCCATTCTTTTAAAAGTGATTCGTCTAGATCTTCAAACGTCGGGAAGATCAAAATCCTCAAGCCTCTGGGAACCCTATCATTATCCAAATATTTTTGAAGGGTAATACCGTCCCACCACCTCGCAAGTTCTTGTTTTTCAATCTCTCAAGCTTTTGGAATTGAGATTTCAAACCTCCCCTGTGGTAAGGTCACCAGTTGTGTTTTTAATTAGTTTCTGTGAGGAAAATAAGTTCGAGGCAAATTCCTCCCTTCTATCTTTAAATTTAGCCATTTTATCCAATTCCTCCGTAAGTTTCAAAAAATCTAAAATACAAGGAAAAGGGGAGTGCAACAAGGTCTAAATAAACTCTAAAAAAAACAAGAAACAGCAAACCTATACAAAAACTCCCCGGTTCTTGTGATGCACCATCCACCCTATATCTTCCTAACAGTAATTAGTATCCAACACTGAGCTTTATACTCATAGTGTGTGCAACTCCGCTGCCCCTGCCGTTCCTTTAGGGGCGGTTAGAAGAACCAAAATACAAATTTAGCAACTGCAGGTTGCACCACTTAACAGTGAAGTCCAAGTATATCACATATGCAAAATGTCCATCCAGTAGATTGAAAAAATGAAATCTTTATTCTTCTTTACACATGGTAAGAAAATGTAACGTAGACAGCCACAACAGCCAACGCGTTTCGTTCTGTCCCAAGAACTTCATCAGGGCTGTAAAACAACATTTACAAATATACATTACTCTTTTATAATACAAATTGCTACACTTATACTTCATAAAATACAAGAAATAAAAACATATAATAAAAACATACTAGGGAATTCACCCAAACCCAATTTTATCAGGGCTCCTATCTAAAAACCCACAGCCTCATAATTTAAAACATATTTAATATAGAAGAGAGAGACGAGAGAAAGAACTTACAGCAGTCACTTGTATTATTTTTCTTTTTCCATGGTCCCATGATCTAAATATCTATTTATGGGCACTCCTCCTACTATTCCTCTTAATTTTACCCTCTATGTATCCTAATAAATGTTTACCATAAGGCTAACACAGATCATAAATGGCCAAAGGTAAACATATGGACATTGTAATCCTATTTAGAGCTCAACCAGAGTCAACAAAGTAACATATTCCTTTATTATTAGCATATACCTGCTAGACCCGAACCCGACCAATATTACATTCTGTAACAATAAACAAAATCTAAAATTATTATTATTATAAATAAAATATTATAGCACCTACCAAGTATATTGACTGGTTTCAATAAGTTAACCAAAAAGTTGAATGCCAAGTCCTCAAATATAATCAACTCGGCATTGACGATAGACCACCAAATTTCCAATTGAATTGTGGAATGCTGCAGGATAAGACTAAAAATAAGTCATATTGTACCTGCAATGATCATAAAGCGAGAAGATTCAGAAAATAGATGTCAAACCAAGCATACACATTCTCAAAACTGAGAATATGCATTATTAAAAACCACTCGCTTACCTACTAGCTGATCTTGAACCGACCCAGAATCCGGTACGGAAATTCAAATATAAAGGCTGATGTGCCTGTAATGTAAATAGCGAAGAAATGAGAGACCAACTACACTATGAGGTGCAATTGAAAATATTTGTTGTTCCAAATAAGTACCACAATTAGCAGTAATTTATCATTTGAACAGAATAACAGTAACATGTACGGCGAGGAAGCAAACACCCCAGAGGTACAGATAGTCCTCCGCGTCGATTCACAAGCATCTTCAAACGAATAATATCTAGAAATCATCCATACAAGTATTAACAGCCGACCCACACTATAGTAAATAATGGAAGAAATAAATCGGCAATGAGCCCTCAGAGCAAGGAGACCTGAAGGACCCACAGGCATTCACAGCAATTCCCATAACACATTATTGAGGGAAAACAACAATGTCCCACACCGCTCAAGACAGAAATGTCACAGGTAATGCATAGAACCCCACCCAGGCTTGATCAAAAAAACCCTGTATATAGCCCCCATGATTAGCAAAGGGGGAGAAAGAGACAAATCTGTCTAACGATCAATCCGTACTCACCACGAAAATCCGGACCTGCACTGCGTAACCGTCGAACAATATATTTAGGGCGCAAGTAAGATCCCGCCCAAGATTGTCCTTTATGAGCACCCGTTTACGTGAAAAACGTTAAAAATCAGTTTCACCTGGCACGTAAGCGCAAGGAAGGGGTCAGCAATAAACTATATGGATCCCCAATAATGATTCCAAAACAAAACCAGATCAATTCCTACTCCGCACTTGCGAAGGAAAGGTTTTGTTGAGAACACGTTGCAACAGCCAAGCGCCAAACAAGGCACATGTAGTCTCTTGTTTCCAACCGCACCCTGTATTCTTAACAATTGTAACAATCGCTCTTTTTCAGTATACTAGTTTTAGCGACGGCCCCTTGCTACATAATAGTCACACAATAGGGCATAGCCTTCGTAAATTCTCACCACTAATAGATCTTAATTACTCGATCACAAAGGGAATATAAGGCCTGTTGTTCATCTCGGGTGAGATTGAATGGACCTTTATCCCTATACTGATTCGAATTTAATAGTTTGTGCAAATCCTCCGTTACCCGTGCATTGAACAGATCTATTCTAGGGTGGGATACTTGAGGTGTAAATTTGGAACGTTTTTTAAACCACTGTCTGTATCAAGCTTATTAGAAACTCCCAATTCCATATTAAGTTCATTACGAGTAATTTGTGTGTCTTCATTCAATGACATCAATACATGGATAGTATCCACCTCCCCCACAGTATATTAAGAAATTTCAGAGTTCGAGACATCAGACAAATTACATCTTGGATTTGTATGGAAAAAATGTTTTAATTTTAGCATCCTCGTAAATTTGTATAAGTCAACAATCACATCAATAATTCTGCAAGTTTGTGTTGGACAAAAACCTAGTCCCTTTCTCAAAACACTGCATTCATCATTACCAAGGCTGTGACTTGAAAGATTAACAATTGACAAACTAGAATCATTATGCTCCTGAATATTTGACCATACCTGTATTGGCTTCAAGGTAGTAACCACATCTATTTTCTCCTGGATGACCGAAGATCCACTGCTAATTTTGGCAATTCTTTTTTGTTTTTATGCCAAGCCCCACCTCCCCGCCTTGTCTTGCATATCTTTTTGCCTGCACATTGTTGAGGCGTAGCCTCTCTAACTCCACTAAAAAATTACTTTTTTCTTGCGGTATTAATACATCATTTTTATCACTTGATACCGAAATGCTCTCTGTGGAAGTAAGGGAACCACTACTAATTGATCTTGAATCAGAAATGTCCTCCCTACTTCTCTTTGTTGACTCTATGCTTTTAACGGTGTCAAATTTCTTTGCAAAGGTATATATTCTACCATCGCGATAGTCTTTCTCATCTCTTTGTATCTTTTTCGCCTTTTTATCTCTTTGATACAACTGGTATTCCTCCATCACTTTATCAAGGATCTCAAAGTTCTTTTTAACCACTTCAGTAAGTGGATTGGCCTCTATTTCCTTTTCCAACTTATCTATCTCCACAAGAAGGAAGCTGCTTTCTTTTCTGCATGTATTATTAAAATTTTCATCATAGTTACTGATGAGTTTGATAGATTATCTTCCCATTCTTTTAAAAGTGATTCGTCTAGATCTTCAAACGTCGGGAAGATCAAAATCCTCAAGCCTCTGGGAACCCTATCATTATCCAAATATTTTTGAAGGGTAATACCGTCCCACCACCTCGCAAGTTCTTGTTTTTTCAATTTCTCAAGCTTTTGGAATTGAGATTTCAAACCTCCCCTGTGGTAAGGTCACCAGTTGTGTTTTTAATTAGTTTCTGTGAGGAATATAAGTTCGAGGCAAATTCCTCCCTTCTATCTTTAAATTTAGCCATTTTATCCAATTCCTCCGTAAGTTTCAAAAAATCTAAAATACAAGGAAAAGGGGGAGTGCAACAAGGTCTAAATAAACTCTAAAAAAACCAAGAAACAGCAAACCTATACAAAAACTCCCCGGTTCTTGTGATGCACCATCCACCCTATATCTTCCTAACAGTAATTAGTATCCAACACTGAGCTTTATACTCATAGGGGCCGATTCCGATCTCGGTCGGAGGCGCACCCAATACTATTCGGTCGGGAAAAAAGCCATGCGAAAGCCAGTTTCCCGACCGATCCGTACAGCACACCGAACGAGCAAGTACGATGCGCACAACAGCAAAAATCCCGGCCGAGCCGTACTCACCCAAACCAGGTCCTGTTCTCCGACCGAGGCGAATCCGGAAACGCCGAATCGAGTCGCACGGAAGGGAAAATGCAGCCCCGTCCGGCCGGACAAGTACGATGCGCTTTCCGTACGCGCCGAACCCGTCGCTACGCACGGCACGTCAAAGCATCCGGGAGAGGCGCACATAAGCTCCGAATCGCGCCACAACACGATCCACGGCTACGAGACGAACACAGCACCGACGAGGACGACGCGAAGCGACGAGGACGAAGCCAAGCGACGAGGACGACGCGAAGCAACGAGAAGGACGAACGACACGAACCAACCATGAATCCCTTCGTCCCGATCATACCAATATTCTACATCTACTACCGGAACAGGCACGGACGCGTACGGCGCAGAAGGTAAGTCAGACACCAACCACAAAACACATAAAACACGTACACGACACATCACACACATACACGGGGAATCTGAATATACTTACACCAGCAACAGCAGCACCATAGGGGCGGGATGCCCATCACCAATGCCACATATGCACACAGGGGCCTGAATGCGCGCCACCACCCCAACCCAGGGGGGCTGGATGCCAACCACCACAACCACCCTCAACCAGGGGGGCAGGATGCCCACCACTACTACCACCCTCACCCAGGGGGGCAGGATGCCCACCACTACTACCACCCTTAGCCAGGGGGCAGGATGCCCACCACTACTACCACCCTTAGCCAGGGGGGCTGGATGCCTACCACCACCCTTAGCCAGGGGGGCTGGATGCCTACCACTACTACCACCCTCAACCAGGGGGGCAGGATGCCTACCACTACTACCACTCTCACCCAGGGGGGCAGGATGCCCACCACTACTACCACCCTTAGCCAGGGGGCAGGATGCCCACCACTACTACCACCCCCACCCAGGGGGCAGGATGCCTACCACTACTACCACCCTCACCCAGGGGGGCAGGATGCCCACCACTACTACCACCCTTAGCCAGGGGGCAGGATGCCCACCACTACTACCACCCTCACCCAGGGGGCAGGATGCCCACCACTACTACCACCCTTAGCCAGGGGGGCAGGATGCCTACCACTACTACCACCCTCACCCAGGGGGGCAGGATGCCCACCACTACTACCACCCTTAGCCAGGGGGCTGGATGCCTACCACTACTACCACCCTCAACCAGGGGGGCAGGATGCCTACCACTACTACCACCCTCACCCAGGGGGGCAGGATGCCCACCACTACTACCACCCTTAGCCAGGGGGGCAGGATGCCCACCACTACTACCACCCCCACCCAGGGGGCAGGATGCCTACCACTACTACCACCCTCACCCAGGGGGCAGGATGCCCACCACTACTACCACCCTTAGCCAGGGGGGCAGGATGCCCACCACTACTACCACCCTCACCCAGGGGGCAGGATGCCCACCACTACTACCACCCTTAGCCAGGGGGCAGGATGCCTACCACTACTACCACCCTCACCCAGGGGGGCAGGATGCCCACCACTACTACAACCCTTAGCCAGGTGGGCAGGATGCCTACCACTACTACCACCCTCACCCAGGGGGGCAGGATGCCCACCACTACTACCACCCTCACCCAGGGGGCAGGATGCCCACCACTACTACCACCCTTAGCCAGGGGGGCTGGATGCCTACCACTACTACCACCCTTAGCCAGGGGGCTGGATGCCTACCACTACTACCACCCTCAACCAGGGGGGCAGGATGCCTACCACTACTACCACCCTCACCCAGGGGGCAGGATGCCCACCACTACTACCACCCTTAGCCAGGGGGGCTGGATGCCTACCACCACCCTTAGCCAGGGGGGCTGGATGCCTACCACTACTACCACCCTCAACCAGGGGGGCAGGATGCCTACCACTACTACCACCCTCACCCAGGGGGGCAGGATGCCCACCACTACTACCACCCTTAGCCAGGGGGTGCCAGATGCCCACCACCACTACCACCCTTAGCCAGGGGGGCTGGATGCCTACCACTACTACCACCCTCACCCAGGGCGGGCTGGATGCCTACCACCACCCTTAGCCAGGGGGGCTGGATGCCTACCACTACTACCACCCCCACCCAGGGGGCAGGATGCCTACCACTACTACCACCCCCACCCAGGGGGCAGGATGCCCACCACTACTACCACCCTCACCCAGGGGGCAGGATGCCCACCACTACTACCACCCTTAGCCAGGGGGCTGGATGCCTACCACTACTACCACCCTTAGCCAGGGGGGCTGGATGCCTACCACTACTACCACCCTCACCCAGGGGGCAGGATGCCCACCACTACTACCACCCTTAGCCAGGGGGCTGGATGCCTACCACTACTACCACCCTTAGCCAGGGGGGCTGGATGCCTACCACTACTACCACCCTCAACCAGGGGGGCAGGATGCCTACCACTACTACCACCCTCACCCAGGGGGGCAGGATGCCCACCACTACTACCACCCTTAGCCAGGGGGGCTGGATGCCTACCACCACCCTTAGCCAGGGGGGCTGGATGCCTACCACTACTACCACCCTCAACCGGGGGGCAGGATGCCTACCACTACTACCACCCTCACCCAGGGGGGCAGGATGCCCACCACTACTACCACCCTTAGCCAGGGGGTGCCAGATGCCCACCACCACTACCACCCTTAGCCAGGGGGGCTGGATGCCTACCACTACTACCACCCTCACCCAGGGCGGGCTGGATGCCTACCACCACCCTTAGCCAGGGGGGCTGGATGCCTACCACTACTACCACCCCCACCCAGGGGGCAGGATGCCTACCACTACTACCACCCCCACCCAGGGGGCAGGATGCCCACCACTACTACCACCCTTAGCCAGGGGGGCTGGATGCCTACCACTATTACCACCCCCACTCATAGGATGGACAATGCATGACACAACAAGCACACCACAACCTAGGGAATGCAAGATTAAGACATCCCCCCACCACCATGACAAGCGTGTGAGCAGGCTGTGTCAAATGCCTACAACACCGAACATGACATTGAACATACAATGTGACCCCCTAGCACATGTGCCACACATATATGTGTGTGGCACCCACAATGCAAGCAGCCCATGACCATTGTGGCAATGGGGCCTAAACCCCCATCATCACAGTGACCAAAAGGCAAGTGTGGGGTCCATAGCTGAAGCACAGTTTGACCATTGTGGCAATGGGGTCTAAACCCCCATCATCACAGTGACCAAAAGGCAAGTGTGGGGTCCATAGCTGAAGCACATTTTGACCATTGTGGCAATGGGGTCTACACCCTCATCATCACAGTGACCAAAAGGTAATTGTTGACAAAGAAAGAGCTGCAACTGCCAAACTGCATGGATCATTCCTGGTCACAGAACCAAAAACTCATCTGTGGCAAAGTAGTGTATGTGTCCCATTGCAACATAAATTGGGGGAGCCAAATACTGCAGTGCAAATGAAACATTCCTTTGGCCATGTGCAGACAAACAACACCCATGGTGGCTGAGACCGTCAACAGTCATCAATGACACAATGACAGAAGTGACCATCAGAATGCAGAACCACATATTTGCACCAATGGGCACACAAATGCAGATACCCTGTGGAGACAGCAGATGTGAGGTGAACAGATACCATACCATGGCAGCAATGGGACACACAAACCATGATCACTGTGCTGACCGATGACCTAGGAGTCCCAGGGACAGCAGGGGAAACACACCAAACAACATACAGCCAATGGCACACCCAAGATATGCCAATGCAGTGGTGCAGATGCACAAACACAAACAGGCAGACCAACACTGTCATCATACACAGCAGGTGAGGGGTGGGGGTGCCATTGTCCCCAGGCAACAACACAACACATGAGGAGAGCTGAATACCAATCATACAGATGTGCATACACTGCCACACTAAGGTAACTCATGGATCCAAATCCCCTATGTGGGCAAGCAGGCATTGACAGGTGAGAGGGAGCACAAAACACACATGTCACACAGGCACGTAGGAACAACAACTGACACAGCAAGTCACAGACACACCACAGCACCACCCCCAGGGCCCCCACAATGTGGTGACCCTGGGCTGAAGAAAAATACCACTGTGATGACAAAGCTAAATGTCGTTCACACTGTGAACCACAGTCAGGTGTCCTGAGCAACTAACTACCATCACACCTACACAAGCACAAATCAATCAGCATGGCCAGTAAGCCAAGGCCAACATGGAGGCAGGGGACTAGCCGGGCAACAACTCTCATCTGCACACACTCAACACCACACCCCTCGACCTCCAACAATGTGCAGCAGTGAAGTACACATGCACTGGTGACATTGCACATGCACCCATTACTATTCCAGGGTGGTGGGTGGGAACCAAGGTGTAGAAACACATCACACATGGACACTCAACAAGACTCCTGAATGTCTGACACACTGCACACTACGCTGTACATGGACATGACGGCAATACCACACCGACCAATGGGATCCCAGCCACAGTCACACACCAATGAAGAAGCCAAGGTCACCCACAAAGAACACACATAGACAACAACCAACATTGCAGCCCGGACCCTAAGGAGTGCCAGCAGTCACACACACAACGTGTCACAATCACTGAAAGATAACACAAACTGGAAATCACATGACAGGGGCAAACAACAAGTGCCAAAGGGAAACCTGACTGTGACCCATCTGCGTCAGCACACAAACTCTGCCCTGACAGCAAACACACCTATGGGTGACACCCTGATGACCAGTAATGTGCCATGCACCCACATCACAGAGAACACAGGGAGAAGACTTTGGGGGAACATAGCTCAAGTCAGCAAGCATCACAAACAGGTACAACACTAGGGATCACAGCATGCGCAGATGAATGGAAGTGAACACACAGACATGCACATACAACACACACCTTGGGCGCAGGCAATGTCACACGTGTACACACTGCCATGAGGGGACTCCACTCCTGTGTGAGTAAAGCTGTGCCATATGTTGCCTCAGTAGGGCCCCATCATGTCAGCTGAGCACTTGGTCACACAATCAACAATTAGCACCAAATGAGGGCTCCCATCACATCAGCCTGGTCATGGATGTGCCAACGGAATCATCAGCACAGATCCAACACACTTGTATAGCAATGTTGCACTGACTACACGGATGAGTCCCTCCCCATTGATGCCCAAACCTGCATGTCCACTGGAGATGGCAACACGGTCAGGGAAGTAGACAAATGCAACGATGGCAGGCACAACAGATGTGCAGGGGTGGAAGCCACAGATATGAAATTGCCAATGTAAGTAGGAAACCCATTGCCAAATACTGAACACATGACACCCTCAGATGCTGCTATTGATGACATGGATACACCACATGATAGGACACATTCCCCCTGGACCACATGGGTTCCTGCACAGTAACACTTCATAATCATGAGACCAGATATCACCATCACTGCAGCAAGGGCATGGTTAGCTGCACCAACAACATGTACATCTGAAGCATGAGCACTAGAGAAAAGAAAGTTGCTTTATTCAGCATATGTGTTGAGGCCAAACGAAGTCCTGAAAAAGAGCAAAGGCCAATGGCCAGTCCATTGTCAAAGTTCAAACAGGGTGACACTGGCAGATGTCACCCTACGCATGCCTGCACAATACCAGGGACAATCCACTAGGAGGGGCAACCGGGGGGCAGGCCAGGCACCGCAGGGACAGGATCAGGGTTCACCAGGGGGAGTCAGGGAAGGGGTGGTGGGTGCTGGAGAGCCACTGACAACTGCAGTGGAGGTGTCTGACATGGTGTGTGCCGGCACAACTGGGGGCATGACACAGATGTCGTGGGTGCCGGCACAACTGCAGTGGACCCTGCAGATGGGGTGGACAGGTCCGCCACTGCAGTGCCCAAGTCAGACAGGGCGGTAGTGGACTCCACTGCAGTGCCTACCTCCAGGGGAGGAGAATGGGGAACAGGCAAGGTGGGTTGGACAGAGGGGGGACACCCTCACCACATCAGTGGCACAGACAAGCGCAGCGGGGGTGTGGTGCTGGGAGAGCAAGTGGCAGGGGGAGAAGGCCGGAGCATCTTGGGGATGGTATATCTGTGGGTGGGGGAACCTGGGGCAGGGTGTGGTGGGGGCACCTGTGCAGTGGGGGCCTGAGGGATGGAGGACGGAGACCTTGTGCCTGAGCTGCAGGGCGGTGGCGGGGTCTTGCTCTTAGCACTCCGGGGGGACTTGCGGGTGGGGGCCTCAGTCCGTCTGCGCCTGGGGGAGGGTGTCCGGGGGCGAGGGGCACTCTGCTCCATGTGGGTGGGCTTCCTCTTCCCCTGGGATGCTGGAGCAGCTTCATCGGTGGGGAAGAGGCCGAGGTCACAGAGGAAGAGCTGCTGTGACTTTGGGGTTGCAGGTGAGGCAAGGGAGGGTGCTTTGGAGGGAGAGGGAACTGAGGACTGCGCAGTGCATGTGGATGCGTGTGTGTGTTCCAGGGCCCCATCCCCTGTGAGTCGGGCTTCAGTCCCCTGAATGTGCTTGCGTGTGCGTTTTGTCATTGGCGTGTGTGTCAGTGTGCTGGATGTGTGTGTGCTGGTGTGTGCCTGTGCCGGTGTGTGTGTGCCTGGGATGGGTAAGGTGCTGGGGAGTGTGGATGGAGCAGAGGCAGGAGGGGTGAGGGACCGTTTGAGGAGGGACACTGCTGCCGTCAGGGAGGAGTCCATGGACCTATTGCCCCTCTGTAGGTCAGACATGCCCGATGAGATGCCCTCCATGAACGACACCAGCTGAGTCAACAGCGCGGTGTGCGCATGGAGGACACTCAGCATGGCTGTCTGCCCTACATGGAGCTGGCGAAGGAGGTACACAGACTCCTCACTCAGGGCAGCAGGGGACACAGGGGCAGGGGGTGCGGTGCCTGGCCCAAAGGAGACACGCTCCCGGACATGGGAGCCTCCACGGACCTGGGGAATGGGAGCCGATGGGAGGGCGGTGGTGGTGCTGGTGGTGGCGGGGACAGCAACACTAGCTGGGGTGTGTTGGCTGCTGACACCCGCCTCCATAAGGGAGTCATCCTCCGAGTTGCTCTGGTCCTCAGCTGAGGTGGATGGTGCTGAGGACTCCTCGGTGTGGCTCCCCTCGCCCTCCGTGCCACTGGGTCCCTCCGACCACTCCTCGGCTGCTGACCCAGTCTGGCTCTCCGGCTCCTCCTGGTCCGTGGAGCTGTCCCCTTCCGTGGCCGTGGATGTATCTGCAAACAATGGGGAAACAGACAGACATCAGTCACCTGCACCAAACGCACACACCACTGTGAGCACAGCACATTACAGAGCAAGCCCTGGCATCATTAGTTGTACATTGGTAAAAGTGCCCGAACTGAACAGGAGAAGCCAATTGTCAGTCTGATGCCAAGCATGGCACTCACATCCCACATGGCCTTGCACCCATCTGTCTGGTGTCTGTTGGATTGCAACACCCCAGTGTGGACACATGCACCAAGTACACAGTAGTTGGACAGTGCAGAGGACACGGTGTGGCATGTGGACATGCACACATCACAGCTCTTGCCACTGAGTCAGTACAGGTTTCCGGATGAAAGGGATGCCCAGAGTCAAATAGGAAATGCATGTGATGCATACCAGCGACAGACACCATGATGCACCCATGTCCTGATAGCCAGCGCCACTATGGTGTGCATGTAGCACATGTCACTCCCCTGCAGGCTCACCAATCAGTAGACACATGCCATGGCGGAGGCATGACTGCAAAGTCATACATCACTGTCTCAGTGATGTATGACTTTGCAGCCAGACAACAACACTCTGCACTGTGTCACAATAGTAGGTCATGGGGAATGCAAGTCCTGGAGCTGCACAAGTGCACATGTACATCCCCCCACAACACATCCTCTTAACCCTCATCTGTCCAGGTCATACCTATTGGACATATGGGAGACCTGTGACACTACCCTCTGAACCTGAGCCCCTCACACTCTGCTGTGCATGGGGAACAGCTGCCTGAACTTCACATTTACATGCCCCAGTCTGCATGGGCAGCTGATCAGACACCTATGTGTCACACAAGTATCGTCTCCTATGGTCACATCTCCAGTGGCATGCTGAGCCCCTACCAAGAAACTCCACAGCAGTCCTGGCGACTAATCCACAGCACACTGACACAGAGGCAGACACCTGAGGGGCAAATCACTGTGCACAATGTGTCCTCTGATACACGGGAGTGGGAGTACAGAGTGTATTGTATGGCCTGGAGTAGGCATGACTGTCCAGCCCCACATGAATGAGGGATGAGCCCTGGACTGTAGGCAGCTGGCTAAGTATGTGTGACACACGTCATATACATACTCCTGGGGCCCAAACATTGTTCCCACCCGCAGCATGGGTGTGTGCCAGGTACCCCAGCCACATGTGGTGGATCAGCTCAGCAATTGGACCACAGATCAAAGTAACACGCTGAATACATGTCAGAATACAGGCATTGTGTAAGCAATGGACCCACCCATGATGCCCACCACAGAGTCAGGGAAACAGATGCTGTCTCCCACCTTGAGTCAAGCAAACTGCAAGGACACAGTCCTAAGTGACAGAATTCCCTGCATGTAAGGGCCACACCTGGGTATCAGATGAGGAGTGGGCAGTGCACAATAGAGGGACATGGCTCCTGGACAACATGACTGCTGTACTGTGGCAGTTCAACCTGGCCCGAGGAGGGCACATAACATGTTAGACAGAGTACACAGTGCAGTCTTTGACTCACCCCCTCCTTGCTGCTCTCTGGCCTTCAGCTGCCCATCCAGGTCTGGAAAGACCACCGCCAGGATCCTGAGCATGTGGGGGTCAGGGTCCGTGTTCCGCCCCTCCTGCGAGGAGGCGACAGCTTCAGCTGGACCCGTGCAATCCTCCGGGTCCAGCCCCGAAGGTCCTGCCACCTCTTTTGGCAGTTGCGGATCCGGCGCTTGTAGACCCCCACGGACCGGACAGCCCGGACGATGTCCTTCCAGATCTCATGCTTCCGATGGGCAGAAGCCTGTCAGGATGACAAAGTGATAAGGACATTACTACACATGCAACATATCCGTGCATGACACAGTTGCATATACATGTCGCAATCACAGGGGCACATGGTGTACCCAGGCAGTGCACGGCTGCCCATGGACAGTTTTCCAGAAGTCACTACATGGTATCATAGCATGGGGAGTAAAACCCTGTTCAGAAGCACTGTCACTGCACCATACCTGTCCAGTGCAAGTCACTACACACTATGGCGGGTGACAACTACTCAGTGAGCCTGCTAGCCAGTGGTGTGCTGACTCTCAGCCTTGCTAGTCAGACAAAATGCACATTCAGAAAGGCAGTGCACAGAACACTCACCTGCTCCCCTGGTGTCCCATACAGCTTGCTGTACTGTGGAAGTAGGCTGTCCAGCAGGGCCTGGTTCTCTTCAAGGCTGAAGGCTGGGGCTCTCTCCACAGTACGTGCCATTGCAGGGTCCAGAGGGGCAGAGACAGCAGCAGTGCAGTGGCAGATGTCGTCCTGGAGCATGTAGTGCAGGCAAGTGGGCTCTCAGGGGAACATGCAGCAATATATATGTGCTGGAGAGGCAGATACTGTCCCTTGTGTCCAAAGTGATAGGTCCAAGTCGTTTGCATCTTCTGAATCTGGCCAATCCATGGAATAGCAGCACCAAAACACGCCCACAGCATCCTTCAAATCTTCAACTTCATGACATACATGATTTTGCAACATTGTTGTGGGTGACCAACTGATTTTCCAGCAACCGACTCGTTCGAATATTCAAAAACGCGTCCGTTGCCAGGCAAGCCCATTGTCAATGGGTGCGCACCGATCGGTCCATTGCTGTTCAACGCGCACAGGGGTACAACGCGTACCCGCACACATTGAATGCAATGGGCCGGCCGGAGGCACCGATCGGTCCATTGCTGTTCAACGCGCACAGGGGTACAACGCGTACCCGCACACATTGAATGCAATGGGCCGGCCGGAGGCACCGATCGGTCCATTGCAGTACAACGCGCACAGGGGTACAACGCGTACCCGCACACATTGAATGCAATGGGCCGGCCGGAGGCACCGATCGGTCCATTGCTGTTCAACGCGCACAGGGGTACAACGCGTACCCGCACACATTGAATGCAATGGGCCGGCCGGAGGCACCGATCGGTCCATTGCAGTACAACGCGCACAGGGGTACAACGCGTACCCGCACACATTGAATGCAATGGGCCGGCCGGAGGCACCGATCGGTCCATTGCTGTTCAACGCGCACAGGGGTACAACGCGTACCCGCACACATTGAAAGCAATGGGCCGGCCGGAGGCACCGATCGGTCCATTGCTGTTCAACGCGCACAGGGGTACAACGCGTACCCGCACACATTGAAAGCAATGGGCCGGCCGGAGGCACCGATCGGTCCATTGCTGTTCAACGCGCACAGGGGTACAACGCGTACCCGCACACATTGAATGCAATGGGCCGGCCGGAGGCACCGATCGGTCCATTGCTGTTCAACGCGCACAGGGGTACAACGCGTACCCGCACACATTGAAAGCAATGGGCCGGCCGGAGGCACCGATCGGTCCATTGCTGTTCAACGCGCACAGGGGTACAACGCGTACCCGCACACATTGAATGCAATGGGCCGGCCGGAGGCACCGATCGGTCCATTGCAGTACAACGCATCACTGTACATGTGACTGGCATATGTCAGCATGCCTGTCTCAGATGGACATATGCCAGCCACAGATAGCTCCCAGGGAGTGAGGGGCACACCTACATCACGACAGCCTGTCCAAACCTTATCATAAGGCATGTAAGGCTGCATTTCCTATTGTGTGTATGTTGGTGTACATGTTGTCCTGTGGGTGTCACCTGTGGGCAGCCACCCCCAGGCTGTGCACGTGTTCATGGGGACAGGATCATGGGTGTTACGTGTACGTGACCACTGTGATGTGCAACTGTTCATATCTGTGCATGTGCCATGGTCACATTTCACAGTGGTGTTTGTGTATGTCATGTCACATACCCCGTGAGTCCCATGTGGGACGGTATGTTTGAGCCAGGGTGTCCCAGTGGCACAATAGTGATGGCCCTCCACAGTCTTTGTGCATGTAGTGTTTACAATGTCTCTGATTTCATGTGCACAATGGGAGACAGTCTCCACATCCACGTTGTGTGTGCATGGACTCTGATGTTGTGCGTGTGTGTCACAGACGTCCATGGCTCTCCTGCCATGGCAAGTGTGGCCACTACCTGTGGGGGTCATGTTTGTTTTGTTGTGGTGTACACATGATACTCCAGGTGATGCCAGTGTCCATGTGGCATTACAGGGTCCCTGGGAATGTGCCTGTCGTTGAGCTGTGGTGCCTGGGGCACATCTGTCCTCACATGTCACTGGGGGGTGACTGTGACACATCATCATGATATCCAATGGGCCAAACAGGGACAAATTGATGCCACCTGTAGGACCGTGTTGACAGATGTTGACCATGTATGTACCATAAATGTCGTTCCGGTACTGCACACTTCATGTAGTTGTGCCTCATGATGATGTATGTTGGGATCTTGAGTGTGTTCAATGCCGCATATGTGGGGTGACTGACGATCTTGCTTACTTCTCCTCTGCACTGCAGGGCTCCTGCTGTCCATCGGCCATTCCCAGACCTGGCAACGATGGTGGAACGGGACAGCATCCGACGGTACCGCTTCACCAGGCAGCTGATTGAGGATTTTGCAGTGCAGTTGTCCCCACATTTGCAGCCTGGCCGGCCGTATCCTACAGCGCTGACCCCCAAGGTGAAGGTGATGGCAGCCCTACACTTCTTTGCCACCGGTACCTTCCAACATACTGTGGCGTCTGCTGGTGGGATGTCACAGACCATGTTCAGCCGTGTGCTCCGCGATGTTTTGGCGGCAATGTTGCTCTTCCTGAACCGGTACATCTATTTCCCTAGACTGCGACGACTCACTGACGTGAAGAGTGACTTTTATGCCCTGGGGAGGATGCCGCATGTCATTGGCTCCATTGATGGGACACATGTGGCTTTGGTACCACCACAGGCCCAGGAGCAGGCCTACAGGAACCGCAAGCACTACCACTCGGTCAATGCACTGGTGGTGTGTCTTGCAGACATGACCATCACACACGTGTGTGCCCGTTTCCCTGGTTCAGCACACGATGCCTTTGTGATGAGGAGTAGTCGCATCCCCAGGTTGATGGCACAGATGCAGAACCAGCGTGCCTGGCTTGTCGGTGTGTACTGACTTTGTGCCATTGTGTGTGATCTGATCTGTAGTATTCCGCCCACTTTTCCAAGTCAGCTGATGTGCACTTGTCTGTCCGTAGGTGACTCGGGATACCCCAACATGCCGTGGTTGCTGACACCCCTCAGGAACCCTGTGACACCTGCCCAGATGCGCTACAATGAGGCACATGGTCGGACCAGGAGAGTGATTGAGCGGACCTTTGGTCTCCTGAAGAGCCGCTTCCGCTGCCTGGACAAGACCGGAGGGTCCCTCCCATATGCCCCTGCGAAAGTGTGCAAGATTATCATCGTCTGCTGCATGCTCCACAACCTGGCAGTGCGGAAGGAGTTGCCTCTCATCCAGGATGACGATGACCAACATCCGCCACCTGTGGAGGATCCTGGCCTGGACCACGATGCCAGTGACGATGATGATGATGATGGTGATGGTGATGTCCGCACACAGCTCATCACCAACTTCTTTAGCTGAATGTGAGTATCCTGAGGTGTCATGTGAATGATGTGAGTTGGCATGATGTGTGGGTGGTGCTCTGGTCCTGTTGGAGTGTGTCCATGGGCTACTTGACAGGATGTGTGTTGCGATGTGTGGTGACAGGTGGGCTGTACTCCCCAACAGTGTTGACATGCTAACTTGGTTCTGGGTGGGTATCTTGTAACATGTATTGTGCATGAGTTTTGCTGTTCTGTCCTGTACTGCATTGCTTTTGACTGTGTGTCATTTCTGTCCTTCACAGGGTACTTTCAGATTCGTTTGGTCAACTGTGTCCACCGACGACGTGATTGCACATCCAGGCTGGTAGCTGTTGTGTCCCTACAGGTGATGTGCGCCACACCCATGGACTTCCTTCTGTCTACAGTTGTTGACTGTGTGCCCGCTACCAGGTGGGGTTACCTTGCATCTGTAGTGGTTACGGCATGTTGCTACTGTGTAATAAACCTGTGCTTCACTTAGTGATGTGCGTTGTCTGTGGTCACACATTTGACTGCCATTTGCTTACTGCACCTGTGGGCTACTTGACTACAACTGGGAATGGGTGTGGTGTCTGTGCATTGCACCGTCTTCCCTGGCAACATCAGTGTAGGCAATGAGTCAGATGGCCTAGGTGTGTATGTGTTGTGTAGCCCTGGTGGTGTGTCTCCCTCATATGTGTCACGTTGCCTGTACTCACATGCCTGTGTTGTCCTTGCTGTTGCAGTTCGCATACACTGTGTAATTTTGCAGTTCATCATCCCCATAACAGCACCCACGTTGGAATCACGACAGAGGCAAGTATGGTGTATTAGTGTGTTTATTGTGATAATAGTGCATAGGATGGATTGTGCTGTACATGAATCTTGCAATCCCAAGTTCCTAGATGAATAGAAAGTCCAGGTAGACAGGATCCCCAGTATCGGGGCCACTGTTGTCTGACACATTGTTCCAACTTATACTCCCCATGCAATGTGTGGGAGTAGTGTTGCCATCAACAGGGTGAACAGTCTGTGCACAAAGGCGAAAATCCAGAACAGGTTCAGGCTTCCTGGGAGTTGCGCTTGGCCATCAGCCTCTCACTTTCCCCTCCTCGGACGACCCCTCTTCTTGGGGGGGGCCCTCAAGTGCAGGCTGCTGTGGTGCAGGGGACTCTCCGCCAGAGTCCTCCTCCCTCCCTGTGGCAGTTGCAGTTTGTTCGGTACCAGATGTTGTTGGCACACAGGGAGGTGTGGACTGGTTGCTGTTCATCTGGCGGAGGCATTGTAAAATGTCCCTGTGCACCGCCGTCATCTCATGTAGTACATCCCACTTGGACTCCACGCGGGTCATGTGGGAGTCCACACGTGACATGTGGGAGTCCACACGTGACATGTGTGACTCCACTTGGGACATGTGGGAGTCCAAGCGGGCATGATGGGCAGCCTGCTGCTGTTTGATGTCTCTGAGGAGCCCCACTACCTGGCTGAGCTCTCCGGTGCTGGACTGGTACGCATCAGCTATGCGTACCAGTTGTGGGTCTTCATGCACACCAGCAACGTCTGCAAGCAGCGACCTCTGTCTCCCACCCCTCCCACCACCCCTGCTGACATGTGCAGTGTGTGCAGTTGCACGCACAGATAACCCTGGTCCACCTTGGGGGTTGGTGGTGGTGGTGGTGTCCATGGCCCCAGGTTGGTCCAGGGTCACTGCGCTGGTGTTGTTCCTTATTCTGTCCATGTCGGCAGGGATGGTATTCGTGGTGACAGTCGTTGGAGGGGTGGGTGCAGGGGGTGCAGCTGGTGGACCTGCTGGTGCTGCAGCTGGTGGTCCTGCTGGTGCAGCATGTTGACTTGCACCGGATGTGCCAGGTTGTTCATCGTCCGAGGAGGACAGAGGCTGTACGACGCCAGTGAGCTCGGCATCCTCTTGAGCCTGGGACTGGGACTCCTCAGCGTCTGCTGCTGTGTCCCTATCATCACCTGTTTTTGGGAGACACAAACAATGTATGTCATGTTTCTGCAGGCATCAGTGGTTGACACACCTGACAGTTGTGACTGTGCCTCGGGGTGCGGGCCTGTACATTGTATTGTCCTAAGTCGTCACAGTCAGGGGTTGATATTGGTGTGGCACATTGTCCTGCATTATTTGGGCATTTCTATGTATTCTCTGGGGTGTGAACATGGTCTGCATTGATTGTGTTTGGTTGACAGCCAGACCTCCTTCCCACCCACCCACCCACCCAGTCAGTTATCCCACCATGGAACGTGCTTGCATTGCAGGGAGTGTAAGTTGTCTCTCAGGATGTCAGTCAGTGGTGTCCTGCTGTTTGTTGGTGCACAGTTGGCAGCAGGGCCTTGTGCTCCCCACAGCAGTAGCCAGTGTCAGCCATCTTGTGAGTCCTTCTCCACTCCCTGTGATGTGAGCATGGTTCAGGGTGGTGTTGATGGGACAGTTGTGGGGGTGAGCTATGTCTGTGACTACGTCTCCCATCATGCTATTGCCTCCACCCCCTTCCCAGCATGCCCATGCTTCCTTCCTTTTGACTCTGCTTCCCTGTGGGGTGGGCTGGCTGTGCTGACAGGATGGCT
Organism: Calotriton arnoldi; assembly: GCA_963921515.1. Taxonomy (NCBI): domain Eukaryota; kingdom Metazoa; phylum Chordata; class Amphibia; order Caudata; family Salamandridae; genus Calotriton; species Calotriton arnoldi. Next base: position 1,027 of record CAWUFW010014245.1, on the reverse strand, counting down.
GGGAGTGTTGTCCTGGCAGTTGTTTGGCTAAGAGTCCCAAGAGTGTCCCTGTGCTTCACACAACATAACCCAGGGTGGTGGTGCTTTGTGGGATCTTGTGTTAGGATGGAGGGCATTGCATTCTACCAGGTGGGTACTGTGGAGTTTGTGTTGGGGGGGGTGTGAGGGGAGGTGCTGGTGACTATAGTCAGTGCTGCAAGTCCCCCTTCCCACCCAGCCAGCCAGATAGCCCACCATGGAACGTGCTTGCATTGCAGGGAGTGTAAGTTGTCTCTCAGGATGTCAGTCAGTGGTGTCCTGCTGTTTGTTGGTGCACAGTTGCCAGCAGGGCCTTGTGCTCCCCACAGCAGTAGCCAGTGTCAGCCATCTTGTGAGTCCTTCTCCACTCCCTGTGATGTGAGCATGGTTCAGGGTGGTGTTGATGGGCCAGTTGTGGGGGTGAGCTATGTCTGTGACTACGACTCCCATCATGCTATTGCCTCCACCCCCTTCCCAGCATGCCCATGCTTCCTTCCTTTTGACTCTGCTTCCCTGTGGGGTGGGCTGGCTGTGCTGACAGGATGGCTGGGAGTGTTGTCCTGGCAGTTGTTTGGCTAAGAGTCCCAAGAGTGTCCCTGTGCTTCACACAACATAACCCAGGGTGGTGGTGCTTTGTGGGATCTTGTGTTAGGATGGAGGGCATTGCATTCTACCAGGTGGGTACTGTGGAGTTTGTGTTGGGGGGGGGTGTGAGGGGAGGTGCTGGTGACTATAGTCAGTGCTGCAAGTCCCCCTTCCCACCCAGCCAGCCAGATAGCCCACCATGGAACGTGCTTGCATTGCAGGGAGTGTAAGTTGTCTCTCAGGATGTCAGTCAGTGGTGTCCTGCTGTTTGTTGGTGCACAGTTGCCAGCAGGGCCTTGTGCTCCCCACAGCAGTAGCCAGTGTCAGCCATCTTGTGAGTCCTTCTCCACTCCCTGTGATGTGAGCATGGTTCAGGGTGGTGTTGATGGGACAGTTGTGGGGGGGCAATATGTGTGACTGCGAC